>BFEA01000007.1:1138076-1155546 GCA_003427395.1 Chara braunii | reverse complement strand
CAGTCTCAAAATCTGCTTGTTACTCAGTGGGACTGCGCTGGCAGCCTCAAAATCGGTTGTTTTCTCGGCATGACTGCGCTGGCAGTCTCAAAATCTGCTTATTACTCAGTGGGACTGCGCTGGCAGTCTCAAAATCGGCTGGTTACTCGGCATGACTGCGCTAGCAGTCTCAAAATCTATTCGGTGCTACGTGCGACTGCGCTGCAATGGCAATCTAAAAATCGGCTCATCCAAGGAATAACATTCTGGTTCGGACGCAATATTGTGTGCTGCGCACAATCCGCCTATAGATACATTGCTCATGGGTATATGGTACAGAGTCAACCCTTAATTATAGTACGTGAGTGCATAGTTCATGGCCAATCATCAGGTCAAGCATGGAGCGCACAGATCAGATATGACATGTACACAACCCATGGAGACGGTTGAAAAGGAGCAGGGAGAGAGAGAGAGAAAGAAAGAAGAGAGAAGGGAAGATGAGAAGAGAAGGGATGAGAAAGGGAAAGTAAATGGCCAGTCCTGCCCCCTCCTTTCCTTATCCCTTCCCTGGCTTGCCTTCTGCTTGACTCCCTTGCCTCCCGCTCCGTGCTCTTCTCGCTCCTTGCCTTTCCGTCGACGCTGTCGGGCTACCACAAGTGAGGGTTCTCTCGCGCTGCCTGATGTGCCACGGGCATCTCACACTGATCTGATGTCTTGGGTGACGTTGTGAGGAAACCCGGGGAGGGGCACCTGCAGTTCCCTGAAGCCAGGGGCAACGACGTCTGTCACTCGCCGCGCCCGCTTCCGAGGTCCGCAGCGACCTGTAGGGTGTTATAGTGTTGCGCTACCTGTCAATCCCCTCCTTCAATGACCCACAGTTGATCGCTCATATCCCAAGCTCATTACGAGGGCAAAATAACTTGAACAGACAATAGAATCGAAACTGCTTTTACTCTCTTTCCAAGGCCCAGTTAGTCGAAAATTCCCCCCCCCTTTTTCACAAGCAGTCAACACAAGGCATAGTTTCAGGCTGCAGCGGCCTACCCCAGCACCGCAGATTAGCATGCAGTCGTTGTGGCTCGATTTAATTGATCTGCCTCAGAGTTGGCATCATATCAGCCTTCATAGTTTCGAGTAACCAGTTCAAATACTTGTAGTTCGAGAGCTCGACTTGAATGATCACCGAGGATAACAGCAATTCAAACAAGACCCGATTTCAGGAGAACAGGCGTGCATCCGTTCTCAATTACGATAAAAAAAAACAATAGATAAAACAAAAGAGAGAATTTTCAGTTTCTTCCCCTCTTTTCCCTTCCCGCTCTCGTCGCTGATCCCCCAGTCTTCTCCAAATAGCGTTGTCAGCAACATTAGGGTTCCAATAGTTTTCCCCCAACTTCACCCATCTAGCTCATCACGCTGCAATGTCCCCATATTGTAAGCCTACAGTAGACCAAGAGAGTTGTGCAATGCATCGTTGTCCTGCTGGTGAACAAAGGTATTCTGCTCCGCTCTTAGGCAGCAATGCCCGATGAACCAATGAACTCGATGAATTTTCCCTTCGGAGTTTATCAAACTCCCTCTCTCTCTCTCTTTCTCTCTCTCTCTCTCTCTGATAGTTGGCCCGCGACTACTTCGGCCATTGAACTCCAAGAACAGTCTCACAAGTGAGTGAAGAGATTCACATTACCTGTCTGGCCTGCCTATTGGGCTGCTGGGACGAACCGATCAGCGCTTGGCTTTCCTCATGTGCCTAACCAGCTCTATCGACTGATTGTTGCCCGCGAAGAGCGTCCTCAAGACGACTTCCCCCCCCCCCCTTGTGCAGACAACTGAAGTCGCTGACCAGTGCCCTGATGAGCCCGATGTGTCCGAGCAGCTTTTCCATGTTAATTAGTATCCGATGATCTTTTTCAGCTTGAACGACCGAAACGGCGCTGCGCTTGAACGGCTGATACGGCAGATCAGCGCCTGAATTCCCCAATGTATCTAAACAACTTTGTAGGGCAGATTAACGCCTGCCATATAAAATATACTCAAGTCGAACCCACAAGCAAGTCAGCCTTTAATTAGGCAGCGGCAACTCAGTCCCAGTTTTTCTCCATTCGAACGACCTCATGAAATGGCAAATCAGCACCCAGATGAGTCCAATGTATTCGAACTCTTTGCCCCTTTGCGCCACAGGAGACGTTCATCAACCAGTCTGTTCAGAGAAGACTGCGTCGTAATCTTGACGTGCTTCCCCCTACTTCTTCGACTCTGCATGCCATGCTGCAGGTCACATTGCGAGTATCGCCAAACAAGCTGTACTCGAGAACGGGTAGCAGGCACTGGGCACGCCCTCTGTCTTCCTCGGCCCGAATGACCTCCATTCCTGTTCGCCTCGTCTCCTTCTAAGTTTGGCCAGTTGTACTGCTCTTGCGCTGCGCACATCTTGCACGTCCAACCTCCCTCCAAAACGAGTTGTTCTCCGCGCGGTGCACAACTGGCGCGCTGCCTGCGTCCAACAAGCTCCCATAGCAACTACCTCCAAAGACCTCCACGCGGGTACACCATGCACGCATTGAGAAACCCCCTAACCATCGCTGAACTCGCCTATATCCCTGGTACCGGAGGCTGCAGCCTCCAGAGAGCTCCGTTACAACCAACTTTGACAGTCCCCACCTCGGTAATCGAGATAGTAGGACTTCAGGTCCGTAACAGGTAGTAAAAAAGGASCGGCTTCTTGCTCTGGTACCCGAGCCAAGGTCCACAAAGCAGCCCGCTGTTAGCATTTAATTAATATGTGATGCCGAACCAGGCTGGACTGCAGTACTATGGTCCCAACCTTCAACATTCTGATACAGCAGCGTGTCGATCCCGAACCAATAACCGTACGAATCCGAACCAGTTTTCCGTGCCTGAACCATTCCGAGTTACAGTGGCCAGTTGTATCCCGTTGTCCTTCCTATATCCGCAGGCTGTGGCCAACTGCCCTGCCTCCACTCCCTAGCATCTCAGTTCCCACTGCGGTTGGTGTCCCGACTGCAAGGTTAGGTCCTGCCTCTAGACCCAACAAGTCCAGATCACGTGCCACGGGGTAGTGTTGTGCCACTAACCAAGGGAGTGAAACCACAACTGCCTCGACATAGACCAGAGCGGCACACAGGGAAATACCAACGCCGTACCGAGCCTAAAAATAAGTGTTAGTCAGCGGCGCCGCATCACAGCCACTGTTTCAAATCGAACCCGCGGTTGTGGCCGGCCGTCTCAATAGTGGACCGAGGTTACCGCACCAACGCTGTCCCAACGATAGTACCGAACCAATGTGGCCACCACACCGTACCAAATCCGAGCCGGAATAGTCAAATACCAAACCCACTCGGTGCTGCATACCGTATCCGTTTCGGACCTGAATAGGTTGTTCCATATCGACCCCGGACCGATACCGGGCCCGAGTCAAGCCGACGTCGAGCTAGTACCGGATCTGACGTTGATAGCCGCAGCGGTCTCGAACCTGAAATAAACGGCCGTATTGGTGCCAAACCTAGAATGTACTGCCGTAGTGGTTCCGAACCCGAAACAAATGATGTCAAAGCTGAAACAATTGTCGTAGCCGTCCCGGTCCTGAAAATAAACCACAATAGCGTCCCCGAACCTGAAGTACGCTGATGCCGAGCTCATGCCGGACCAGAAAGAGATCCTCTTTGAACCATGTGTCCATACTGAACCAAATACCATACTGTCGGTCCAAAGTAGCACCACCCCATGCTGTCCATGCGACTCCCGCTCTCAGAACATCCCAACTGCGGTAATGTTAGTAATCAAGCAAACCAGCGAAAACGACGCAAGGATCCTCGGCCGTCGGCAGTAGTGAATACTGTTAGAATCGGGAAAAAAAATCAATCCGGGGTCAGAGCCGATGGCGGGTAATCGAAACGAAATTTAGCCGATCTCCCATTAGTCATGGGTTTCCGTCCCCTTTCATCGTTCTTAATCATTCTGCTTTTTCCTTAATTCCATTGTCTGAAATAGTAAATTAACCATAAATTTTCCAAAATTAAATTCCAAGTGAGTTTAAATAAATGGCCGAATTCCTTTCGTTTCATACTTTTTTTTTTCATTTTTAATATTTTTTGTGTTTTTAATTTCATTGCCGGTTACATAAAATATCAAGGATATTCCGCCTAGAATTAAATGCCGTGAAAAATAAAGAAATTAAGGGATATTATATTTTCCCCTTCTCCCCTACTGGTGTTAATCCTTTTTTCCCATCTTTAATTATGGCACCAAGAAAGACAAAAATTTAAGGCCTCATTTCGTCCCCGATCGTATGTTGCAAAAGCGTCGCGGCGAGGTCTGCCCCCTCGATGCCTTCTCGCGGCAGGCCAAACCGGCTCCAGCCTTCTGAACGGCCGAAAATGACGGTCTCTAGATACGCCGAGTCCGCCCACCCATCTCGCTATCTTTGAGGGTTAGTCGTAAGGTTCAGTGTGCCCAGAATCAGGGGTACCCTGAGTTCCCCTAATTTCTGCTGCCCGGTCAAACCAGAGTACCGTCAAAACACGGACTTGCCCTGGAGCCTAAGTCCTAAAACCGCAGATTTCAGGCGGCGCACTGCTTGTGGCCGCCTGACAGTTAGCCCGGACCACTTCTCGACGCCCCCGTCGAGCCCTAACCACTTTCGTCAGACAAAGCGGACGAGCTTCAGGGTGATTGTCCGTAAGGGACGCCCACGTCGGCGTTCAATTGTCTTATGTTTCAGTTTGTTTTGAGTTCTAGGGCTAAGTAGATATTTTTTGACTTTCCTTCTCCGCCGGGTTCTCGGCTTAGGTAGGATCCTCTTTCCCTTCTGTCGTTGGCCCGAGAAGGGTGTCGTCCCGCCAGTTTGTTTAATGCGGACTCTCCGTCTGACCCTCCTAAGCACGAATAACCATTTCTTCTCTCTCCCTAATGCCAACCCTTTGACCTTTCTTCTCTCCACTCTTTTTCTCTTCTTGGAACTTTCCCCTGCCTCGAATCGTCTCAAGGGGGCTCCACTTTCCATTTTGGTTTTTCCTTTCCCTTTCGGGCTTGTTAGTGATAAGGTGGGTGCAGGCCTGGGTCTAAACAGCTTTAGCCTAGCACCCGCCACTGGGTCCTTCCACTTGGATCCGTCCAATTCTGCTATCATATGTGCTCCCTAGTCGAGTGCCTCAACCACTCTGTAAGGTCCCATCCATCTGTTGGCGAGTTTTCCGGTCCAGGTCCTTTCCAGCGCTTCGTCGTAGAGAAGAAGCATATCTCCTACGCTCACCCTCTCTTTTCTGATTCTCACGTTCTTATCCCATCTCTCTTTACCTTTGTCCCTTTCCACTGCCAGACGATCCGCCGCTGTCATAAGGTTATCTTCCAAACCGTAGGCTATCTGTCTTGTTCGGGCAGCTATGTGTTCCTCTCTGGACATCTCCTTCGCCCAGTCGACGGTTGTCCAGCTGTCAACATGAAACTCTATGGGAAGCGGACAATGCCGCCCAAACCACAAGGTGTATGGTGGGTATCCGGTACTAGCCCGGACCGTGACGTTGACCGCCCATATTGCGTATCGAAAATATCGTGGCCAATCACTGTCCTTACCCTTGCACCACTTGGACAGTGACGTTATCAGAGTCTGGTGGCCCCTCTCTACTGGGGAGTTCGACTCTGGGTGATAGGCGGTGGCTATCGAAACTCTCGCCCCGGCTCTCTTGAACACACTCTGAACCTCGTCAGCTAGAAACTCCGTCCCTCTGTCCATCACTATCTTGCTGACACAACCACACCTAGACAAGTACTCCAGGACGAAGTTCTTCACTTCCTTTGCCGTCTTACTCCTGATAGGTCTACCGTCCACGAACCCAGTGAAATCGTCTCGTATRTTCACGATGTAGTTCATATTGCCTACTCGTTTCGGCATCTTTACCAGATCGATGTGTACCTTCTCTCCTGGTCTGGTGGGATAGGATGGATGGAGAGGCTCTTTGTATTTCACAAGAGCTCTCTTCTGGCATTCCTCGCAGGTCATACAGTACCTCTCGACGTCCTTATACTGTCCTTCCCACCAGTACAACCTGCGTTCCTTTTCGTCGGTTCTTTTAACTCCCCTGTGTCCTCCGACTACCCCGTTGTGAAGCTCCGCAACTATCATCTGTCTCTCCTCAGAGTCACAGACTACTCGTAAGGGCATCCCCGAGTCGACCGGCCTTCGAAATAGATGGCCGGCTCTAAGGCAGTACTGCGCCGCTTGTCTCCGGATATCTGATTCTCGACTCTCCTCTCCTGACAGGTGTAGCCCGATCGTTCGGTACTTGCCCTCGTAAAGGTTAACCAGAAATCGTTCGGCGCGTCTTGGCTCTGCCAATGTCAGGACCCCAGCTACTATCGGGCGCTCGGCCTCAAGAGGGATGCGCGAAAGCCCATCTGCCACGGCATTTTTAGTGTTAGATATCCTCTCAACTGTGTAATCATATAGCCGAATCCGTATCAGCCATCGAGCAATGGTCGGGTCCGTCAGGCTAAAGTCCTTCTGGAGGACAGAGGCAACCGATGTGGGATTTACTCTCAAGGTGAACCGACGCCCATAGATATAGTGTCTGAACATGTCCAGACACCGCAGAACGGCTAACACTTCCTTCTTGAATTGACTGTAGTTTCGTTCTTCCGTATTAAGTGTCTTACTCTCGAATCTTAATGGTCTTTCCTTCCCTTCAGCGTCCTTTTGAGACAGCAACCCTCCAACTAAACAAGGTCCAACATCCGTGGATACTATGAAGGGTCTTTTGGCCTCATCGTCGAAGAATGGCACGCCCAGTACGCGTCCTCCCTCCTTAAATTCGTCCTTAAGCTCTTGCATAGCGAGTTCCTGTGAGGAATCCCAGTAGAATTTTTCAGTCTTTCGTAGGAGTAACCTCAATGGCTTAGCCTTCTCCGCATACCCCCGTATGAATATACGCCAGCAACCGACCACCCCCAGAAACTGTCGGACCTCGGTTGGACTATGTAACGGTGACGGCCAGTTCAGGATTTTGTCTAGCTTCGTCGGATCTGCTCGACGTCCTCTCGAGTCACAGATAAAGCCCAAGATCTTAATAGTCGAGACGACCCATCGGCTCTTTGTTCCGCTGACCGTTAAATTCGCATCGTCCAGCTGCTCAAGTACCGCAAATATATGTTAAGTGCTGCTCGATGAATCTTCTAACTCCTGGTGCAACCTCTGTCTCATCCTTGTTTACTGACCCTTTAATAGGAAAGTCATCCAGAAAAACTTCAACCTTATCAGGGATGAAGTTCTTGAGGACGGCAACCATGACTCTCTAAAAAACGGCTACCATATTAGTCCAACCCATAGGGACAACCATCATCTGTATTAGTCCCAATGGCGTGTGCATAGCCGTGAGGTGCCTGTCCCTAGGGTCAAGCGGTACCTCATCATAGCCTAAGAACAGATCGCAGACCGAATAAATCGACCTGCCTTCGGCCAGTAAGTCGATGTGTGGCACGGAGCCCACGTCTCGTATCGTCACCGCGTTGACCTTCTGAAGGTCCTGAATCCATCGGAACTTGAACCATCGATTAGCATAGGCGCTATCAGACGGCTCCGCAACATGGAAAACCATCTTTTCTTTCAGGAAAGCGATAACTTCTTCCTTCTCCTTCTGGGCGTATTTCCATCCTGCTTCATTCCAAGGAACATGTGGAATCGTGTAAATCCTTGCTGGCTTAGCGTATCGAGGATCAACCCTACCGCGCTCTGCGTCGATGAAAGCTATTTCCTTATCGCATGTCTTCAGGATTTCTATCACACGTTCTCGCTCCTGTGGGGTCAGATTTTCATCCCCGATGTCCATCCCTGCTATCCTCTCTTCCGTTAGGCGTTGCGGCTCCTTTTTCTCCCTTTCTTTGATTTCTTTTGCGATCTCTTCTTCCGATATCCCTTCCAGTGCAGATCGCTCGCGGCTCACCGCCGCGGGCTTAACTTTTTGTGCTACTCACTTGTGTCGCTTGAGTAGTCCCCCATAGGGGGCCGTGCCCTTAAAAAAGACACAGATACCACCCCGCCAAATTCCTCATCTGTCTCCTTTGGGTACGAGTTGTCGTCCACTATCAGCCGACTCCCTAAATTTTCCATCTCCACGATCCGACTTTTTTCCTCTGTAAGCAGGGGTCCGTACTTCTTCTCGCGAAATCGCACCGCGCGGCCGGAGATAGGTAATGACTTAATCTGATCACTGGGTCTTGCACCCACAGCGAGAGTTGCTCTGTTCCTCGGGTCCCGAGGCTCCACCGTCTCAATCACAACCCGCGTCCCATCTAGCTTCTTAATGGACAATGTCTGGCTCCCATCCACTCGCTCTATCGTCACCGCATGCACGTGGCTCAACCACGTTCGTCCCAAGAGCAGATCAGAGTTGCAGTTCTTGACTGCAAAGACCGGCAGCGTCACTCGTACGCCTTGGACCTCTATGGCTGCCTTGTGGCAAACCCCGGTGATCTGTTGCTTTCTCCCATCAACCGTCTCTATCTCGAATAGGTATGACCTATCGAGACCCAGTCCAACCTGTACTGCCAGATCCTCGTCTATAATGACAGCCTCACTGCCGTTATCGATCACAGCATCTAGTACCGCTCTATCGTTTATGATTGTCTCCACGGCCTCACTACCAAGTATGTAAAACTTGTCTGGAGGCACACCTTCCATCCCATCAAGAAGGACTGTCGCCATGCGATCCGCTCTGGTAGTCACCCCCGTTACTGCTACAGTAGGAGCATCCGCCTTAGGGGCCCCCTGAGCCTCCTCCGATAGAGGTATGTGAGTCTTCCGCGTGATCATCTGTAACTCATCGCGAGCCGGCTTGGATGCCGCCAGATATTCTAGAATAGAGCACTGCATGGGCTGCCGAAGGGCCCGCCTCAGTGGCTCGACCGTGTCAATCTCGTCCAACGAACTCTTCATCAAGAATTTATTCACTCCCCGCTTCCGCAACGAAAGAATAACCTCCTCTCCATCGATCCGTTATCCGTCCTTCTCCGCCATCACGTAATCCGTGTCAGTCTTCTTCGATGTACACCCTCTCGCCGATCTGGTGGCTGCCACCCTTATGGGTGTGGTCGCCATATCCCCCTCAAAAGTTATCTTGATGCTCTGGCTCCTGACCGGCTCCTTTCCTTTACTCGACTTTACTCTCCTTGCTTCGACATTCTTCTTCATCGAAGGGAACATTGATACATCTCCCAGATCATCTGCCCACTTGACGTACTTGCGATCGTCAAGCAGGACAAGTCCCTCATCTATTGCTCGTTGAAGGTCCGGGCAATCTCTCTTGATATGATCATCTCCTCTACAGTAGACGCAAGAGTTCCTGGGTGTGGGTGGCCTGTCGTCTATGCCTCTGGAGGTCGAACCTCTCGCTGCTCTTGGGTCAGGGGACTTCGGATACGGATCAGACGACGCGCCATATCCCCTTCTCTCATTCCTACCGCGCGAATCATTGCGGTGGTCTCCGTGTTCGTATCCCCCGCGTGAATCATCACGTCGGTCTCCTCGGTCGTATCGCCCGCGTGAATTATCACGTCGGTCTCCTCGGTCGTACCGCCCGCACGAATCCTCACGTCGGTCTCCTCGGTCGTATCGCCCGCGTGAATCATCGGGTCGATCTCCCCTCTCATACCTGCCGCCCCTGTAATTGTCTCGATCCGACCTCTCATATCTGTCGTCTCTACGTCCATCGCGGTCCGATCTCTCATATCTACCATCCCTGTATCCGTCTCGATGTGACCTCTGATATCTATCGTCTCTATGTCCATCCCGGTCCAATCTCTCATACCTACCATCCCTGTATCCATCTCGCCGGCCCTGATCCGACTCCCATCGGCCTTGAGAGTCACCTCTACCCCCGTCAGGCTCATAGCGAGGGCTACAAGAGTAGTCATTCAGTCTCCTAGCACGCCCATACATCTCGCGGGTCCTGCAGTCGCGGTCTATCTCATCATCCCTACGTTGCCATGACTCATCGTCTCTCTCCCTTTCCCTTGCACGATAATCAGTCAGCGTTCGAGGATTTCTATCCTCGACACTCCTCCAGGAATCAGTGTTCCTCCGGTCCCAGCGAAGTGAATAAGGTCCTCCGGGCTTGTCTTGGTATGTCGTGGGTCCTGTGGTGGTCACAATCTCTGTAACCTGTCTTGTCAATCCCTTTACCATGTCCCTTATCTCCTTCACTTCCTCGGCGACGACTTCATTTTTCTCCGACCAGGGATGGTCCTTGAAATCAGGACATCTATCGGTGGCATACTCCTTGTAGAGAGAAAAGTCACGTCTCCTCATCCCTCTCCACACCAAGTCCTTGTAGTCGTCTGCCTCTGCCTTTATCGTGAGCTTTAGGACTTCTGGGAAGTCAAGCTTGTCGCGCGGAAGATCTCTAAGTACACTCTTTTGTCTACCTTTGGACAGGTGTCCGATGAAGATAGTACAACGCTCGATCTCTAAGATCTTCCTCTTCTTCATCAGCACGTCAGAGATCTTCTGGAAACGCATCCCAAATGACCGTACGCTCTCATCTTCATCTTGAGTCATCGTTTCAAGGTCCTTGATGGAGTACTTGTTATCCTCCAATTTGTAAAGCTCAACGAGGTTCTTCTTGTACGTAGTCTATTTCTCATCCTTCGGTCGAGCTTCCTTAACTTCCTTACCGAGACTTGGGTCCACATTAAATAGGAACTTCTCTATAATCTCTTCTTCCGACCACTGACTCCGGTTAGCGTGAAACTCCCACTTCTCCTGATATTCTGTAATGCCATAGCCCTTGAAAGTAGGAGGCTCTAAGGCCTTGTGCGTAATAATATAGCGAGCCTTGTTCTCGTAAGGGAGTGGGTGTGATTCCCCCGTTTGGGGGTTGAAGACACGCCGCGGCGGTGCTCTATCTCTATCTTTGTCCCTCCAATAGGAGTCCTTCGAACTCTCTCGCCAGTCGTCCCTGTGCTTATCCGGCATGGTTTCCCTCCGCTCATACTCGGGGGAGCGTCGTCTCGTCGCTTCTCGTCGGCCGCTCGAGGTTCCTGTCTTTAGAGTCTCCTGCGGCTCTGTCACGACCGGCTCACCAATTACGTCGAGCTCTCCGTCATTGGTTTGGTCAGCCCATCTCAGCGGTGCTTCCCGCCTAATCCTTTCCTTCAGATCCCTCAACGGACGGTCGGGCGATGTCTTGTACTCCTCCCTCGCTTCGCCCGTGATCGGTTGTGGCCCCATCGTGTCTGGTTCCATGGGCCACCAAAAGATGCAGTTGGGCTCTCACCCCGGGCGTTGCAGCCCGGACCTATGACAGTTGTTGCAGCCCGGACCTGTGACAAAACTCGCAGCCCGGACCTGTTTTTTTGTCACGCTTCACGCTCGTCACCAACCCTAACTCTCAATTGCCCTGATCACCACCACCAGTACTCAGTTCCGGTCGCGGATCTCGTGCTCTCCTTCTACCCCAAGAATCCCTGTGTCTAGGTAAACCTCTCCTTAGGGATCGGCCAACAAGGCCGCGCCTCTCCGGATCTGCAGTACACCTATGGCAGGATCTTTACTCCTGCGGCAGATCGCGGTCCCAAACCTAACCAGTGTCTCCTGATCAGCACCCCTCAAGAGCCTCCGAGCGTCTATCTCTGTCCTCTCTGCTAGGTCTCCTAGCCCGTCCTGAATCGGGTAGCTCGCTAAAGGAGGAAGCTCCCCTCCTACTGCCATCCAAAGTCGCTCGTTGACCTTTCTAGCTTCCACTATTCTTCCAAGAGCTTCCAATCTCTATTTCTCCTCCTCTAACTCCCAGATAACTATGAGGTCATCTGTCTAGCACCTGAAGTAAGTCAGTGCTATAACCACTCGTAACCTCATCGCCGACAACTCCAATATCTCATAGAATGTCTCAAAGTCCTCCTTATCTCCACTATCCTCTATGACCTCTAAGATCTTTATCGATTCCTTCGAGTACCGATCGTGAGCGGCTAGCACCCTGAGTATTGCACCGTCTGTTACAACTCCCCCTAACTCTCCAGCTTTCCTGGATTCGCTTATCTTCAACCTCTCAGCCTCTCTGGTCGTCTCGTACCATGCCCTTATCCGAGACCGCCCTTCGAAAGATGTCACTCGGAGTACGTATTTTATCCTTCATCCTCTTTCTAATCCAATCCAAAGTCCTGTCCCCCTAGCCTCACGCAGCGCACGGCGGACACACTCTACCTCCTCGACTATGTACAGTCTGGTATGGAGCTGGAGCTCTACGATCACTAACACCAACGGTCCGTCCAGTCTCCCTACCACATGCAATGAGTACCAATCCGTCGTGTGTAGTGCAGTCCCGCTCATGTCCTGTCGCTACCTCCCTGCGTTACCTTATCCTCCGTTGTCACGCCCTCTGCAGACTTCTCCCCAGTTCCTTCGCGTGATACGCTCCTAGCCTTTACCCTCTCCAGAAAGTCTGATCTCCACGCATGGATAATCTCTCTTTCCTCCCTAAACAAACTCTCTAACTCTCTCGTCACGAGCTCAGCCCTACGCAACTTGCCCTCATCCTGACACGACCAGATCTCCCTCAACTTGTTCCCCAACTCCTTCACCCGGTTCAAGAGTGGCCCTTTAATGCGATCTCTCACTCTTTCGACTGCCTCACTCTCCTCTTCCATACTCAGTCCTCATCTCTTTCCAGGTCATCCTCTCACCCTCGCTCTAGCCGCCGCTACCTTCCCATCGTGGAAGTGCTCCGCACGCATATAACCATGTGACCATATCATCACCTCATAGGAAATCGAGGTCTGGAAGGTCACCCGTGCCAGTACATCGGCTCTATGCTCGTGGATCAAGTCTCTGGCTCGTTGCCGACACTCCCTCGTCGTCAAGTCCTCGTCTACGTACGCTCGGAGAAGTACTGTCACAGTGTACTTTGTGCTTACCTGTTGCTCTCCTACACGCATTACTGTGGCCGTCCTCCCCGACATTCCCTAAGCTGCGGCCTCGAAGAGAAACCTTCCTCTAGCCTCACGTAATCGATCTACGCCCGTCTCCTGCAGTACCTAATCAGATCGACTGGCCTCAGACAGTCCATCCAGCTAGTAACGTCTATGATGTTGTCAAGCGTCTCTCTACTCGGCGCTCCCCACCTCACACAAATGACGTAGTATACTTCCCTGAAACGGGGCGCTAAGCCCTCCCAGAGCGCGTAAAGTGTGTGGTCTACTGCTTTACTCAAACGTTCTACGCTCCCATAGGTCTGCCCTATCACGAAGGTAGGAAGTCCGAATCGCCAATCCCCTCTCTGATAGAGGGTCGGATGCGGAGGACCATATACCAAGCGGCTCCAACGCGTCCTCCCTCCAGAGAGTCTCGCTAGTTGCTGATTAACGATCACTCTGGCCAACGACTCACTTCTCCACCAAGCCCTGCTTGCCCCTGCAAGCGTCAGTCCTACCTCTAAATCGTATGCTCTATCCGCTATCAGATGTCCGACCCCTTCTAGATCATGAGTCATCTCGGGTCGTTCGTCTCTCAGTATCACTGTCCAAAGGAAGAGTCCCTCTGCGAGCCACGTTCCCAGGTATCGTATCGGAACACTCCCTGTCCCCTCTAACGCCACAGGAAGAGGAACGTCGTATCCAACCGCCATCTCTCTGGGTCTCACAAGCTTCCTCACACTATATCATTCGGACTCTCGTGAGAGAACATAGGCTAACCAAGCTACCGAGTCACTCCTCATCTCCTCTCCATCTCTCGATCTGTAGCGCTCTAATCCCTCCGACGCACCCTATCTCTCGATGTTGCCGACTCCTCAGACAACTCTCCCACTCAGATCCAGTACAGCCGAATAGGTGTTGTGCACTCTCCCGTCGGCTCCATGGAAGTAGATAGTGAACTCGATGTACCTCTGTCCTCTCCGTATCTCCAGGGCATGCTCCGTCATGAGCTTAACCTGTCGCTCAACATTGTCCAATGCTTCATCCTCCCATCCTCCTGTCCTATCTCGCCGTAGGGAAAGAGTCACCCTAAGTATATCCCGGTCTGCCATACTCTCCACTACTCCCTTCTCTTAACCTCACTCGGATATGTCCTGCTTCTAGTTGTCTCATGCATCTGGCATATCTTCGTCTGTATCCTCATCTACCCTCTGTCCCCATGGAATATCCTCATGTCCCTCGGTCTGAAGGAGATGTCCCTAGTCGCCCTCCTGGTCACCCCAAGGGTCTATGTGATCGAACTCCTCCCAATCCCGATCCTCACCGTACCACGTAAGATCGTCTGCCCCGAGATGTACCTGCCGGTAATACTCCTCAACCTCCCCAGTCAAGATGAGATGGTTCGGCCTCTCCTCACGAATCTCGGCTAACAGTTGTCCTACTCCAGCTAAATGATCTGTAGGTTTCCGAGCCTCTCTCTCTAGTGCCGTCCAGAAGGCTAGGGGCTGGTACAGATAGTATAGGGCAGGGCTCCCGGTAGGTACAATGGCCCGCAGGAACTCGATCAACTGGAACCCTCGCTCGCCTACAAGCGGCCCTGCTACAAACTGTGCATACAACACCCAATCCCTGTCAGTGTACCCTCGGCAAAGGCCGTCCAAGTCAAGAGCCGCAAAGTAGATCTCACCCAGACGTCTAAGTCCCCAAAGCTCCTCCGCCACGAAGCACAAAAGTGTCACACGCAGCCGACTGCTAGGATATGGGAAGTGTCATCCAATCCTCAAGGTCGTCATCACTCTCCGAACACCCTCGTGCAGCCGTTCTACCTCGCCCCGCGCGGAATCCACTCGGGCCAGTAAAATCCTCCTCGCGCTCTGCTCCTCTCGCCAATGATCGTGCACGATAATGTGAAAATAGACTATGGCTAGCACCTCTCGCGAGTAGTAAATGTGGCCCACTACCTCTATACTAGTCGTGCCTGGTCGTCGCCACCTTTGACTGTCTAGTTCAAACGTCTCATGGCATACGTCCACAAGTGCACGTCTGGGCCCAAGACCGTCGATGACCATCGGCTCTCTATCACATCCGCGGAAACCCCTCTGGCCGGCAGATCTAGCGACACCCTGCCTGGCGCTACTGTCTTCGGAGGCCTAGGCCATCTAGCGTCGTCGATCTGAAGCTCTACTCCACGGACCTGCTCTACCATCGATCCGCTCTCCACTCTCCGCCGATATCAGTAGCTAAGGCTCACCCTACGCCTGGACTGCTACTCCTATCTTGGGGAAATGGGCGTCCGTAACGTCAATCTCTTTCTCGTCAACCTCACTCTCTGGGTCGACCCAGTCTGGCTCCCAGGCGTCCTCGTCGTCCTCTCGCTCCCAACCCTCGTCGTCAAACTCGTCCTCGACACGGTATGGCGTCTGTCCTATAGCCTGGTAGTACTCCGCCAACCGATGGCCGTATATCAGAGGTCGCCCGGCGTCCTCACTCTACCAGCTCCCCCAGTCGTCTGAAAAGAGCCGCCCGATCCAGGTCACGTATTCGGGGCCTGCTCGGAGCTCACGGTCTAGCCAATCCCAAACGCACGGAGACTAGGTCCCTATCTAAGAATCAAAATTAGAAGGTCTTCACCTTCTTTCGCCATCTTTCTAATCCATTTTCGTATTTTTTAAGGAATTTTAACGTATTTAAATTAATAAAAATTACCTTTAACCTTCATAAACCTACAGGCCCTCGACCACTGCCTAGGGGCGTACAAGACTTCCCCTAGCGAGTAGCGCGGCAAGTGCGTTTCTCCTTCCGCCGAACACTAACTATTTTTTTTGAATTTATATTATACAAATTCCAAATAAATAATTTTAATTTGGAAAAATTTCGTGTTACTGGTCCCAACCCTTAAGAGGGGGTAAGGGAAAAGCCCTATACTTTTTCTACTCCAATTCCCTTCCCCTTTTCCTACCGAGGGAATTTTTCTATATTTAACTGTATTTAATTTACAAAAATTACGTTTACGTAAGATACACCCCCTTTCTTATTTTGCATACACTTATATCCCTTGTATATGTCTTTAGGCGAAATTGCTCGATCTCAAGGGTCCCCGAAAAAATTCGGCAGCACTTCGCCTCCCCCCCGTGGGGATGGGGTGTGGCCGAAGGCCTCAAAATAGTCGCCGAAGGAGTATAGCAAAAGGAAAAAGATACCAAAGGAAAATATTAATTTTTAATAAATTTTGAGTATTTTTTTTAATTATTTCCTAATTAATTGGAAGTATTATACAAAATTTTATGAAAATTGGGCAGTATTTCCCCTCCCCCCCGTTGGGATGGGGTTTGGAGCTTCCGCCCCTAGCTCAACAACCCGAAAGAAAAAACATCAGAATTTTTAGAAATAAAACAAAATTTAATTAATTTTTTCCCCATATTTTTAGTATTTTCTTTAAATTAATTATACAAAAAAGGAAAATGCCTAAAACTTCAAAAGGCGAAATATTTCACATATATTATCCTTCTTCTTCGAGGTTTATATCCGACTCAAAAACCCCGAATAAGTCTTCCCCTAACTAGGGTTTCCCCTAATTAGGGTTTAACTAACTAGGGTTTTTGGGAGCTTCTTGCGCAAACGCACGCTCACCTCCAAGACTCGTTCCTTCCCAAATTTTTTTCGTTAACTCCACTCAAAATCTGCGATAACTTTGACGGATCTTTTTTTTTTAATCCCTTTTACAGTATTTTTCACGAAATTCAAAAGAAATTATATATTTAATTTTTGTTTATCTCTTTTTCTTAGCTGTTACGTACCGTTCTTGGCTCTAACTACCTCCGTTTGCCCCGTCCAAGGTATCAAAATGACGGGAAAATGAACCAATCTTCCGCAAAAATTAAAAAAGAAAAACTGAAAATTCTGAATTAATAAATAGGAAATTGAAGAAAATTTGTTATCTCAGAATTTGACCGTTAGATTTCAACAAGAAACGTCTCATAGCGTTCGCCTTGTCGAGAGGACAAACTTTGCCACTTGCGTACTTCGCGCGAAAATGCGCGGATTGTGAGATATTAAAAAAAAAACTAATTCGAAAAATCATCATGAACAAAACTAATCAAGAAAACGAACTAATTAGTACTTGGACTAATTAGCCTGCACACCCCCATTGATTGGGGAAGGCCGCGGCCTTGGGGATGCTGCTCCCCTCCCCGGCAACGGTGCCAAAGTTGTGAGGAAACCCGGGGAGGGGCACCTACAGTTCCCTGAAGCCAGGGGCAACGGCGTCTGTCACTCGCCGCGCCCGCTTCCGAGGTCCGCAGCGACCTGTAGGGTGTTATAGTGTTGCGCTACCTGTCAATCCCCTCCTTCAATGGCCCACAGTTGATCGCTTCTATCCCAAGCTCATTACGAGGGCAAAATAACTTAAACAAACAATAAAATCGAAACTGCTTTTACTCTCTTTCCAAGGCACAGTTAGTCGGAAATTCCCCCCCCCCTTTTCACAAGCAGTCAACACAAGGCATAGTTTCAGGCTGCAGCGGCCTACCCCAGCACCGCAGATTAGCATGCAGTCGTTGTGGCTCGATTTAAT
>BFEA01000007.1:1118364-1135196 GCA_003427395.1 Chara braunii | reverse complement strand
GTAGCGCCGCCCCATGCTGTCCATGCGACTCCCGCTCTCAGAACATCCCAACTGCGGTAATGTTAGTAATCAAGCAAACCAGCGAAAACGACGCAGGGATCCTCGGCTGCCGCCAGTAGTGAATACTGTTAGAATCAGGGAAAAAGATCAATTCGGGGTCAGAGCCGATGGCGGGTAATCGCAGCGAAATTTAGCCGATCTCCCATTAGTCATAGGTTTCCGTCCCCTTTCATCGTTCTTAATCATTCTGCGTTTTCCTTAATTCCATTGTCTGAAATAGTAAATTAACCGTAAATTTTCCAAAATTAAATTCCAAGTGAGTTTAAATAAATGGCCGAATTCCTTTCGTTTCATACTTCTTTTTCCATTTTTAATCTTTTTCTGTGTTTTTAATTTCATTGTCGGTTACATAAAATATCAAGGATGACCCGCCTAGAATTAAATGTCGTGAAAAATAAAGAAATTAAGGGATATTATGTTTTTGCCTTGTCCCCTACTGGTCTTAATCCTTTTTCCCCATCTTTAATTATGGCACGAAGATAGACAAAAATTTGAGGCCTCATTTCGGCCCCGGTCGTATCTTGCAAAAGCGTCGCGGCGAGGTCTGCTCCCGCGATGCCTCCTCGTGGCAGGCCAAACCGGCTCCAACCCTCTGAACGACCGGAAATGACGGTCTCTAGATACGCCGAGTGCGCCCACCCATCTCGCTATCTTTGAGGGTTAGTTGTAAGGTTCAGTGTGCCCAGAATCAGGGGTACCCTTAGTTCCCCTAATTTCTGCTGCCCGGTCAAACCAAAGTACCGTCAAGTCCCAAAACCGCAGATTTCAGGCGACGCACTGCTTGTGGCCGCCTGACAACGTGGCCTCTCTTTTATAATGGAGAGGCCAAGTGATCGGGGCTGAGCGCTGCAGTCCCAAGGTCGGGGCCGTGGTCTAACTCTAGACCGGGCCTTCGCTAAAAATAGCAGCAGTTCCGACCTCGGGATATGAGCAGTCAGTCCTATTTTTAGAATGGGACTGGCGCAGGCCCAGTCCCCGGTAGATGAACAGTCAGTCACACGCTAAAAATAGCCTGGGGCTGTGCTATTTTTAGAACGGGACTGGCGCAGGCCCGACTTTGGGAAACGAACAGTCAGTCCCGTGCTAAAAATAGCACATGACCCTATTTTAATTATTCGGGCCTGGCTGTTCATCTATACGGCTACTTAGGGCTGTTCCTTTCCTAGATGGGTTACACGGTAGTGTCGGTCCGATTCCAACCGGTCAAACTTGAATATCTCGCTAACCCTTGGTCCGTTTCAAGTGTCGTTTGGACCGGACCCCACTAATTGGCCCATTGTGGTCACGTCGGTCCAGTCCAACGGGGACGATTAGGTCTCCAGCGGACCGTACCGCCGCACCGTCTTTCCCTTGATTTCGGCCCAGGGGCAAATTTAACCTAAGCGCTAGGGTCCATGACTACGGACGCAATTTTTGACGCAGCGCGGGAGTTGACTGCGGCGAGTCAATTTCCACTGCTGGGCCGCATCATCTTCCGACAACCATACCAAACCCCATTCCTGGTGTCCTCGCCAGGTTCTGGCCACTATAAAGGCCTAATATCTTACTCATTCTTATCATTCACAGTTGAACTCGCATCGTCAAGTGCGCGACGCTGTTATGCTCTTGCTATTACTGCTGCCTTTCATCGTTCTCGACTTGTTTGCGTTCTCATTGCACTAGCGCCCATCGTTGCGCAGCGCTTATCGTCGCTCTCGTTCCGTAGCGCTTATCATCGTGCAGCTAATCTGTTTTGCCATGGCGTCAAAGACGCGAGGCTCGGGCGCTGGACGTGGGAGAGAAGGTCGACAGGGGAAGGCGCCAGATCGACCGATCCATTTGACGTACGAAGGGGAGAGATCCGAAGAGGAGGAGGTGAGATGGGGAGGAACGCGCTTGCGCCATCGCTCAGAGGACCGGCGCGATCGCACGCCGTCGCCTAGATCTATGATGTACTATGCGTATAAATACGAGCAGTGCTACGGCTCCCCGCCTCCACGTTTCGATCTACACTCTCGATCATACCCTTCACCATACCACCCTTCTTCCTCTACTCAACCATCTCCTTGCCAGCTCACCGTCCTGCCATAGCCACCTCGCCCTGTCCCACCAGGCTGCGCCGCCTAACCATCGCTTGTGCCTCATACTTGCGCTGTTCTTCATATGCCAACTCGAGCTATGTGGCCTTATATGCTATTTGATATACAGGGGTATCATATAGACTATATCCCCAATCATCAGGGTGCTCACCGGCTAGGGCTTGAGTGCTCACTCAATAAGGCATGGACCACTGGTCCAAGCCACCATCAAAATCAAGAAGGAATTAACTTTATCAGACTTGCGTGGTGCAGTCACCGCACGCAAATATCATGACTGCTCATACAGCCCAATCATACTATCAATCTCGTTCCCTTGCATCACTGAATCAGCCTCAATCTCTAGTCAAACCTTTCATCAAGTTTGGCCTCATGCATCATCATGATCGATCCTCAATCTTAGACCTGACCTCATTGCTAGGTCTAGTCTAGCAGTCCAAGTCTCAATCCTGGCCTGCACATCTCATCATCACTGAATCAGTCCATCTCATCCATATTGCCCATCAGTACAGCACAGTCCTCATCAATATCTCAGCCACGGGCGGCTATGGGACCAATCATCGCATCCAGGATCATTCAGGTCATCTAGGCCGAAAGCTACCTCATAAGGGGTGATCATACCAAACCCCTTTCTCTTTGTCTGCCGGCTCTGTGCCGCTTGCTGTCGTGTCATACCAAACCCCGTTGTCTTTGTCTGGCTGTAGGGTACCTGCAAAACAGATGTCAAGTCATGCCTCAAAAGAAAGACGAGAAAAAGAAGGATCTCTCCTAAAGACCCTTGCCGACAACCCTTCCTTACTCACTCTCAAAGTCTTACCTTTCGGCCTTCCGAGAGTGCCCCCGCTCGCCCTGGTGGACTCCTCCGCTGACCCAACCCAGCAAGCAGAGCAAAGTCAGTCCCGATTTCCAGTCATGGCGGTCCGACCACCCTCTGAGCCCTTGCCCAGAACAGCTCACGGGGAGCCGCACACCCCTTCATGAAACCCTCACTCCGATGAGTGCAGGCCCATGGCGCGGAAACTCTTTAGTCGACTTCAGAACCTCCATCTACTCGCTCGACTTCTTTCTAACACCCGACTCTTGCTATTGTGCGGGGATCCAGCCAACACCCAACCAGACAGTGTTGGTGAGTCAGATCGAGTCCACAATTAAGCTTTGCAACAGTGGATTAGGAGGCCATAATGACCCTGTTGCCAGCTGGGCTGTGGATACCTGGCTTGGCTCGGCCCCAAGGGAATGCCCCTGGAGACACTGCTCCCGAGAGACACCCCGATCAGAGTGATAGTAGGAGTCCACCACCATGATCAGCCAAATGTCGGATTTAGATTGGGAGAGGCTCAGGATGCCTCCTTCCTTTCTAGCAGGCGGACCAGATCACCATACGATGACCTGAGGAACGGCTAGCCACCCTAGGGTACGGAGTTATCTGTCACTATGGCTCAGACACCCCGCTGACCCAGCTAGCCTCTGGACCTTGTGAGAACCTGCTTCAGGGAATCATCTCTTGCTCAAGAGGCGCAGTCGAAAACTCTCCGCCTCTTCATGAAGAACGCAAGTGCTGACACCGCAGGGGACGCCATTGTGGATACACTCTCGCCGGGGAACCGTTGCGAGAGTCCGACGACTGCAGTGGGAACACTCCTTCCAGCATGAAGAATGCAGCGAGCCTCAATCCGCTGTGATGCTAAGTGATCTTTGCCCGATCACATGATCGGACAGATCACTCCATCGATTATGACACATGACTGATTACCTATCCCTTTAGAGCTTGGTAGCGTTTAGTCGCGAAGGCCCGTCTGGAAAGGAACCCCATCTCAGCGATGCTGAGTCCCTTGCCAAGGAAACACTTCACTAGGCTAAATGTCACCCTCTTTCAGAGATAGCTAATCAGTTTGTGCCCGATGATGCTATTCAATCCTCCTTACGCAATCGTACTAGAAGGTTGCCCCATCAACTGAGCGCTGACTTATGAGAGGAAGAAAATAAATTTTACTTTCCCCACAGTCATTCATTTCATAAATGTCATTCAGACTAAATAAATACAATAAGAGGCAAGAAACTAAAATCCCATGAACTGGCTCCCAATCCCCCAGGCATGTCCCAGGACTGACACATGACAAGCCAGATACAATGCAATGAACTGAAATTTTAAAAGTTTAACTCACATACATGTAAAACTGGGGCCAATCTGGGCCCGGTAGACAAATAAGTCCACCAATGAGCCGAGCCATCATAGGCTGCTCGTATCCAGCTCCGGCATCCGAAATCATACCATAATCATAGCAACCGACTGTCGGCTGCTGCTGGAGGCGCACGGGTCACGTCCCAGCACATAATCATCATCGATAGTTTGTGGCTCACTGACCACGTCCCATGCAAATAACCATCATCATCTGTAGCTGGCGGCAACATTGTCCACATCCCAGCTCATAATCATCGATAGTTGGCGGCTCACTGGCCACATCCCAGCCAATAATCAT
Organism: Chara braunii; assembly: GCA_003427395.1. Taxonomy (NCBI): domain Eukaryota; kingdom Viridiplantae; phylum Streptophyta; class Charophyceae; order Charales; family Characeae; genus Chara; species Chara braunii. The sequence continues at coordinate 1,130,581 of BFEA01000007.1, read as the reverse complement.
CAAATGAAGTTGGCGGCACACTGTCCACATCCCAGCATATAATCGTCATTAACTGAAGCTGGCGGCACACTGTTCACATCCCAGCATATAATCGTCGTCAACTAAAGCTGGCGGCACACTATCCACATCCCAGCATATAATCGTCATCACCTGAAGTTGGTGGCACACTGTCCACATCCCAGTATATAATCATCTGAAGTTGGCGGCACACTCTCCACGTCCCAACAAATGTTGAGGGCATACTGGCCACGTCTCAGCATGTTTGGGCTGATGCTAGACGGCTCTCGGGCCTCGCCTCATCACTCTGCCCGAACTCGAAATCAAATTTGCACCTTTAAGTATAAATTTTCGGAGCCGAGAGCCGGATACTATACCATGGGATCTCCTACCATCCATCTCTGCTAACTCATAAGCCTTGCCTTCAACCTCGCTGATGATCCTGAATGGTCCCATCCACCTGGCCTCGAATCTCTTGGTCCACTGTGTCTCGAGAGATGTATCATGTAGAAGTACAATATCTCCTACCTGAAGTCGTAGCTTCCTGATGTACGTCTTGCTGTTCCACCGTGTGTGATCAGATAATTTGTTGTCTGACATCCTCTTTGTGGCCTCAATTATGGCCTCATTCATTTTCTTGATCTGCCTGATCCTCAACCTCAGTAACTCCTCAGTGGAGTACGACTCTCTCTGTGCCTCATGGGTCCAGGTCTCAACCAGGTTCTCAATGGGAGAAGTAGCATATCTGTCATACCAGAGTGTAATGGGCGCATAACCTGTAGTCCGCTTGACAGTCACATTGTCAGCATAGACTGCCGCCCTTAAGAAAGATGGCCAGTTCCTGGAGTCGCCTTGGCACCATTTTGATATAGCATCCTTTACTATCCTGTGACCTCTTTCCACTGGTGCATTAGACTGAGGATGATATGGTGTCACAAATCGAATCCTGACTCCAAGTCTGAATATGAGCCGCTGGTCAACCACAAACTCACGTATGAAGGGGTACCTCAAGTAGATTTCCTCGATCTAATCTGCCACTGTTTTTGCAGTTTTCTTACGGGTGTTTTTTGCTTCAACATAACCAGACATGTTATCTCTCATGTTTAGTACATATTTCATTCCATCCTTACCAGGTGGCATAGTAATTAGATCAAGGTGAACAGTACTGACAGGTTCAACAAGAACAGTGGGGTATAAGGGTTCAATCAATCTCATAGATGACCTTTTCTAACAGGCTTCATATTACTTACAATATCTCATAACCATATCCTTTAGACCATCCCAATGATATAGTCGAGATACTTTATAGTATGTAGCATCAGCACCCCTATGACCCCCTGCTAGACCCTCATGCAGTGTGGCGATCACCTCTAGTTGTCTTTCCTTACCACACACTACTCTCAGTGGCGGTAGTCCTTCCTTAGCATCCACAAAAAGGTGACCCCTACGCAGCCTAAAGGTTTTTTTTGCTCTCTTATGATAGAATTCGTCCAACTGATTATTGCTCATTACCATACCGATCCTCTTATATTCTCCATCATACTCATTCTTCTTAAATCTCTCCTCAGCGTCCTTATCTTGCTCAGGGTCTTCCGACTCTTCCTCTATCTCATTCAGCCCCCGTTCAGCCATCCTTGAACTTTCTGCCAGCTCATTAGCTGCAACAGCGGCTTGTTCTACCACCCCATACCATCCTTCCGCCTCATCCTCTCGAGTTAGGACGTGGTGAAGGTAAGGGTCTTCCTTTTCTCCCCAACAGTCTTCCCTGCTTGTTGACATGGATGAAGTTGTATAACAACTGGGAGCTGGAGACAGTCCTTCGTCATCATCTTCCATAAGGAATTCGTCAACGAAGGGTGCCTCCTCAAGAGATTTATCATCTATTGATCCCCATTCTACGCGGCTCAATCCATCGACTCGGTTTTTTTCAGTAGGTACCTTTTCTAATACAAAATCATACGTCCATATGTGAGTTATCCACCTATTGACTGTAGCATCTACTTGCTGATGCCTCTTAATAGCTCTGATTACCGTTGTGGAGTCCGTTCTTAGAATGAATCTCCGCCCCATAACATAATGTCTAAACACCCTGAGGCAGTGCAAGATTGTCAGGAGTTCCTTCCTGAACTGAATATAGCCTCTCTCGACCGAATTAAGGGTGCGGCTCTCAAATCTAAGTGGCCTTTCTTTACCATTTTCATCTCGCTGCGCGAGCACCCTTCCTAATGCTATCGGGCCACCATCGGCTTTGATGATGAAGGGCCTCTCTCTTTCATCGTCGAAGTAGGGTACTCCTAATACGACCCCGCTATCTCTTAGCTTATCTTGAAGTACCCGCACAACCTTCTCTCTTTGGTCAGACCACTCTAAGCTAGCTCCTTGTCGCACCATTTCTCTAAGAGGTTCGGCTATCTTGTCGAACCCGGGGACGAAGATTCGCCAGAAGCTGCAGACCCCTAGGAAACTTCTTACTTTCCCAACTGTTTTTAGAGGCATAGGCCAGTTCAGGAGTTTATCCACTTTCTTCGGATTGGTGCTCCTTCCTTCCAAGAAGCACATAAAACCCAAGATCGTTACCTCCCTTTGGAACAGTAGTGATTTCGGTCCGCTGGCTGTTAGGTTGTACTTAGCCAACCTTTCTATTACTTTCGCTACTCCCTGCGCATGTTCCCATACGAACTGCCTGACTCGACCATCCACTAAAGTCTCATCTTTTTCCTTCGGTACTTCAACTGGATTGTCGTCAATGTATGGAAACGTAACCTCTGGGCATGTATCCTCCATGACCTTCAGCATATCTCGCTGAACGACCGCGACTCCATTCGTCCACCCTTGAGGCACCACACACATTTGTATGAGGCCTCTAGGTGTATGCATGGCGGTCATAGGCCGACTAGTAGGATCTATCGGGAATTGGTCATAACCAGAGTACAAATGAATTAGGGAGTTGATGCTCCTTCCGGCAAAAGACTCGGCTAACAGATCCGCGTTGGGCAAACTACCTGCATCGTGAACAGTTACCGAATTCAACTTTTGCAAGTTCTGTATCCAAGGCAGGCCACCACCTGGCTTCCAAATGCAAAAATTGACGTAATCTCCATCAGCTAGTTCCGCAATGTTGGAGGCGATCTTCTGGTTTATGTACTCTGTTACCTCTTTTTCTTCCTTTTAAGCGTACTTTGTGGGTCTATCATTCCAAGGTGTGTGAGGAACGGTCCAGATCTTGACCATCTTGATCATGCTAATGTCCAGTCGTCCCCTCTCCTTATCATTAAAGGAAAAGACACCACTGTACTTCTGACATAATTCATATATGAAATCCCTCTCAGCCGGCAGAAGGAAGTCATCGGCTGCTACCTTCATTATCTTGAACCTCTCTGAGGTAATTCTCCCTCCTTTTAATGCAACCTCCCTTAATCTTTTAATTATCTTTCTCTCATTCTCTAATGCCTCATTGTAATCTTTCTCTATCAAAACTGTCACCGGATTCTTCTTAACGCCTTTGCGCTTATACTTCCTCTTAGATCCGGTGGCTATTTTCCTAAAAAATGACCAGTTGCTCAGAAGGTGAGCTGCATTGTACGAGCTTTTGCTGCTCTCACAGCATCCTTGAACCCCTCCATCTCTCTTTTGTCGCCAACTTCTTTTCTTTATCCAGGAGCTTAAGCATCTTACCTATATCATTTACTCTAATTGTTGTCTTCTCGTCTATTATTCCACTTTCTTTCAGTTTCGTCCGTACTTCTTCAACCAGCTTGTTAGATTCTACATGCTTAAGAGAGTTAACATGTTGTTGATGACGAGGATGATGCCTATCACTTATCACAAAAGTCTGTTCTTGACCATTGTTAGGATCCTGGAGAGAAAGTCAGGCTGCTCCATCATGGCCAAAGAACGCACAAGCCTCCATTCTATGTAGGAAAGGGGCCCCGAGAATGCAATCATGATCCAAGTTGGGGACCACAAAACAGAGTATCTCGGCCCATAAAGTCCCAATTCGAATAGACAAATCATCAATAAAACCTTCCAAGGGCAGAAACCCGGCTATATTGGAAAGCTGATGATTGGCCTTCCTATCTATTCCAAGCCCACATGATCTCATCGAGGCCGATGACATAAGCACCATCTCGGCCCCAGAGTCCACTAGGGCTCTAACCTTCACGTCATTCACATAGATATTCAAGAATCCACACGACATGTTACCAAAACTCATCTTGGTACCAGGCGGGGCTCTTTCCACATGCCGAGGAAAGAGTCTTAGGCTATTGATTTCTACCTTCCGCCTTTCAACCATCGTCTTAAGTTCTTCTCTAAACTTAGGTACCAAGGCTACTGCTTCTTTCCAAGATAGGGTGATCTCGGTCTCCTCGAGTAATTTCTTTACTACTTCATCTATCGAGATCCCTTCCTCGGCTTCGGATCTCAAGACCACCCTTCTCTTCTTTCCGGCAGCTTCCTTTCCTTTCCCTTCCTTCACTAGGTCCTTGGTCCCATCTATCAGCTGGTCTAACTCTCTTTGAGCCTTCTCTTGCTTTTTCTCTTCGACCTTTTTTTGGCTGATATGGGATACATTCAGGTTTTGATTTCCAGGATTGTCGTCTCGAGCCACTATCTCCGGAGGTAGCATACCATCAAAGGTGATAACATTAACCCTAGTCTTCTTCTTTTTATCCTTATTGGCCCTAGCCTGTTCTACGATAACAGCTCGCATCCCTCCTTTGACTCGAAAATTTATCTTGTTCCAATTGGCATCACAGACGTGCTCATTGACATTCTTCTTGACAATCCCTTCTTCGAGTTCCTTCTCTAGTATAGGGCACCGAGTTATGACTCGTCACAATAATAACATCGGAAGGGGTCATCTCTTCTTTGTCAATCTCGACTCTTTTTATCTTTCTTCCAATCTCGGTCACGTTTCTTTTTTTATCTCTCTTTTCTCCTTCGCCTAGCGTCATCATCACTACTCTCACCCTCACTCTCACTATCTTCCTTTTGTTTTTCCTTCTTTCTTCCTTCCTTACCTTCTTCGGCTCCAACAAGTGTTTGTGTCGCTGGGGCAGGAAGGGTTAATTTTTCGAAGCTACCAAGCATAACGAGAAGACCAAGGATCTCTTCGGTCTTCAAATTTCCTCCCTTAGTTGCATCAACATTTTCTTCTCTTACACTAGTGATTGCTTTCATCTGTTCCAGAGACCACTTCCGGTTTGACACCGAAGGTAGTTCACGGACCATCTCAACCACTTCATCCCACTTCAGAGGATAATGAGCAGCGCGACTTACCACATTCTTTCTTTCATCCTCTGCGAAATTAGTTAGCAGGACATAACACTTCTGGGCTTCATCCAAAAAAGGTACTCTCCGCGTAACTCGCTCAAAATCCTCTAGGAATTGATCAAGGGTTGTGTATTTTGAACGTGGTACTTCCAACAAATTTTGCATGGTCACTGGAACGTCATACTTTGCATATTCTTCCAGCATCTTTTGTCTAACCTCGACCCATGTTGTCAGTCTTTGTGTCATTTTTGTCACCGACACCCTCATCTTAGGCTCAACATAGGATAACAGAGCTTTCAACTTTTGTTTGTTCGACCAACCGTGGCTCATACCGAAGACATCATAGTCTTCTAGGAACTCCCTAACCTTGGTTCCATCAAAGCAGGGTATGTTCTCTAGAGGTACCTTAGCTCTTGGAAGGTCTAGACGAACATTCGTAGTGTCCATCCCGGTCTTCATGGTCTCTATCCTCTTCAACATTTCTTGTAAAACAGTGGTAGTGGTCACTTCTCCATCACCTGCGGAGGAACTAGCAAGATTCTGCCTTGCATCCGCTCCCCTGACCATCTTGTCTGATTTACTGGTTAAACTCCTATTTCTTCCTAAGCCTTTTCTCTCTTTGGATTGCGTTTAAAATTGGTTCCCAATTTCTGCCGTCAGTAAAACTTTCAGGCAAAACTAGTTTGGGGAACCGGTCAAACACAATCGGAGCTTACTCACTACCCTTGCTCCTTTTCTTTCTAACTCTCTCTTTTCTTGGCTAACTATATCTCTAATCCAGCCTCGAAAGGACTCACGATCTGTCCCTCTCTCCCTCAATGAGGGCCTCAATGAGGGAATATAGGGTCGGATATCGTATTCACCAGTGTCAAGGAACTTCACTACAAGGATATACGTCTTCCGAGGTGCATGCTTCTCCTCCAGGGATATACAGCGTTCTATCTTGTACGGGAAAACTCCTCCACTGGTAAAAGGGACTAGGGTGTCCAGTACTGCCGTGACTGCCGGACAGTACAGTCATTGCCTAATTCCTAACTTCTCTTAGTATCACTCTCAACCTTCAATATTTATCATAGACTTTGTGTTCACCTTTTACTCCATAGACGCCGGTGTCAATATAGAGTTCACCCTCGGCCTCGTCGATGCAAGACGCACCTCTCCTGATTTCTACTACCTCTGTTACTGGATCTCGAACCTTCCTACAAATCAAAGTCCCTAACAAGCATTGGTCCTCACGGCTCCAACCGCGAATGAGGGCTCTCACCTTCTCAGATTCTTGTTTTGTCAGCTCCTTCTCTATCCCCTGTCTTACTAAGTTACCTTCAATCGGGCTTTCACGATTGCCTTTCGCCATCTCATAATTTCTCCATCTTTAGTCAGCCCTGCATTCACCGAGTTTCTATCTAAGAAGCCAACAAGTTTTCCGCCTTAGTCAAGTGATAGAAAATTCAGGAGATCCTTCGTCCTTGACTTCGAACCGACGTATAAAGGTATCGGAAAACAGCGTCTTTGATCACATGACTAGGTCATTCTCTCTTGCCTTGCCAACCACGGCAATAGCTTCTAGAAGAGGCGCCCAGTCTCTCCTGTCAGCAAAGCTATCCGTAGTCGAAAAACTAGGGAGTCTTTCGAATTGCCTGACTCATTTCCCCCAAGTCACTTTCTCATGCAAACTTCGAAGTAGCTCCTTTACCCTTGAAAGGTGAATGTACACTCTCCTCAGACACTCTAAATAACCGTCTTCTTCTCTTATTCCTTCCTGAGCATAAACCCTCATGTCAAGCTTGTCGGTCTTGAGAAATCTGACCACTGGAACATAGAATACTAAACGCCCTTCCTTATAGACGTCGTGTCTCAATATCTCGAACGGACTGTCAGTCTCAGTTACTTTATCTAACCATCCTCTACCAATGGTCATAGTCGCAATTGACATAAAATTTTCACATTCCAATATCATTGCCTTGGGCTGCTCCTAGCGCCTCTAGCCAGACTGTCCACAGGATGTTGTCTAGATATAATGGTCTCATCTCTCGCATGTAGCATCACCCCCTTGCCATCCAAACTCTTGCCATCCAGCAAATGCCTAATCTTAGTCTGATCCATAATTGCTCCAAAAGCAGCCGCCCGCATAAGCTCAAGGTATTGTTCTACCATACCAATCTCATCGCGCCTACCTAGCCTAGTGTCACATCCTCTCAGGACCCCGATGACAGTCGCTCGTTGCTCATCTAGATAGACCTCGAAGCAGAAGCTCTTTCAGTCATCAGGAATGTAGATATTTTTTGGCATGACTCACCACACTCGGTCCCTAAGTACCGCGTTGAGGATTGGTCCCCAGTCCTTCCCGTCGCAGAAGCTAGCGGGCACAGGTGGACTTGAGAACCTCTCAAACTCTCTAGGCAGGACACTCCAAGTCACTTTCTTTCCTCGTTGTCTCAGCAACAACCTTTCATCCAGAACGTACTCAGCAGCAGCTATCAAACATGCCTCGTAATCGATCCCTCTCCTTGTCTCAGCAGATACATATAGCCTCATATTATAGTTATCCGTGTCAAGAAACCGAGCTACAAGGACGTACAAGATCACTGAGTCGTGCTCATAAGTCACACACCTCTCAATAACGTACGGGAAGGCACCCCCAACCGTGATCCTAGTCAGCGCCTCTATCGCTTTCGTTACTGCTGACATTGACTACTTACCAGGTTTGCCTTTTCAGCGTTGCATTGATGATTGGCTGCAAGTTCCTACCATCACAGAATCCTTTAGGTACTGGCGGGGTAAGAATCCACTCATAAATCCTAGGCAGTAAGCTCCAACTCGCTTCTATCCCTTGTTGTCTCAATCGATCCCTCTCGACTTTGACACACTCCACTATGACATCCCAGTTGGTAAAGAAACTCGGATCCCGATCAGTCCCTTCTAGGATGTAGGGTCGAATGTCATCATCACCAGTGTCAAGGAATCTAGAGACAACCACATGCACAGTCGTTGCACTTTTCACACAAGTAATGTATTTGACAAACATATAAGGGAAAACACCTCCGCATGTGACACTAGCTAGGGCTTCTATGACATTAAACTCTTCAGTCATCGTCTGGTTTCTGACTTATGGTCTTCTCAAGCGAAGGGTCTAGAAAATAAATTTCAAACCCTTGCTTGCAGGTCTGAATCACTTCAGATAGATTTTTGCAAGAGGCCCCTCGATCTCGGGGCTCCTCTAGCCGAAAGTCTTTCTGACCTGAGCCAGACCTTGTAAGAGATATGCTTGACTGCTGCCTAGTCACATAATATTGTGACCAATGTCCGCTCCCAGGAACTCAAAGTTTTTGAGTCCCCGGCAACGACGTCATTTTTGTCGCGCCCCCATTGCTTCAAGGTTCCGGTTAGATGTTCTTCCCCGGGCCACGCTCAGTGGGTAAGAGGACTGGCAGGCTGTCACGCAAGAATTTTGATGGGTATAAAAATTGAGGTGTATTCAGAGGCAGTCACACTTTATCATACAGTCGAGTAGTCAGGGTTATCCCTCCTGTCAGCGGCGACACGGCTTAGAGTGAGGCGTTCGGGTTTATCGCCTGCACCTGACCCCGTATAAAGGATAGACTCAAGGTCAGCAGAGTCCCTATCATTCAGGAGTCCTCTAAGCTGCCTTGAGTGTAACCTGCATAAAATAAGGAGGAAAAATAACAAACATGCATCATAGAGTAATTGACACTGACAAAATGAGAAGACCCGAAACCAGACTCTGCAAGAATATGACCGAAGATACGAGACTGGAGAGTAGTACACAGAGTATGCAGGGAGCAGTCATTGGAGGGCTGCAGTCACTACTAAATAATAATGTCGTAAAACATCAATAGTGACAGAAAAGAGAGAACCTCAATCAATAATAATAAGCGGTATCCCCTCGTGAGTGAGTGCTGTCGTCTGAGACTCCTCGTCATTGACAACTCGCGTGGCTATCGGCTCTGGAACCACGTAGCTGATGTCGAGAGACGCTGCTGGATCAATCTTGCAGATGTAGGTCTTGCATCTAGCCATCTCCTCGTCTGCAACGCTCCTGAGATAAAGCTCCTCCGCAAGAATGATATCGCCTGAAGCTCCAATCAATATCTCAATACGTCCTCTCCCACTAGAGTAAATGTAGGAAACCTCGAGAAAACGATCTCCGTAAAGAGGCTTTCGATAAACCTGCATAGCAAAGTCTGTCCCGACCAAATGACTATAGCCATCTCCGAGGTATGGGACCGGACCTTCCCCTCTTGGGGGATCAATAACTGTCTCAGATCCAGGGTCTTCTGACATGTAGGAGTCAATCACCCTCAAGAAGATACCATGCTAGAAGATGTGCGATCCTCCTCAATGTCGCCCTCCGACGTCTCCGCTCACTGGTCTCCAACGCTCCTATCGCTGTCCACAAACTCAATCCCTGTGAGTGTCCCAGTCGAAATAATCGTCAAGATCAAGGTCACTCACAGAGCAGGGGTCCAAATCCGACTCATCTGTCTCTGATTTCGGGACACATGTAGTGATTGGGACTCCGGATCTGGTTATCTCTTTCTGGATCCGGTCGTCCTTCCGCCTCTTCTCCTTGCTGCGGGGCTCACTAAGAGGCTTGGGGTTGCGTCCGTCGAAATCGAAGAGTACACCCCCAGGAGCTGAAGGTACGTGAGGAAACACCATGTGCAGCCAGTTGTCCCTCCAATAGCTCTCCCTGCGAAATATGTAATCAGCAATCCTGTCGTATGTGGTTCCCTTCACTCCCGTCTCTGCCCCCTTCACCGAGTAGGTGATCACGAGCGTGTGTCTCGAAGTCGAGGACTCATTAGCCCTGATAGTGAAACTCTGATGTCCCACATGTCTGTGGCAGAACCTCTCAATTAATCTACCCCACTTAGGGGTAGTCTCACGACGTCGGGCCAACTTGGATGGAATGCACGCTCTCACTGATGCAGATACTCCCTCCAAGACCTGGTCGGATAGCAATCAGCAACTCAATGTGGAGGCCTGTCTGAATGGCCTGACAGCACTGCAACTCGATACAGGGTCCGCCTGAATGGACCCGACTGAACAGCAACTCAATATAAAGCCCGCATGAATGGGCCCGGCTGAACAACAGCTATCTCAGAAGAAAGGGCCCGCCTGAAGGGGCCTGGCTTAAAACTGCAACAGATGAAAAGCCTGACTGAAAACTGCAACATTCTCGAGAAGTGGGCCCGCCTGAAGGGGCCCGGCTGAATCAGCAACTCAATCTCAAGTAGGCCTTCCTGAAGGGCCCGGCTGAACAACAACAATCACTAGTAGGCCCACCTGAAGGGCCCGGCTGAACAGCAACTGATCAGAAAATCATCTCATGTACAAGGACCAGTTACAAATAACGAGTGTACTGGGGCTAGACTGAGCCAGGTCAGCTGTGAAGGGACTGAACTGCCAATGCTCCCCGTGCGAGGGAAGATATCATGGTGTTGCTGATCAGCAAAGAAGTAAATCAACGGGATTATGATGGCAAATCATCTCAGCTAGCAATCCTATGCTCGGGCGCACAAAGGTTCGCACTCAAACGACAACATCCTGGGCGCACACATATCCAGGGCAAGTGCACACGGGCGCATACTCAAATAACTATATCCAGCCTGGGCGCACACGGGCGCGCACTCTAATAGCAATATCTGGCCTGGGCGCACACGGGCGCACACTCTAACTGCTATTTCAAGCTTGGGCGCGCATGGGCGCGCACTTTAACCACAATGCCAAACTTGGGCGCGTGCGCTCACTCTACCAGCAATATCAAGCTTGGGCGTGCATGGGCGCGCACTCTAACAACAATATCAAGCTTGGCTGGCATGGGCGCGCACTCTCAAGCTTCGGCGCGCATGGGCGCGCACTCTAACAGCAATATCGAGCTTGGGCGCGCATGGGCGCGCACTCTAACAACAATATCAAGCTTGGGCGCGCATGGGCGCGCACTCTCAAGCTTGGGCGCGCATGGGCGCACACTTAAAATAATATCTGGTCCGGGCGCGCGCGGGGGCGCACTTAAAATTAATATCTGATCTGGGCGCACACTGGCGCACACTTAAATAATAAATCTTATCTGGGCGTGCACTGGCGCACACTTAAATAATAAATCTGATTTGGGCGTGTGCGTCCTAACATGAGTATAGTCCGGCCAGTATGGTGTTACCGCAATCTATCACAGTCTACTGCGTCACAGTCCACTGTTTACTGTAGTCCAGCATTACCGCATTGAGTGGGAAATTCTAAACACAATCCACAGTTTACTGCAGTCCAGCATCACAACCCTCTCAAAATAACTCTCACTGTGTCCGGTATCTGACAACACCACTTAGCTCTCACTTAGGGCCGATGTCGGTCACATAATAAATAGTTTTTGCTGCGACTAGCATTTGAGGGCTCCACTCAGCCTTCACTTAGGGCCAGAGAACCGCCGCACAAAGCTCGTGTGACCAGCCAAGCAAATAGCTGGTCGCATAAACAAAATGATTAAAATAGCTCATGCTAAATGACTAAAATAGTTATTGCTGTGACTACCATTTGAGGGCTCCACTCAACCTTCACTTAGAGCCAGAGAACCGCCGCACAAAGCTCGTGTGACCAGCCAAGCAAAATAGCTGGTCACATAAACAAAATGATTAAAATAGCTCATGCTAAATGACACTGTTCAGAAGTAGCACTTGCGAACAACACTATTCAGAAATGGCCCTTTGCGAATAGCACTGTTCTGAAATAACACTTGTGAACAACACTATTTAGAAATGGCCCTTTGCGAATAGCACTGTTCAGAAATAGCACTTGTGAACAACACTATTCAGAAATGGTTCTCAGATACGGCGCTCAACTGCGCACAGTGGCAAATGGCTCAAATGACCCTTAGACACGGTGCTCAACTTTGCACAGTGGCAAATGACTCAAATGGCCCTCAGATACG
>BFEA01000007.1:1061768-1074153 GCA_003427395.1 Chara braunii | reverse complement strand
TGGTTGGTCGCCTCCCCCCCGCGAACACACACACACACACACACACACACACACGCATGCGGGGCAACTGCCCGTTTTTGTTTTGCCACGAGTTTCTTTTTTTTTTGTTTTTTTTTTTCGTCTTTTTTTGTTTTTGATTTAAAAAAAATTCTTTCGAAGGTCAAAGAAAAAAAAAAAAAAAGGGGTTGTAGATATGTTCAAGATCTACAACCCAATATATATATATATGCATATATTGGGTTTTTTTTGGCCCCAAATCACCGTCGTACGGCCGCCGTCCGTACGCCCGTCCGTCCGTCCGTACGCACGGGCTGTACGGAGACCCCCCGTACGACGTACGGGCCCGTACGACGTACGGGGACGACACAGACCATAGTGTTGACAACACCGCGTTGTTGATAACTATAACTCTCCTGAACAAACTAGTACCTTTATGTGCGGTCCACGGCAGTAGCGCCGTGCGCAGTTGATGAAGTGACTGCGACGAGTCATGAATCTGTTCCGGGTCAAATGATAAACAATATCCTAACAGACGTTCATGTTCCGATGGGATAACTACTCGAAGGCCCCAGTGGTAGGGAGGTTGTGACCCCGGGGGTATTAAAATGGAAGATTTAAACCAATTGACCGCCGCTTGAGACAAAAAACAGAAAAACTGAATCGTTTCCCTTAAAGCAAAAAAACCATGATCACACAACGGGGTGAACATGACAGAGTCATCAGCGAAAGACTCTGATTTCAGCACTGCTCCTGAGGGGAGCAACACTCCCGAAATATCAGGGTTAGTCCTCACAAGAATATGCAGAATCTCAACAGACAAAATGTACAGATACGGTGCTAGAATGCATCCTTGCCTCACTGATCGACGCAGTTGAATCGGGGCAGACAGCATCCCATTAGCACATACTTGTGATGTGGTGTTTAACAGGAGACTAGAGACTGCGTGCTTGAACTTGGGACTGAACCCAAAAGCCGTCAACACAGCCTGCAAGAACTCCCAACCGACCCGGTCATAAGCTTTCTCAAGATCAAGCAATATGACAACTACAGTGTCCCCACCTCTCATTACATGTTCAACTATTTGTTCTACCAACATCACATTGTGAAGAATCTGCCGTCCCGGGACAAAGCCAGTTTGCGAAGGGTGAATAGGAGAAGGGAACACTTTTTGAAGTCTCATGGTGACCACTTTGGCAAATATTTTATAAAGCGCAGGCATCAATGTGATCGGTCTATAGTTCTTAATGTCGGTGCTATCCCCTTTCTTAAACGCGAAGGTAATAATTCCCTGCACCACCTAGGGAGGGAAAAAGGCTCCATTCCAGATGGCCTGACATATTTGTAACAGTTCCGGCAGTAGGTGCAGCGAAAAGTTCCGAAAGAACTGCGCAGGCAGCCCATCCAATCCCGACGTTTTGTGCAGCGCCAATGATCTGAGTGCGTCTGTCACTTCCTGCATGGTAATATCAGCCTCAATATGATGCCTTTGAATGTCAGTCAATCTCATTTCCATTTTTGCCCACACTTCATCATGGAATTGATGAAGCAGCTGTTGTTCTATATGTTGGGTCTGCGATGCCAACAAACTCTCGTAAAATAAAGATATATTAGTTACAATAACACATGTGTCTGTGGCTAAGGGTGCCTGTTCATCAAAAGGATGTCGCATAGCCAAAATCAAACGTGGTTGGACGGGCGGACGACGGCTGGCAAAGAAGGAGGCCGTCATACGGTCTCCGCGAACTAACCAACCGACACGTTTATTATGTGTCATTGTCCTCATTGCTGGTTGGACCTGAAAGGTCCATCGTTGTTGCAAGTAATCCATCCGGTTCATGAAAATCCGCTCATCAACAGCAGAGTTGGATGCTAGGTGCATAAAATCCTGCATCTCATCATTGATTTTTTGCAGCTCATTATGATTTGTGGCTTGTATCATTTTTTTAATCAACAGTCCCTTCTGCAACACCACGCGCTGTCCTCCAACATACCAATCAATGAGAGATGAAAACTGATGTTAAGAGGTGCGCCATTTTCGCCAAAATTCATACAAAACTCTGAAAATTGTTGAGTTTGCACTACCCATTTTGGTAAAGATTTCCTGTCATGACCAGAGCTGATGGAGACACGAAGAAAAAATTCCAAAAACAACGGTCTGTGGTCTGATCCCACAAACGGCACTACAAAACATCGCGAATATCTAGGAATCAAAGCATCAGCTGCAAAAAAAAGATCTAATCGACTGCGCGGTATGTATTGCTGCTGGACAGCCCCCGCCGCGAAGAACGTAAATCCTTTCTCAAAAAGGTGTAACATTCTAAAGAGGTCAGTAAAACCATTCAAAAAAACAAAATTTAATAATTGAAGTGCATCAGCTCCCAGCGGTCCCACCCTGAGCGAATTCATCCCAGGCATCAATGTAGTGTTCCAATCCCCTCCCAAAATAAGGTTTTCCACATCTGGAATCAACCAGGGTAGTGATTTAAATAAGTAAACCCTTTCTGGCTGAGAGGTGGGAGCATACATGTTAAAGACTGCCCACTGTTCTTGAAAAAACTCAAATCGGACCCATGCCCACCTCCCAAATGGATCACATCTGTAATCCGTGATGTGGAAAGGTGCATGTCTAGACAACAGAATAGCCACCCCACCTCGAGTACCCCTGGCCGGAGCCCAAAATTGCTCTCCCAACCACCAACCCCATTCCTCAGTAATAGCCGCGTCATCCAACTTTGTTTCTTGTAACAGTATTATTTGCACCCCTCTGTTACAAGCCAAAGTCTTAATCAACGATTTTTTAACAGCTACTCGTCTCGACCCTAGGTCTCGAACATTCCATGACACCAATCGTATTGAATCCATAGGCATTATCATCGCTGGCCAATCCGCACATTTGAGCATAAGGAACTCATTCGAGAAGATACTTTTGTGCCAAGGGACATGCGAGTCCACTTGGGACAGCAAGGCCGTTGTCCAACAATCGTAGATTCGTGTATCGACAGCCGTCTGACTCACCGGGTTTCTTAACAACCGCAGCGAAACCCATCTGAGATCTGATAGAGGAGGCTGGCCTTTCCCCGCCGGGTCAACAATGACATCCAAAAAGGGGAAACACAGAATATCAGTCCGACCTTGATCATTGGTCGGCGTCAGACGCACCCAGTCCATTGCCGGGTAAGATCGAACCCGATATACTGGTTTCAACCATTTCCCAACTTCCATCAACACAGAATGTTATGTCGGCTCTGTATGCAGTTCGAAATGCGGGAGGAACAAATGTCCTTGTGGTGAGTAAGCGGCCATGAGGCGGAGGTCGCCATCAACAACACAAAAAACCAGCGGGATCACCACCCATGGGCGGCCTGCAGCCAGTGCTTCATGGATGGAATCAGGCAGTGTGTCAGCTCTATGCGGCCGTTCAGTGGATTCATCCACAACCTTACCCTTTTCAACATCCCTCTGTTCTCGGTCATCTTGATCCATCAAATCCGCCCAAGAAACCGTTTTTTCATTAGATTCGCATGTATCACGTTGATACGGTTTTACCACAGGGTGCTTCGGGCCTCCTGTTAGTATTTTCTGTCTGTGCACTGCCTGGGATGCTTTTGCCATTGGCATAGGCTCTTCCACCCTCGGATGGGGAGCCAAAGGATCATGTTCTTCAGTAATTACATTATCATTATGAGAATGTACGGTTGACATTGCAGTTGTAGTAACAACGATCGACATTGACTATCCTGCCGAAGACGTACCCACTTGCAAGCCCGAGGCCTGCAGGCCCATTGTTATCGGTGCAGCGAGAATAGCAGTAATAAGGAGTGTCGTTGGTAAGGGCACAGTCTGTGTCAATGCTGTTGTGACCGAGACCGCAACCGTCACCACAGGAACAACTGCAATTGTTGCCTGAAGCTGTGTGACTGTTGGGGTAACCACAACAGTCGTCACAGGGTGAGCAGATGTCCCCGATTGTTTGATACGAGATGAGGTAGACGCCCCCATCTTTTTGTTGGGACAATTTAAAGCACCCGATTGGTGACCATACCATCGGCACTCTTGACACCACGACGTATCCTGGGTGGCCACATCCACAACGTGCCAACCTTGAGGGGACCGGAATTTCATTTTTTTGGTCACCCTAGAACGTGTTCGCGGGTGGAGGTCAAATCTGCGATTCACTAATCTCGGTGCAACTTTGTTCTGCTCTGACGAATATGATTTAATCACCTGTCCAAACTCTCTTTTAATTGCAGCCTCAAGAAAAGGCATTGCCAGAAACGGTACTCTCAACACCCTGATCCAGAAGATCTGAGCTTGAAGGTCCTCCCTGGCTTTTGCTTGTTCAGCCGGTGTTGCCCATGGTTTGTGCAACACTTTGCATTTTTTTCCTCCCACCACAACATTGTCCTCGTGTTGGAAGGTATTGATCAACCAATCACGGAGCACGTGGTTAACTGCCAAGTAAGAAATCATGTTGGGTCCTTCAGGCCGAATACGACCGAGTTGCCCTCTCAACGAGGCCGGATCCCAACCTGACTCCACCGATCTCATCCAATCTTCTTTCACTCCAAACGAAACATCATTTCCCAAACCCTTGAATATAACTAACACCCCATGCCGTCGCAAGTAATCCACAGTAACCCAAGAGGCTCTTTCGTCAATATCTACAACAACAGTGTTGTTTGGTTCATCATGGGTGGTAACAATATATTTATCGGCTATGTTCGGTTCTTCTTGCCCGGTCAGAAAACACCTACGAATCATGTCACAAAGTTCGTTGTGCTGAGGGTCCATTGTTCGTGATGAGAGCGAAAAGGAAAAAGAGGAAAATTTCTAAAATGAGCTACAACTATCTCGCCAAGACTCAAACGTATCTGAGACCCGGTCTAGTGAACAGTCAATCAGGAAACGTAATTCAAAGTAAAGAAAAGGTGAATCAAAAAGGTCAGTAGCATCAATCGAAAACACCCATAAGAGAATGTCATGACAAATAGAAGAGGTGAAAAAATAAACGGGTCACACTTTGCACAAAGATGTCAGTCACCCATACAGAGAGGAGGGAAATCACGCAAAAACAGTCTGAAAGGAACGAAAGCACTTTCCAAATTCACACCATTTCAAAGCACAACGGTCGCACCACTCCAAAACACAGCGGCAAGCGTCATCCCCATAATTACCACCGTCTTATCGCGGACTTCGAAGACGAACAGGCAGCAGTCAATCCTGAGCCCTGAAATCCCTTTGGCGTTCCCGCAATCTTCGGTGACATATCCATCACGGAAAGATTCAGAGAAGATGATAATCCAGTCAGCGTACAGAGTTCCTTCCTCAACAGCCATTCGCCTGCGCTTGGAATCCAACCACCCGTTTGTGTGCCCTCTCACTCCGTCCTTGCAAAGGCGGAGGAGATGAAAATCCGATCAACTCGCAGCCTATCTCAAAAAATCCCCACCACCAACTCTCCCACTCCGTTCTTGTAACGGCAGGGGGGATTAAGATCCGATCAACGTGCCGCCTATCTCAAAGAATTCCCCACACCAAGCGCCTGCGCATGAAGTCCAACCACCCGTTTGTGTGCCCTCTCACTCCGTCCTTGCAAGGGCGGAGGGGATGAAAATCCGATCAACTCGCAGCCTATCAACCCTATCTCAAAAACTCCCCACCACCAACTCTCCCACTCCGTTCTTGCAACGGCGGAGGAGATTAAGATCCGATCAACGTGCCGCCTATCTCAAAGAATCCCCCATACCAACCCTCGCACTTCGTCCTTTGAAGGGCGGAGGAGATGAAGATCCGATCAACGTGCCGCTTATCTCAAAGAATCCTCCACACCACACCAATCGCCAGCTATCCACCTCCAATGAAGTTTTTATTTTTTGTCAATTTCGATGCAGTTTCTGTTTCTCCTCCCAGTCAGCGCACATGCCAATCACCCTCACGACAAACACAAGCATTTTCCGTATCTATAACCAAGGGCAACCGCCCCTGATCAATTGATAATATTGATATGACGCGACGCTCAGATCCCTCCAATTGCTCGCCCCGACATATCACACCGTCCTACCAAAGTCAAATAGGATTGCCAATGAAATGTCGACCGGGACCAGGTAACGACGAAAGCACGGTGATGCTTTCATGAGACAACATCCGCCATAGCACCCAAGTGCCCTCTCACCCTATCGTCTCCGCCACCCCAACGACCAGTTTTGGCTCAGCGCAACTACTACCGCAGCAGCGCTAACGCGATCCCCTATCGTCCGCGCGTCGCGTGTCTCTTCTTCTCTGATGGATCTGCTAAGGAAATTCAGTCATGCTCACTCCAGAGTGGCTTGCTACTTTTACGGGCAACGGCGGCCGAGGCACAAACGAGTTGGAGTACATGAAAAATACACAACAAATAGCCGTTGAGTTTGAAAAGGCAATGAAACCACCGCGACCATGACAGAGGCACATATGTCATAACTACAGTGGAGGGCCATGGTGCCAGACGTGAAAGGGAAAAGTAGGAAAAAACAAAAATATTTTGATCGAAATTGCCAATTCGAACCGGTGCCATGAGCACAGTGCCATTTAGGGGTGGACCCCACAGGAAAAAGGATGGAAAACCCGGCCGGCCAAGAAAAACGGGCAAAGAATTTTGGAAAGCTGGAAAGCAGTTTTGTGGGGACCCCACGACCGAGGACCAAAATCGCCTGGGAAACTGTTTGGAAATCAGTTGAACCAATCGTTGCCTGTCTTTGTATGCACTCGTTTGTTTTGTTTTGTTTTTTTTGTTTTTCCTTTTTTTTTTGTGGCGCTCTTGAGGTTGGATCTTTTTTTTTTTTTTTTTTTTTTTTGGGGGGGGGGGGGGGGACATCCTCCAATCTATTCGTGGGGAGCAGCACGTGCTGGGAACCGGGCCCAGCATCCCATTCAAGAACACGTTGAAAAAATAATAAGTTTATGAAGAAATCCTTGAGATACCGGAAAACATTGAAATTCTGTGTCCCCCAAAGTTCGGATCAAAGAAGCATTCTAAACGAAAAAAACACCTGCCTTAGCGCCTTTCAGCAGCCTAACCGTACCTGCCTCACCCCTATATCCCGATGCCCAATCTCTACAAGGCCTCATGCCCCCAACTGCTAGGTTACAAAGTGGCACGACCCACCCCAGAAAACCCCCCACCTGCTAGGCCACAGGGCAAAGCGACCCGCCCCGGATCCGACCAACATTGACTAGGCACCAACTCACCGAAAGACACTAGAGTGCCTTCCACCCTCGATAACTCCCCGGATCTCTCTACCAGGTCTCATGCCCTCGTACAGCTCAGATTACAGGGCAGCGCGACCAAGCCCCAACACCGACCAACGTTGTTCTGGCCTCAGTCTTTTCGCAAACCACCGGGACTCAGGACTAAGGCAAATAACAGTCAAGCCACCAATCAGCACCATAGTTGTAGATCCCATCATCCATCCCCTTCATGCACTGGTTGCAGATATCCCCCCCAAAATCCCCCTGAACCCTACTCCGGCAAGTCTTACCACGATGAAGCCACCATCTCTACCGCTGCTGTACCCTATTTCAACCCTACAGGCTAGCCCCTTCGTTGCAAAGCGTGTCATCTCCCGCCATCACAGCCACCACAACCCCCTGCCTCCAGCACCGAAACTTGGAATTTTTTTCAATTAGGAAAAATTAGGAAACACGGGCATAGAAAATCCCGAAAAATCACATGAACATTTCAGCGCCCACTATTCCCACAGGGAGAGGGGAAGAGAAGGGAAAAACCATCCCCTCTCCCCATGGAATACCCCGACGCCTATTGAAGTCTCCGTTACATATAAAGGGGTCACAAGAACCAAAGTGATTACTCCTCTCCCCCAAAAGACAACCCCCTGACTGTTCACTGCCTTCACGGGGAGGCGCCCCCTCGCCTCCCGGCCCCAGTTCAGAACAACCCCCAGAATACCCCTCCTGCTCCCTCAGTCGCATACAGTACCCCCTAAAGTATGCCCCGCAGAGCCGAAGATCCCCCTTTCCTCCTGCCCCACCCCCTCCAAGCGGAACAGGCCTCTCAACTCTCACCCTGCTGACATCAGCACCTCTTGTCCTCTCTCCCCAACCACCATAGCTGATCCGACCCAAAAATCAGCTTGGCCCAAAAAAGAACAAACCCTCATTGTCATCCCTACCCTTTCAAAGATCATACCACCCGCCCTGTGTAACCCTCGCAGGGAGGGACTCCAACCCTGAAGGAGATATCCATTCCAACACCTCTGACCCTGATCCTACAACATCACGAATTGAGACTCCCTTGCTAAGAACAACAAAATAAGACCAATTACTTTTATTTTTTGGAAGTATGGCTAAGAAACAAGAACATAGGCAAAATTCAGAAAACAACTCAAAAACCGCCCATCAATCCCCTTTACCTCACTCTGGCAAGACTTATTGCAGCATAGCCACCATCTCCGCTGCTAATGTACCCTATTTTCATCCTACTCGTTAGCCCCTTCACTAGTAGGACGCTTGATATCCCACCATCTACTTTTCCCACTCACCTCAATTTTTTGACCGGCTGACCTTCATCAGTTTTTAGACAACAACTAAGAAAAGCAAAATACAATCCGAATACAAAATTACTTCAATTCTCCAATTAGGGAATCAAGTACAGAATTTAAAAGAGACTAAAATAGAAGTTCTAAATTGGGAGGCTGACCAACAGGAAGGCAGATAGGTCTACATTCTGGCCATGATAGGGTTAGAAGCGGTCAATATCTTATGTGTATATGGTCCTAATGAAGTCCGTGAGAGGCAAAGTTTTTTTTGAGGGAATATTCCCCCACCTGCCGACAGGTATTTCCATCATTATAGCAGGAGATTTCAATGCGGCACCAGACCGCACCCTGGATAGATGGCACATTCCCCCCCCCTGTCCCCCTTACATTGTAGATGATGAGGCTATTATTTCTAATCTCTGTCTTTCAGCCAATCTTTTTGACTCATTCAGGAGACTAAACCCCCAAGCAAAAACCTACACTTGTTTTAGAAAAAACCAAGCCAGACAAAGCACAAGATCAAGAATTTACCTCATCTTGGTTTCATATGAAATTCAAGGAGCATTACCGTTAGCATTCATCCTTCCTCATAGTTTTTTTCCTAGGTTAGACCACTCGATGTGTGTAGCGGTCTTTTCCTTTAAAAAAAAAACGGACCAAGGGAGATGATACTACAGGCTTAATACAGATCATCTGAAGAAAGACAGTTTTAAACAATTTCTCAAAGATGTGTGGGAATTCTAGAGAAAACAGAAACCTTTCATCCAAAATAATATACAATGGTTCAACAACGGTCTAGTTTTCCTAGGCCGTAAATGCAATGAATATTTTAAGGCCTTGGCTAAATAGAGACACATGGAGAAAGCAAATCTTCACAAAAAGATTTATGATCTCCAGGAAATTGAAACTGAGACTGTAGAACATGAGCAACTTGTTGTCTAGGCCAATGAAGTTCAAGAAATAAAAAAACAACTATTGAGATACATTGAATATCATTGGCAAGGGATTTGAATAAGGGGGAAAATAAAGAAACATCAAATGGAAGGAAGTATGGACGCCAGATTTTTTGCAATGGCCAAAGCCAAATCAGGAAGAACCACAATAGCAGCACTGGCTAAACCCCTGAATTTTGAGGAACCCCTAGCGACCTCAACAACAACTTGCACTAAGCTAGCTAGAGATGTCTTCAAGAATCTATTCACACCTCAAAATAGTGACATCCCCAAAAGTCAACTCAAAGAAGAGATCAATGATTTCCTATTGCCAATGACTAAGAAAATCTCAGAAAAACAAAGAGAAGAAATGGAGAAACCCATAACTAAAGATGACGTATGGAAAGCGTTGATCCTAATGGAAGAAGAAAAAACACCAGGGATTGATGGGTTACCAAAATAATTATGGGAAAGTATGTGGGATACTCTTTCGCAGGACTTAATGAATTTCTATGATTCAGTATGGACCACAGGGGAGATGGGGGAGATAGTAAATGAAGTTATCCTTACCCTCATTTACAAAAAAGAGAAAATAAAATATAAAGAATTATCGACCCATAACTCTGGTGACTGTGGTTTACAAGTTAGTGGCTAAGGTCTTAGCTGTCCGTTTAACTAATGTTATCTCTGATATTATTCATTCTGCACAAACATGATTTATAAAAGGAAGGAGCATTCAAGATAATATCCTCTTGGTTAGTGAGTTGATTAAAATTTTTAGGTAATCTAAACATAATGCGGCTTTTATCTTTATTGATTTTGAAAAAGCATATGACCACAGGGATTGGACATTCTTGGATAAATGTCTAGAAAAAATGAACTTCGGTCCATGTTTTAGGAGATGGGTGGAGATAATGCACCAGAAAGCCACTACCAGGGTAATGATAAATGGAAATGTGGCCCCCATATTCTGTCTTAAGAAATCAATGAGACAAGGGGATCCTATCGCCCCTTTCCTTTTTGTGATAATCATGGAAACCCTTGCTGTGAACCTATGTAAGAACAAGGACATCAAGAAAATCCAAGTAACTTGCATACCAGAAGAGGTGATCCCTGTCTGCTCCTTCTTTGCTGATGACTTATCTATCATGGTTGAAGCATCTCATGAGAATATGGAAGCTCTAAGGAGCATGATGAATCGATTCTGTAGACTTTTTGATATG
This sequence comes from Chara braunii, assembly GCA_003427395.1. Lineage (NCBI taxonomy): Eukaryota > Viridiplantae > Streptophyta > Charophyceae > Charales > Characeae > Chara > Chara braunii. The sequence continues at coordinate 1,063,464 of BFEA01000007.1, read as the reverse complement.
AGGATTAATTGGGGTAAAAAAATTTTGGGTTGGTGGATTCATCATCAAGGAGTTAGACCCCCAGAAGTTCCAAAAATCTCATGGTTATCTAAAGAAACACCCGTAAGGGTATTGATAATTAATCTTTCAGCAGAAGAAAAACCTGCAGCAAACAACGAATGGATCTTACAGAATGCTTGTTCCAAATTAAATTCGTGAAAAAACAAACATACAACTATTTTTGGAAGATCTCTTGCAATTAATAATGTTGTCCTAACATTGATTTGGTATAAGTCAACCATTTGAGCACTAGACAAGGCAAGGATCAACATTTTTCAACAACAATTAAGAGCCTTCCTGTGGAGGGGAAACCACGAATCAAAAAATGTGATCAGTACAGTAGCATGGTCATCAATCATACAACCCAAATCAAGTGGAGAACTTGGTGTCATTGATCCCACCCTCCAAGCAATGTCCCTGTCCATACAATGGATTAAAAAGTTGTTATTTGATCCTCAGACTCCATGGAATGTGTTAGCCTGAGAACAGATAAAGAGATTAGCCCCTCCTACAGTCGAGGAAATTGACCCGCTGGCATGGTTGGAAAACAGAGTCTGGACCCCACCCAGAGCTAGAGGACCAAGGAGAGAAGAATCTCACCTATCTAATAGGGAAGCTGCTAGAGCAGATCTTACTAAGGATCCCTTCTGGCCCTCTCTCATTAAAACATGGAGAAAGCTCCCGCTTACTGACAAGGTGCCCCCAGAGAGGTGGGAGGAGGTTTGTAGACAGTCGTTTTTCAACAACACTTGGATCAGGGATTCACAAGGATGCACTCTTCATCGCAAAGACTCACCCTGGAGGGGTTGGATAAGAAAATGAGTAATCAGAGTGCGTGACATCTGCGACACACTTACTAATGACTGGATCCCTCACAACAAACTCCAGGAGAAATTGAGATATTGTCATCATTCAGAGGCTGCTCTTGATAAGATATTAGAGTTAATCCCAATAAGTCTGACTATAACTCTAAAAAAGGGCCCTAAAATTAAAATTAATGACTGGGTAGTTCTAAAAGAAGATCATCAAGTGATTGGCAATGTCTTCCATATGGATAGGAATGGGGACATTCTAATCACCCTTTTCGATCTCAGAGTCAATAATGAGTTAATCTTGAGTGACCCAATTGTGATCAAAAGGGTGACAACCGAACAACTTTTTAGAATCAGGGTCATACAAGACAAGAATTCTTGGTTTGCCTTCCGCCCAAGCACACCCATTTAATTCCTCCCTTTAGATCCACATGCATGGAAATGGGGGTCGCAGTGCAAAGGTAAGAGGAACTTCACAAGAACCCTACACACTCTCACAGTTAAATCAACGTACAAAATGTTAAGACCAAGATTTAACCTCAAAGACAAAATCACACAAAGATGGATGGATCAATTGAATATAGGAAAGGCATGAATTTCAAAGGATCAAATGGTTCAAAGTAAAAAGATCAAGCCTGCAAAAATAGCCTCTCTACAATGGCAGATTGAACATAGATGTCTTCCAACTAATGATTGGTTAATAGATAGAACCTTTTTGGACAACAAAGGTTTAGCCAAGCCTTGGTGCAAATTTTGTACATCGGTCTTCCCGAGCAGATGCATAGCTGAGACCAGGGTTGTCGACCCCCGACCCCCTGTATGGGAAAAAAAAAAAAAAAAAAAAA
>BFEA01000007.1:997925-1015385 GCA_003427395.1 Chara braunii | reverse complement strand
GATTCAGGGTACTATTTTTTTTGGGGCCCCATCTTCCGAAAGTTGGTACCCTGTATCCGTAGCATAATGCACGTGCGTTATATTTGAATAGAACGCACCCCGTGCGTTCTATTCGTAATTAACGAACGTGCGTTTTGTTCGGAGGAAGACTGTAGAGGTGTCTGCTCCTATCAGCACCCCTCCTTCTCGATCTGGTTGTTTTCAAAAAAAAAATAGAAAGTATCCGACATCTCGTCCCTCCAACCCAGCTCCTATCGTAGCTGGGTCCACCTTGAGTACGCCGAACGCCCACCTCTATCTTCAACAAGTACTGAGCACAGTCCAACTCCTCGACTATCTTAGATCTAGGAGATGAGCTTGCACCTTTGTTGCCGGGACGAGCTCACAGAACGCAAGGGCAAATGCCTGCCATAGCCACTAACGTCTGCACAGTGCCATCTGGCGGGCTTTCCAGGCATAGTGAACCAGGCACGGATTACCCGATAAACCCTACATGCCAGCACGACCCGCACACTGGAGAGATGTGTGAGATGGAACAACGGCAACAGAGAGAAAGGAACAAAAAGGATGGCAGGACAAGGGATTACATAGGAGTTGTTGCGAAAGGAGTGTGAGAAGTAGCATTTGTCATCTGATTCAAGTCGGGACCGCGACACGGGTCAACAACAACGAAGGAAATTGGCTGCCGATCCGGGATCACAAAGAAGCCATCCTGAAGGCCGGGGGGAACGGGATCACAGAATAACGTTGACACGGACTGCCATAGCCACCAGAAAAGAGAAGGGGCTCCATGACTCTGCCACCCCGGAGGATGGTGAGCCATCAAGAGAGGTACCAGGCGGAGTTGGGCGGACCTCTGTCACCACGGATAGTGGGAAGGACCGCATGAGGAAGGAATTCAGGATAGTGGAGGAGCGATGTAAGGGAACTCAGGGAGAGGCATCAACCATCCAGTTTCAGAGGGGCGAAGGGAGCTATAAAAGGACAAAGGAAGAGCGGAACCCAAGGGGAAGGGAGGGAAGCATTGGGAGAGGGAGGAGAGCAGGAAGGGTGCTGGGGAGAAGAAGGGAATTAGAAGCAGCCTGCTCCCAACGAAGGAAAAAATGTGGGAGAGTGAGGTGCAGACAAAGGCATAATTGAGAAGAAGGTGGAACAGGGAAGGACAGTCCTGAAGAGACAAAGAAGAACAAATTGCCGCATGAGGAGGGCATGGTCGACTGACATCGGATGTGGTAACTACAATACAGAACCTGGCGCCCTGCCGAACCCTGAACCCCTCCCAAAAACCACCTCCCAAAAATAGGCTAGCCCTCCAAAACTCCCCAGCCACTCCAGGAGGAGAAAAGGTACATAAAATAAGTGTTTCTGGAGTGACAAATAGTAAACAGGATTTACAAGAAAACCAGATAAGAACTTTGATCAAAGTGAGACTCATGTACAGAAGGAAAAGAGCGCACACAAAAATGGATTCCATGCTCCAGGGAAGCAATGAGGCACATTGTGGAGTCATGCTTGCGCCATCCCAGGGGTGGGCAAAAACTCTCCTCGGAAGGAACGAGAAAAAAAAACAATTGACATGGTCATAAGCTTTCTCAGAGTCAAACGTGGACAGGAAATGTTGGGGGCGCGGCGCTACCGGGAGCGCTGCGCCCCTGCGCCCTCTTCCCTACACACCAACGCGCCACGACGTGGGCGTGAGGCGAGGCGCTGGCGGCAAGTCGGAAGCGTGGTGCTGGCTGCTTGCATGAGGCGAGGTGTTGGCAGCTCGATGGTCGAGAGGCGCTGGCTGCTCGAAGGACGTGAGGTGCATGTCGCCTGTGAATGGCGAGGCGCTGGAGACTAATGAGTAGCGAGCGCTGGCTACTGGTGAGTGGCGAGGCGCTGTTTTTTTTTGCAAACGTCATGGTGGTGTGAGCTAATCCTACAGGGATGATGAATCAGATTTTGGATGGCGACAAAGGGCTTCATCCTTATCACTTACTGTCTCCTGACTTTTGAAAGCACTTCCAGTGCCATCTCTCTGCTTCGCGTTTCACGTGAGTGATGCTGCAGGCTAGTATGCCGTGTGAAAGGGAGCTTTGCTTCGGGAGTGATCACTCTTGCTCTTCAGCTTGCGAGTTTGGTGGAGGAAGGTCGGCTCGTCGCGAGAAGGAGAAGAGCAGAGTGTGTCCCGTGGGGTGGGAGGAGGATTGTCGGGAGATAGTGAGTGGGAGGTCTTCGAGGAATGAGTCCAAGAGCCATCAAGCGGTCATTACAAGAGAGGAGGATTCAACTCGGATTTTAGTTGCCGGCTGCTCATCGTCTTTTCTGTATCATCCAAACTACACGTACAGGGGAGCGTCATCAACATTTTAATCAGTAGGTTTCGGCATTATCATCATCATTATTGTCTTCATCAGAATCATCATCTTCAGCTTCATTATGAGGGGAGTGTCATCAACATTTCAATCAGCAGGGTTCAACATTATCATCATCGCTATCGTCTTCATCATAAGGGAGTGTCATCAACATTTCAATCAGCAGGGTTCGACATGATCATCATCGTTATCGTCTTCATCATAATTATCATCTTCTTAGAATAGGAGGGGGGGACAGGGAGATGAGGGGGAAGAGGGGGGAGTTGTACGAATACCGACTTTACTCATCTCAAATTGTCTTTTCCTCTCTGTTTGGTCTTTAGTTACCCGAAACCTTTTTAATTTTTCTCATTTTATTCTCAAGTAATCAATTATTATACGATATTCTAATCATTATTCGAGTAAGCATCTCAACTATCCACCAATATAATCATCTTTAATTAATATATTTGTCTATCCTCAGTCTATGGAAATCAAATACTAAAATCGGAAAGGTATTTTTTCATACCTAAAATTTCATATATAATTTACTAATCAATTTACGTTCTTTTTTCCCCAATCTGTTTCAGGTGTATCACGTCTGAATTTTTCCATTATTTAACATTTGAATTTTAATATCAATTACTACTATTAATATGGTAAATTTTATGTCCTGTAGTTCCTAATTTATTCCACATCTATGATAATATTCCACTTCATATTTATTCTTGCTCTGCCGTGGATATGTAATTTCTTGCTGATTTTTTATTGGATGATTATGGATGGGGGAGCTCTGCTCTGCAGGGGTATCGCAAGGTGGGTAGTGTACGCCCTGAAGGGAGTATGAGCAGAGTTGTGAGGGATACTCTTTTCTGGGGCTGGAGATAAATTCCAGCGGAGGCAGATTAGGGTTTGAGTATGGAGAGAGAAGGAAGTCTTCCAAAAAACGGCACAACTACGCAAAGTTACTGCGAAGACTTCCCCTCACACCCAAATATGGAAAACAGGGTATCAGAGCCAAAGTACCAAAAACGCAAAAGAGATTAGCTAACAAAGGAATTCCGGACTCAATGCTTGCTCGACTTCACCATAACAAGAAAGAATCCGGTCACTCTAGTGATGCCTCAGTGGGTGATACTGGCTCGCCGATCTCGATGACCACTGAGTGTCTAAACGATGAAATGACTATCATTCCTCTTGAACAGCAGGGTTGTATCACCACTGTACATTCGCAAGCGGATAGGATTATTGAAAAGCTTACTCACACCACTCCCCACACCACTCCCCCATCGAAGTACAATGACACAATGACAATTGTCCCTTATCAACAACAAAGAACAAAACCTTCTACAGCCCCACAGCAAGATGAAGATGACCCGCTAATATATGTCCAGGTACCAAAACCTCTTGTGAGCCAAGAACAGAAAAAGCAGGGAGCAGACAGCCAGATGGCACAGGTACCGGTCACTCTCGAGGCAACATCTTCCCAACAGTACGTAGATGGACAGTTGGAACAGAGTCAGGCTCCTTTCACTCCTCTGAGACACGAACAGAACCAAGTCACACCTTGGTGCCAAGACCTGAGAAAACAGGGAGCAGACAACCAGCAGGCACAGGATCTGGCCTCACTCACCAAGCTGGTAACATCTTCCCAGCAATATGTAGATAACCAGGTCACTCAGAGCCAGATACTTACCACTCCTCACCAACTGCCTCAGGATCAGATACTACTGACTACAAGGATTAATGAACAGAGAAAAGGAGTGGGGGTAGTGGAAATCATCTCCCTGATCATAGGGGAGAATAAATTTCTCCAAATAAATCTTGAATTAAAAAGTCCAAAACGAAAATCCTCTCTGATCGAGTGGGAGAAAAATAGTCCAGACAGAGGATTGGAAGAGCAAAACGCAGGGACGCAGCAAAGCGTAGCAGATATACAGAGCCAAAAAGAGGAGATAGCGGAGATAGATCTCACGGAAGATATCCCTCAACCATTAAGGGAGGAACGACCTGGTGCCAACCCTCCTCTCTACCTGCTCCCTGACCCACTGGATCCAACGACCAAGAGACAGAAATTGAGGTCGAGATCGCAAGAGTTTTCAACACAGTCCAGCTCTCTAAACCCGGGACTATCATACTTCCAGTTAGATATAAGGAAGGGCGTTGGGAAGCTGGTCTCTCAGAAGCAAAAGACTCTCAGTACAGGGAAATTACTCTACAGGGTATAGATCCTTCCCTCATCTCCATCGAGGACCCCACAAGAAAAGAGTTTGGAACAGTAAACACCAACCAACATCTTTCTAAATTTATTGCAGATCATTTTCTTTCAGGGTGGGGGCAACATTAACACTTATCTCAGGGCCCGAAAGGATTGCAGAAAGTGACGTATATCTGAGATATAAGGCTCCAGATGAAGTTAGTCTGAGATGGATGGGGGAGGACTCTCTCAAGGATTTGCAAATCCTCAAGATAAAGGCCAGTCAATTCTGGTCAGACGAGGATATACTTTTCCTCCTACTAAGACTTTTAAAGAAAGCATCACTTAGGAGGGAGGACATCCTGGATACAGCACCTTGGAAGAACATGTAAATGGGTGAAAAAATGATTGAGGTGAATCTTATTGACGTGTTCTTTAACAAAGACAAAAACTGGAATCTACTAAAAAGGAATGCAAATTTGGATTTAAGGACTCTCAACGTCAATGGTCTTTCCTCAGCCAAGAAAAATAAAAGGCAAACGATAATTGAACTCCTCAAAGGGGTGGGAGGTAGAAAATGGCCGGATGTGATCTGTATTCAAGAGACACACCTACTAGACACACCTCTACATAATTATAACCATAAGGAAATATGGCCCTATACAGCATATAGATCGCATGCCCCCAGACCAGGCAGCGCAGGAGTGGCCATATGGATACCACCAGAATCAAAGGTAAAAGTGCTAAACTGGGAAGCGGGTAAACAGGAAGGTAGATGGATCTATATCCTAGCTAAGGTAGAGAATGAAGTGGTCAGTATACTCAATATATACGGCCTAAACGAACCATCTGAACGCCAACTTTTTTTTGAAGATATACTTCATAGACTGCCGATTGGAGTCCCAATCATCATGGCAGGGGATTTCAATGCAGCACCGGACAGACACTTGGACAAATGGACTATCCCTTCTCCTTGTCACGCATATATAGAAAAGGACGAGCAAATAATAGCTAACTTATGTCACTCGTCCAACCTCTTCGACTCTTTCAGAAGACTCAATCCAACAACCAAGTTTTTTTCCTGCTTTAGGAAAAATCAAGCAAACAAAAATACTAAATCCAGAATTGACCTTATATTAGTGTCAGAAGAACTGCAAGGCGCTCTTCAGTTCGCTAATATCATGCCACGTAGCTCTTTCCCTGACCTAGACCATTCATTGGCAGTAGCAATCTTTTCTTTTCACAAGAAACCAGACCAAGGCAAAGGATATTACAAACTGAACACATCCCATATGAAAGATCAAAATTTCACAAAATATCTTGAAGATGTATGACAATTCTGGAGAGAACAAAAAATCAGATTTGATGGTGACATAGAATGGTTCAATAACGGTCTAGTTTTTCTAGGCCGTAAATGTAATGAATATTCCAAAGCCCTGGCTAACCTACGACATCAACAAGAAATAAAATTACATAAACAAATTCATGATCTACAAGAAAAGGAAACTAATTCATTATCCCCGGATGAGTTAGAGTTTCTGGCTGGTGAGATCAGAGACTTGGATTATCAACTTCTCAAGTTCAAAGAATATAGATGGCAATGTGCAAGGATCAGAGGGAAACTTAACATACATCAGATGGAAGGATCCATGGACGCGAGATTCTTCTTTATGGCCAGAGCAAGAACGGGCAGAACTATAATCGAAGCATTGGCAGATCCTTTTAATTCAAATGCACCACTTGTTACATCCACAGCAGCCAACACCAAGATTGCCAGAGATTTCTATAAAGATTTGTTCACCTCGCACAATGTTACCACCTCCAAACTCCAGCGTTCTATAGAGATAGAAGAATTTCTTCTCCCGCTGAAAAAGTCCATCACAGAATCCTAAAAAGAAAAATTAGAAATGCCTTTATCCAAGGAAGAAATATGGAAGGCCTTAATTTTGATGGAGGAAGAAAAAACACCAGGAATAGACGGTCTCCCAAAGGAATTTTGGGAGTCTTTGTGGGATCACCTTTCCCAAGATCTTATGAATTTTTATCACGAAGTTTGGATAACTGGGGATATGGGTGAGATAGTGAACCAAGGAATCCTAACTCTATTATATAAAAAAGGATATAAATCTAATATTAGAAATTACAGACTTATCACCTTACTAACGGTCGTATATAAGATGGTAGCCAAAGCACTAACAAATAGGATGAAAAATGTCATAACAGACATTATTCATCCGGCACAAACAGGTTTTATTACAGGACGTAATATCCAAGATAATATCCTGCTAATAAATGAACTCTTAAAAATCACACGCCAATCCAGACACAATGCTGCTTTCATATTCATTAATTTTGAAAAAGCATATGACCATGTAGATTGACATTTTATAGATAAATGCCTAAAAAAAATGAATTTTGACCCCAATTTCAGAAGATGGATAGAAATCCTACACCAAAAAGCAACAACAAGAATAGCCATAAATGGCAATATCGCCCCCCCATTTAACTTACAGAGATCAGTTAGACAAGGAGACGCTCTGGCTCCCTATTTATTCATCATAATTATGGAAGCCCTAGCGGCCAACCTCAACACACACAAAGACATAAAGAGAATACAGATCTCATCTATCCCAGAAGAAGCAATCCCTATTTGCTCCCTGTTTGCGGATGACCTCTCATTGATGGTAGATGCAACTATAGAGAATTTTGAAGCAATCAAAGCTTTGCTAGACAAATTTAGCAAATTATCTGATATGAAAGTCAACTGGGGAAAAAAAAACTTGGGGTGGTGGATTCATCATCAAGGGGTCAGACCACGAGAAACACCTCGTATTAAATGGATTCCTAAAGAAAGGTCAATTAGAATCATGGGAATTTCTCTATCAGCAAAAAGGAAACCAATGATAAATGATAGAAACATTATGCAAAGTGCTCATGCCAAATTGAAATTATGGAAAAACAAACCCACGTCTATCATTGGTCGATCTTTAGTAATCAATAATGTAATCCTGACATCAACCTGGTACAAATCTTCAATATGGGCATTAGACGAACCATCAACAAAATTCTTCCAACAACTGCTTAGAGCCTTCCTATGGAGAGGTAACCACGATCTCAAGAATGTAATTAGCAGAGTAGGTTGGACATCCATCATACAACCCAAGGCAAAAGGGGGACTGAGAATCATTGATCCTTCTACTCAGACGATGGCACTATCCATGCAATGGGTTAAAAGGGTTTTTTTCAATCCACAGACTCCATGGACTGCTTTGGCATGGAAACGAAGTGGAAGACTAGCACCCAGCACTGAAAGAAAAGTTGATCCAGCATTATGGTTAAAAAACAGGGCATGGACGATTCCAAGGACCATACAAAGGAATTATATCGCCCAGGATCTTACAGATAGGGAGGAGGCAAGACGGGACATAAGTAAAGATCCATTCTGGATAAACATTCTCAAAACCTGGAGAAAAATTCCCTTGCCTGACAAACAACACCTAAATAGGTGGGAAGAGATTGTCAGACAACCACTYTTTAACAATGACAGGATYARRGACTCTCAAGGTTATACTCTACATTGCATGGAGAGCCCTTGGAAGGGTTGGATAAAAAAAGRAATAATTAGAGTCAAAGATATYTGGRATGAAACAACTAGAGATTGGGTTCCCCCTGAATCCCTGCACAATAAACTTAAATATTGTCACCACGTGAGTGAAAGTCTAGACAGGATCATAGACTTAATTCCTCTACATTGGATTCAGATCCTTAAAAAAGGAAAGTCATTGCAGGAAAGCGATTGGGTGGGAATAAGGACTCACCCCCAGCTAGTTGGAAACATCCTTATCCCTCCCACCCAGGATTCATCAGCACTCACATGTCTATACCTCCTAAAGGAGGACAACTCAGTAATTCACCCCCCTGAAAATAAGACTGAATGGATTAAAAAAAAACAAATGTTCATAATTAGAGTACTCCAAAAAGATTCATCATCTTGGCTGACCTTTAGACCAGAGGTCGACATAGCGAATCTTCCTATAGACCCAGCAGGCTGGACATGGAGGGCAAACAACAAAAAAGGGAGAAACTTCACTCGTTCCCTACATTCCCTATCAATCAAATCAACCTATCGGATGCTCAAACCTGCAATCAACCTCAAAGACAAAGTAGTAACAAGATGGATGAATCAACTAAATGTAAGTAAGGAAGACCTGAGGCTAGTTCGCTGGTTCAAAGAAATAAAAACAAAGCCATCTAAGATTGTCTCGCTGCAGTGGCAAATAGAACACCGTTGCCTTCCCACTAATGATTGGTTGATCAGTAGGTCCTCTCTGGAGAAGAAAGGGTTGGCAGAACCTTGGTGTAAACTTTGTAAATCAGCTTTCCCCAGTAGAAAGATCCTGGAAACTATAGAACACATCTTTCTGGCATGCCCAGGTTCCATCTGGCTATGGAGATGGTGGGACCGCATATGGGGTCAACTGGAAACATCCCAATCTTGGGCATGGGGTTGGAAAGTAATCCTGCTAGATGTTTGGTCTCTAGAACAAACGGACAATTTTACTCAGAACCTATTTACAATTGGAAGAAGAACAATCCTCTGGGCAATTTGGCAAAGAAGATGCACCTATGAATGGGATAAAGTTAGACTTGATGGCCCAGAATTCACTGACAACATCAAACAGCAAGTGCAGAGAGATATCCAGGTGCAATGGGATAAACTAAAAGACAAATTACAACACAACTCTTCAAAAACAGACGTCCTCAAAGCAATCAAATCCTTCAGCAGTGACTGGCTCGGGGGAGAAAAAGGGGGAAAGATTGGAAGGATTGTATGGAAGGGAGGGATAGGAGATGATGGGCAAAAGGTAAATAGAAACTATTAACTGCTGTTCAACAATTGGTCTGAAATAGATCCCTCCATTCCTTTTCGTCCCATGCTAAACTTCCCAAACCCCTTCCCCCCATCCCCTAACGCTGTTGTCCCTTTGTCTTGGCATGGCCTGGATCTCCCATGAAAGTATAGTTTCCTAAAAGGGAACACTTGCTATAGTAAGAGTTAGGCACTATACCGAGCTAGGAGTCAAAGTTCTTCTTATCTGACGCCTTGCCATGGGTGAAGAAGCTCAAGCCTTCTCTCAGTTGATCATAATCAGATCTGTTCAAAATGAAGTTGGTTAGCTGTAGGAATAGAAGGGAGCCAGTGCGTTGAAGCAGGAATCTGGCGCTGAAAATAAGGTGAAGAGGCTCCCCTCCTACGGTTCTTTCTGATGTGTTCTGATGAAACGTGAATGTATCATAATTATAAGGGACGCTGGACCCGCTTTCCAGCAGGTGAAGCTCCCCACCAATAGATGGAGTCGGTCCCCTGGTGCTATCGGTGTCTGCTCTTATCAGCATCGCTAATACCGACGGGATCTGTTTCTTTAAAAAAAAAAAAAAAAAAAAAGGGTAAGGGAGAGACAGAGGCATACTTTGGGTGGGAATTGGATGCCTCTGGGGCTGGTGGGTAGGAGAGTGGAGACTGTTCCCAGTTGGGGCCGATAGTGTTGTTTACATTACGAACAACTTATCGGTGGAGGCAACGACGGAACAGGAAGGGAAGGAGGAGCGAGGGGGGAATTTGCTGTATAGAAATCAATTGATCATGTTATATCAATCTTTCTGGTGTTTTATAATTCTGGGCGGTCTTTGGCTTTCCCCGTCATTCGAGATATAGGATTTCAGAGATGGTTGAATCTGGGCCGATATCTGCATAGTTTCTTTGCTCTGTGCCCCTGGTATGCCGATGCCAGAACGACGCTGGCCGGAGCTGGGGTGTTGCCCTGTAACCTGCAAACGGCAAGAGTATGAGGCCTTGTAGAGAGATCTGGGGATTAGTCGAGGGAGGAAGACAATCCAGTGGCGATATGGGGGGTGCTGCCGTGACAACCTTTGGGTCCAGGTTTAGTCTAGGTGGCGAGAACGAGAGATGGTTAACGGAGGCCTCAATTTTCAGACCACTTGTCAGGCCATTTATAACAAAACCCAAGGGTCATTTTAACCAAACTTGCCACCAATTCATAGAGTTGCAAATAGACCAGTATAATCTAACCGCTAGTACTGTAATCGGCCTTAAATTCCTACCTGCTCTCTCTCTCTCTCTCTCTCTCTCTCTCTCTCTCTCTCTCTCTCTCTCTCTCTCTCTCTCTCTCTCTNAGGTGTCGCTCGAAGAGTCACCCGGGAAAAAATGCCTCCGTAGTTGCACCCTCCGCGTCACATTCCTGTACACAACCGTCAACTCCTCACTCAACATGTCACCCCACCCCTCCCCCTCTTTTTGTCCCTCCCCCCCCCCCCCCCCCCCCCCCCTATTTGAAAAATTCTCACCATCTGACCCGTTTTTGCTTCTTGTCCGCTGCTCCATAAAGTTCACTACTGCACTGTCCCTTGTCCGCTGTCTATTATCTGCTGTTCACTGTCCACTGTCCGCAGTCGTTGTCCCGCCACGAACGGCTCCATAGAGTTCTCCAATCGAGATCCTGTGTGCTCCTGCTTTAGAAGCTTGTTGTTGATATCTTGTCACGAACGGCTTGACAACCTTTCTCCGATGATGACTTCAAACAACGGAGCTGTGAAGATACCTTCCCACCTTCCCATTACCGAGCCAGCTCGCTGTACTTCTTCCTTCGTTTCTGCAAGTTCCGTCTTCTCTGCGTCTTCATGGTCCAGGTGACTTCCTGGTTCGGATTTGTCCATGGCTGACAGCCTTGCTCGTGGGGGAATGTGAGGAAAGCTCCACCTATTCCCCTTCAAGTCATGTACGTTCCATGGGAAGGGCGCTTTCACACTGCGCTCTTCAGTTCAAGATGTTCGAAATGTTCTGAGAGTTTTCGATTATTCTTATAACCCAGTCTCCCCGCCTGATGGGTCCACCACCTGTCCACAACGCCAAGGACAAGTTCATGTTGCTGTTGCTCAAGTTCATCTGAGCTTGACGGCTTCACGACACGCCTCACCCTTGCTGAGCGCCCCGGGCCATGGCGTATAAACTCCGCGTCCATCGAAGAAGGGCTATGGCATCCAAGCTCCTTGTCTATTGATGAAGCCCTAACGAAGACTAGCGCAACGTGTCACAAGGCTTGAGCGCTACGGCGCCGCCCCTCGCTTCGTCCCTCCTCCCCTCCTCCTTACTTGCACAGTTGCACTTTGGATAATACCTTTTGTTCTAAGATGAGTGGTCAATGAGGCAGTCGTTGGTGGGCAGATATGGATAAATAATCTGCCACTGCAAAGAAGCGAAATCGTCTGGCCTTTGTTTCAAATTGGCAAATATTTTTTAGTTTTCCAGTAAATGAATGTCAATGTTGAAATGCCTTTTTTTTTTTTTTTTTTTTTTTTTTTTTAACACGCTGTAGGGCCTCATAGGAGGAGTGGTAAGAGCATCTCCTCCTACTAGATCCTAATTTGGTCACTCCATCTATTGGTGGGAAGCTGCGCCTGCTGGAAACCAGGTCCATCACCCCTTTGAACACCATGAGATTTTCGAATCAATCTTGCCGAGTTGTAGCCAAGTGAAAGAGACTAACTAATTCAGCACCTCTTCACTCTTCTAGGGTGCCAGCTCCAATCATTAAAACTAGTGCTGATTCATTGCTGGTTATACTAATGAAAAATTCTAACAAAATTATTCTCAATCACTCATAACCCAAACCTGGACCGGATTCCCTACCTCTCCCACCCCTCCCCCTCCAGCCTTAGTGCCACCATCCCCTCCACCCTAGCCCTTGAATCCTTTCGAGAGTGGTCGTTCTACATGATCGATGGCATGTTATCTCCCTCGCCCCCCAAAAAAGAAGAAACGAAAGGAAAAAAACTAGGGGAACAGTAGGCGGATGTGGTGAGAGATTACCGTCTGTATGTTGGATAGCAATAGACCCCAGGGATCAGCTGAGGCCTGCACAGGAATTTGCAGACCCATTCCCCCCACACCCGCTATCCTTGGTGGAAATACTGAATTTAAGCAAGGGCAAATAGAGTTCAGCATAGTTCATCAGGGTTAAGTAGAGCTCAACGCTGCAACGTATAGCCTGAGTAGTCCCGGAGTGTCAATGGGGTAGTGCCCTAGCTGCATCTGGACTATCCAGGACATTTAGAGTATCGAGATCATCCAGGACACCCAGAACATCCACAGCCTCCAGAGAACATCCAGAGTATCCAGATCCACAAAGTATCTGCAAAGTATCCATTGTACCTTTCCAGCATCTCAGCAGTACTGCGTGAGAAGGGAGGTAACAATAAAGCCAAGGGCCCAATGCCCCCCAGGCCCAAGGCAGTGGCTTTACCCCCGGTCTGCCCCCTTCCCTGCTCAGTCAATCCCCTGGTATTCAGGGCAATCAATGGTGGCTGGGACGGACACGTTTCCCACGGTCCTTTATGCTGCCTCAATCTTCGCACTGGTTTCGTCGTTGTATCTAAGGGACGCTGGACCCGGTTTCCAGCAAAAAAAGGGGTTAAAAAAGAAAAGAAGAGTAAGGTCGAAGAGGCCGAAGCGGTGGTTGAATGCTCTGGTGCCCCCCAGTGGATTCCGGACCAGATTGGGGAGACAGGATTGGTGAGGCAGCCCCGTTCCCCATTTTCCTCATTATGTCTGTTCAGTCAATCCCCTGGGAGCCTGAAATACCTATCCCATAACTTCCTTTTGACCCGGCAGAGTGGATATGGCAAACAAGCAAAAAAGGGAAACCACGTTGTCTACAATCTCTCACAGTCAAGGTTTCCTACAGACTTCTAAGACCAAAGGTGGACATATCAGAAATTCTACAAAAAAGATGGGCAAGACAATTGAACGCCGACACACAACTTCTTAGGAATGTAATTTTTTTCAAGTATGCCAAACAACGTCCTGCCAAGTTTGCAATCCCTTCAGTGGCAGATCACTCATCGATACCTACCTACAAATGATTGGCTAATCGACCATTCGTCATTGGAACAACAAGGTTTGGTCACCCTTTGGTGCCCCTTTTGCTCATCAACTTTTCCCTCGAGGAAAATCCGGGAAACCATTGAACACATTTTTTTACAATGTCCAAGCTCGGTCCTCTTATGGAGAAGATAGGACTGCATTTGGAGAAGTTTAACAGGGGAGAACTGGGCGTGGGATTGGAGGACAATTTTACTGGGTCGATGGGATCCTCTTGATTCCTCTCTTTCAACCTTTCAGAGTAATCTTTTCGAAATTGGTCGTAAAGCAGTCCTATGGATCATATGGTACAAACACTGTGTTAGAGTACGAGAAGGAGTCCGTTTGGAAGGTCTAGAGGTTGCTGAAATTATTATCCATTTCATGCAAACAGAGATCAGGGCTCATTGGTCGATCCGTAAAACCAAATTAATGCTTATACACCAAAAAAGATATATTCTGCAACATATTCAGAAATTTAATCTGGACTGGCTTGGGGGATTGTAGGGAGGGGATTGGGTGAGGTGCGCTGGCCAGGAGCACACGAAACAGTGGGTCATCTTCAATGAGATTTCCAGCTTGTAGTTTTAAACTGGTGTACACTTCAGCCCGGAGACTCCCTCAGACCTCCGGATTGTTTCCCAGATTTCCCCCCCCTTAACTGACATTTCGTTAAAACTGACATTTTTTTCTAAATTCACGAAAGTGGACTCAGTCAAAATTTCATTGCTCATCGGGTGAGAAAGTGGTTATCTCACTTTGTCCATCTGATGTACCTCAACGTAAAGTACCGTTAAAATACATCTGATGGTCAGATCATCGGGAGTCGCCACGACACCCAATGATCTGATCATCTGACGTCATGGGTACAAAAAAACACTAAAAAGTGTTGTTTTTTTGTACGCTCAATTTCGTGAATTTAGAAAAAAATGTCAGTTTTAACGAAATGTCAGTTCCTTTCGGAACGTTCCCTGGTTAATTTGCAATGGTATGGATTAAGGGAGGGGTAAGATAAATTTTAGATCTAATAGATTTTGGATGGGTAGGGAGCTTGGCTGTCAAGTGGCATCTGGCGGTCCTTCCTGGACTGAAGAGGCTTTCTTACCCATTTTTATCATACACTTATTGCAATGTCCTGTTAGGGACGCTGGACCCGTTTTTCAGCAGGAGCAGCTCCACACCAATAGAAAAGGGCCATACAATCATTAGAGGTTCATTACCATCATCATCAGCAGCATCATATGAGGCGCATAATGAGGGACGTTGAGCCCGGTTCTCAGCTTGTCCGGTTTAGTTTCTCCGGGTAGACTGTGAGGACCCCGGCCTCAATGTTCTCATTGGTAATATCAGCCTTGGGCACTGAGCCGGTTTGTAAAAAAAAGAAAAAAGAAAGGGTAATCAATACTGGCAGATCCTTATTCATGCTTCTCATACAAATATCAGAAACTGTTGTAAATGGGACGCTGGACCCGTTTTCCAGCAGGTGATACTCCCCACCAATAGATGGAGTCTTCCGTGGGGTGCTAATGGTGATTGTTCTTATCAACACCGCTTAGCACCTTTTTTTTTTTTTTTTTTTTTTTTTTTTTTTTTTTTTTTTTTAAAAAAACACAAGCTCCATCTATTGGTGGGGAGCAACACCTGCTGGAAACCGGGTCCACCGTCCCATAGATACAACCATATCCTCACAAATTGGCACAAACTGGGAATCGGGCCCAGCGTCCCATAACGAGTACATTCAGAAAACTCATCAGAAAATTTCATGAAAATGAGACTAGGAAGCTACTAGAAAAATCCAATTGGCCTAAGAATGAAATTTGAGCGCAGCGCAACCGGGAGCGTTGCGCCCCCGCTGGAGCACCGTCAGAGCGGATGCGGCGTGATGCAGGAGCTAACGGAGAGTCTGGCGACGCGACGGGTGGGTGGAGGTTGTGGGCGCGAGGCGTGACAACGGAGGGTAGAGATGATGTGGCGCGACTTGGTGTGACCTGCCTTTTGAAAGCACAGGTGTATACCCGTGGGGTCTTCCTTGAGGGTTGGAGCCTCCCCCCGTGAATTGACATTTCGTTAAAACTGACATTTTTCTCTAAATTCACGAAAGTGGACTTAGTCAAAATTTCGTTGCTCATTGGGTGAGAAAGTGGTTATCTCACTTTGTCCATCTGATGTACCTCAACGTAAAGTACCGTTAAAATACATTTGATGGTCAGATCATCGGGAGTCGCCACGACACCCAATGATCTGATCATCTAACGTCATGGGTACAAAAAAACACTAAAAAGTGTTGTTTTTTTGTACGCTCAATTTCGTGAATTTAGAAAAAAATGTCAGTTTTAACAAAATGTCAGTTCGTGACGGTTTCACAAGGTGGGAGGTGTTATTCTTGGAGAAGGGAGGCGGTATTGGGGGATTGTTGTCTCTTAGTCGGACTGATTTAGGGTCGAATCAGTACTGGCGGGTGGGGAGAGAAGGCAAGGGGGTGGCTGCTTATAGCAGTGTGTTAGGATTTTTTGTGGGAAGGAGTGTCTTCGATGGCTACACAGTGAGCCGAAGGGGGGGGAAGCTAGATTTGAAGAAAGGAAGGTAGCAAGGGGATTCTCAACAGAAAGGGTTGTTTGTTAGGGTAAGTAGGTTAGAAGGACGATGCTGGGACGACATAGGCCGGTGCTGGAGACTTTGCTCTGTAACCCAGGGGGAGCTTGAGGCCTGGGAAGTTATGCCGAGGGTGGAAGGCATAACCAGATCATCCAACATAGTTGGCGCCGGGGTTTTGACCCTGTAACCTGTTTAGGGGCTCGCCGCTAAGGAAATTGTTGAGGGAGGAAGGCACAGTACTGGGAGGGTTGTGGTGCCTTGTCACCCTAGCAGAAGGGGGTATGAGATCAAGTGAGTTCTGGTACGAGGACTGAAAGCCTGGACTGACGCCCCATCTGGGGGAATCTAGGATAATAGGCAATTTTAGTCTTGCCCCCCCCCCCCCCCCCCTTATTTTTTTCTAAAGATTTTCGATTGTCCCAAAAAGAGTTGGGTGCTTAGTGGTTCTAGGAATGTTTTTTGGGACTTTGGGATCCCTACTAACTCATCTTAGGTGGTTTCAAAGTTGTTTGATCTGCGGTTGTTCGATGCCAGAACGACGCTGATCGGTGCGGGGGTGTTACCCTGGAACCTGCGATGCAGGAGCTTGAGGTCTCGTAGAGAGATCTGGGGATGTCTTGGGGTGGGCTTCCCACGGGACAACCAAGGGTTGCTGCCGGGACAACGCTGGTCAGAGCTGGGGTGAGTCGCGCTGCCCTGTAACCCAGCAGAAAGTGGGGGTGTGAGACCTAGAAGAGATCGGCGGAGAGTATGCAAGTTTTGGAGAACGTTGGAAGGGTTTGTGTGGGATTTCGAGGTCTTTGGAATAATTGTAGGACCTCTGTGGCCTATTCTCATACTTCTGGAACGACGGTAAGAGTTCTTAGGTAATTCAAAAAGAAGAAAAGGTGAGTGGGAGAGGATGGTTGGTTACCACGCGTTCTACCAGTGAGGGGGCTAGCTGGTAGGATGGGAGTATGGCATAGCAACAACAGAGATGGTGGCTCCTGCTGCAGTCAGTCTTGCCGGAGTGAGGTATAGTGGATTGATGGGGGGTTTTCCGAGTCGTTTCTGAATTTCGCTTAATCATGAAGATTGTCCTAGACATGTCTGAAGCAGCTTCAATTTTTCGTGCCAAACCCGGGTAATGGCCCCGGTATCTCAATTTCCAAAATTTCATCCTTAGGTCAATTATATTTTTCTAGTTTGTCTCATTTTCATGAATTTTCTGTTGAAGTTTTATGAGCATACTCGTTATGGGACGCTGGGCCTGGTTCCCAGTTTGTGCCAATTTGTGAGGATATGGTTGTATCTATGGGACGCAGGACCCGGTTTCCAGCAAGTGCTGCTCCCCACCAATAGATGGAGTTTTTTGTTAAAAAATAAAAATAAAAATAAAAGAAAATTAAGATATC
>BFEA01000007.1:985394-997895 GCA_003427395.1 Chara braunii | reverse complement strand
TTTTTTTTTGAAAAACAGCTCGATCGTCTGCTAGGGGCGCTGGTACGAACAGACGTCCCTAGCAGTGTCGAGATGGCTCCATCTATTGGTGGGGAGCAGCACCTGCTGGAAATCGGGTCCAGCGTCCCTATGATGTACAATGTGAATCATGCTGTGAATCATGCTGTGAAATATGTTGTGACCCTTCATGTGTTCCATACCGTCCCATCAGTGTGATCAGTGAGTGCAAGACTATGAATATCAATCTGCCTGAGGGGAGGTGGGCGGTAAGCTACCCAGCTCCCTGGCAGTTCAGTATTGGCTCAGAGAATTGGGGCTACTTCAGACCTGTCTATGACAACATCATGATTCAGAAACAACTCAGAAGAATCCCCCATCAATCCACTTTACCTCCCTCCGGCAAGACTGACTGCAGCGGAGCCACCATCTCTGCTGCTGCTATACCATACTCCCATCCTACCAGCTAGCCCCCTCACTGGTAGGACGTGTGATAACCCACCATCTTCTCCCACTCTCCTTATTTTTTTTTCCAGAACTTAAAAAGGAAATTAGAGAAACGAAAATCAGAGTTGAACCACCATCAATCCAAACCAAACCCACGCTACAAGCGAGAAGACGTCACTCAAGCTTTCAGTCCTCATACCAGAAGTTGCCAGTTCTCAGAGTCCCCTTGCTAGGGTTACAAGGCAACACAAGCTGCCCCAGCACCGAACTGACTGTTTTCTGACGGATAGGAAGCGTCTTCCTCCCTCGATACTTTCTTAGCTGCCAAAACCCCAACTGGGTTACCGGGTCACTGCCCCAGATTCAGCTACGTTGAGAGAGGTGGTTATGCCTTCCACCCTCGGCAAGCTCCAATGGCCTCAAGCTCCTCCCATGGTCACAGAGCCCCTGCTCCAGCACCGACCATTGTCGCTCCACCCCGTCCTTCTATGAGACTTACCACCCTGAGTCACCCTTTCCCTCCTGCATGAGCCCACCCAAAATTTCTTCCAAACCATGCTTCCTATTTCACTCTCCATTCTTTTTTGAACTACTCAGAAACCCCCCCATCCATCCACTTTACCTCACTTCGGCAAGACTTACTGCAGCCGAACCACCATCTCCGCTGCTGCTATACCCTATTTCCATCCTACCAGCTAGCCCCCTCACTAGTAGGACGCGTGATACCCCACCATCTCCTTCCCCACTAACCCTTTTTTTCCGAATTTTTTTTTTGATATACTAAGAAAATCACTACAGGAATAGTCAAAGTTCGAAAACCAACTCATGAACCCCCCCATCATCCTCATTACCTTACTCCGGCAAGACTTAATGCAGCAGAGCCACTATCTCCACTGCTGTTGTACCCTATTTCCATCCTACCAGCTAGCCCCCTCACTAGTAGGACGCTTGATACCCATCCAATTATTCATCCCACTCAGCCTCTTTTTTAAAAAGACCCCACACATGAAGAACTTCAGGGAGCCTCTTCTCCGCGGGGACCGACACCATCATTACCCTGACATTCTTTACCCCCTAAGAATCCCAGTCTCCGTCATCGAGGTGGTGATCTAGCGCAACCCGATGCCAGCCAGAGTTCATTCCCATCAGTCGGTACCCATCAGCTAGCACAAACTACCTGACGCCAATCGCATCTGATAAGCGGCCCCTCTAGCCGGTACCCATCGAGCAGCCCTATTTCCTCCCCCTCTCCGTCCTTGTAAAAAATCATTTGATGCCCCTGGCCCCGTGCTTCAAAGCAGGTCCCCAAAAGCTCCTCAAGCTGCCCCGTTAGAGTTTTTTTTTTTTGAAAGAAAATTAAGATGTCGGGGCCCTTACCCGGCCATGGCTACGGAGCAACTTCTGAACAATCCTCTAGCAAAGTTTCTGACGAAAGATACAACAAAAATGAGAAGCCAGCAAGCCCAGGGACAGACGACCTGAAAAATCCCGCCTCCATCGTCGAAGGGAAATCCCAACTCCGTCCTCGTAAGGAGCCCAGAGAATAACTTGTCTCGGCAGGGGGTAGGCACCATCATCACCCTGAAACTCCTTACCCCCACATGAATTTTAGTCTCCGTCATCAAAGGAGTGAACAACGCTGCCCCACGCCAATCGCGCTAAGGGTCGCCCTCAACAGTCGGTACCCACTGGACAGCCTAGCTACCCAGCGCCAATCGCATTTGTTAAGGGCACCCCCTAGCCGGTACCCATTGAACAACCCTATTCTACCCCCTCTCTATCCTTGCGAAGAATCCTTTGATGCCTTCCACCCCCTACTTCAAAACAAGAACCCCAGACCCTACGAGATATTCCATTTGACCGTCTCCTGAGTCCCCTGTTCAGGATCTAATGATAGTTTAATCAAGGAAATAAGGTCAAAATTAAGAAAAACAATTTGTCATCTCAAAAAACCGTACGAATTCAATTGCAACAAAAAAGAAAGAAATCTCTCAAATCAGACATAGAATGGTCTCATTGAAAATTCAACAGGAAAATCGCAATAGGAAAACGATTCTGATGTCCAGCCGGACTTTTGACTCTGATTTCTAGAACATAAAGTTCTGGAAAACACTCAGACCGTAAGTCAAAAAGATGCTAAACGGAAAAAGGGATTATATGAAAAACCAGGCTTACAACGTAAAGGGAAAAACCAATGCACCAATATTGGATCGTCATCCTTAGATGAACGACATAGAAGAATCAATGAAAAATCATCATTGGATGAACGACATAGAAGGATCAATGCCAATCAGGAATTTCATATCCGAAGTAAGGACTACAATCAGGAATTTTGTATCCGAGTAAGGACTACCAATTCAGGAACATAGTTGTAGGTGCGTAAAGTAAGGACTGCGATCAAGAATTTCGTATCCGAGTAAGAACTACTAATTCAGGAACATAGTCTTTGTAAGTGCATAAGTTATCAGGAATTCCAAGTTAGAAGCCTAACAGATATCAAGACAGACAAGACAATGTCAAACTGAGAGGAAACACCACTTACCCTTGACATCCCTAAATACACCCCCCCCTCTCCAAACCTCACCTCCTCGCTTCATCGGCTTCTCAAGCAACTCAGCCGCCTGTGATTGGCAACCATTCAACCAACCCAATAGACCGAACAATGATGATAATAGGACCGCAACTAAGATTGTCGTCGCAGCTTACCCAACCACGTCACGAGGCCAAACCGCTGACACCGCCAGCCGCCCCTCGCAGGTAGTCCCGAGAGATGAGGGGGTGTCCTCGTTGCGGACGTCACCCACTCCCGCATTCCTCCTCCCCCTACCTAGTAACCCTTTCCCTCCAGCCCATGAAACCCTACTTTCCTCCCCTTTCTCCCTCCCACAGTATTCTTCCTCCTGCCTGCGTCAATCCGAAAATCGTCATTTCCACCATCGCCATAGACCGCCGCAGATCGCTACCCTGATCTCACCGTTGTCCTGCCCCCATCGTTGCGCAGTTCAATCCCGATATCGCCTATTGCGGCGTGCAGCAGACTCCATACCCACCCACCACCGCTACCCGCCACTCACATCATTAGCACACCATACCGTTTCAACTCGCCTGATCGGACCGAGCGCAGCGCTCCCGGTAGCGCTGCGCTCCGACCTAGTATCATCCGCCAATCTGCTAAGCCCCGGTTCTCCCTTTCAATTCACCTTCACTCAACATCAAGAGAGGTTTTCCAAAGAAAAAAAAAATATATGTCCTAATTCCCTTCTATCCCTGCGATTGCAACCCAGTCTCCTTCTCTGAGGGTGGGGCCTTCCTCGAGTATTCGAAACTAGGCATTACGGGGACCAATAGCGTAGGTTCATGAGGGCGCAACGCTACCGGGAGCGCTGCGCCCGGTCTGACCAGGAGTGCCCTTTCAGATTTCGCTTCTTCCCACAACAACGGTGTCCAAGGGGTGTGAGCGGTCGGTGAGTGGCGGTGGAAGGGAGTCCATGGCCAGGGAGTAAGGCATGGTGGGTATGGCACTGAGGAACACTATTCGAGTGCGGTGCCGCCATCCGTGAAGGTAAGCTAGATGACGCTTAGGAAACTGGAATGGCTGCTATAGCGTAGTATTCAATTTTTTAGTTCTTCATCTAAAAAGATTCTTAGCCGAAGCCGGGTAATGGCCCCGGCACCTCATATGTTGTGTAATAATTCATGTGGGACGTTGGACCCGGTTTCCAGCACGTGCTGCTCCCCACGAATAGATTGGGGCAAATTGTCCCAAAAAAAAAAAAAAAAAAAAAAAAAAAAAGGATAGATGATGCTTGTTGGGTTGGCGTGCATGGATGAGGTCGTGGGGCGACTGTACATGGGCAGGTGGGTTATGGCGGTTGGGGATGCCACAAGTTACATTCACTAGGGGAAGTATATTTTGGGTTGTTATCGACGAGGGAGCTTCAGTTTGGGTTCTGTCGGGAAGGGAGGAGCGTACTCTCACATAGAGTGAGAGGGAGAGGAAGGTTGTTCATGTGGGTGGTCGATAATTTTTCCCCTTCTTCCTCAACAGTATGGTAAGTATAATTCTATGAAGGCTTGAATCTCTTGTGGTGGCTCGCCAACAGCTTTGGCAAAGAGGTGTTGCACTGTCTTTGATTCTTCTTGGGGGGATTGAAGATGGTCGTTGCAGTCTTAAGTGCTAGTATTGCCGTAGAGCCTAGTAACTAGCAGTAGGAGGGAGGGTGTCTCTCTTTCCCTGAAGACGGTGGGGTAGGGTTCGAGGGGGACGAGGAAAGTTGGGGTTGTTGGGGAAGTGGGGATGAAGGTTTCTCATTCTTTGACAACTCTTAGGGTTGTGGTCCTGCCCATGAGTGGATTGGCTAGCTCACACTCAAATAACTACTAATAATCTTCTGAATTTTGATCTGATTGAAATTTTAGAGTTGTTGGCATGTTATAACAACCAATATTGTTGCTACTCGCAAATTAGAATAGAATTCAATTCTGATTAACTTTTTTCGAGTCTTTTGTTTTGAAATAATTTTGATCCTGTTATAAAATTCTCAAGTATGTTTTGGAATTGATTTTCTACAAATTTCCTTAAAAAGCCTACCAATTCTTTTGCTGAATGATTCTCAAACTGTGGTTTGAGAATTGAGTCGAAAATCCTTCTGGGATATCAAAATTTGTCATTCCTATATTTCTTTGTGCCTAATTTGTAGTTTCGCATTTTGATCCCCTAATTGAAGAATTGAAGTAATTTGTACTCTGATTGTTCTGATTTTTAGTCTTAGGGGCTCGTTAGACACTCCTCGGATGCGTGAAGTCCCTGAGGAATTGTTCGTTCCACCTATCCTCGGGGATGCAGTCGAAGAAAAAAAGTGAAAACACTCCGAAGGAAATTATTTTGGGCTCCGAGGATTCCCCAGCCATTTCTTCCTTTTGCCCAAGGGACCTCACGAGGTCCCTTGGGCAAAAGGAACCCGTGTTTCACGGAGAGGAGCGGGCACATGGATAAAGAGACGTTACAACCGAGAATCTAGATCGTGGCGGCACCCTATTGGCTGACGGCCTCAAGCACATTTGATTTTTTTTTCTTTTCTTTTTTCTTTTCGGACATCGCTCGAAGGAAATGTCCTCGGGCGACGTCCCTGAGGACAGGTGGAATGAAGGACCCAAATTTCCTTTTGAACCAAAAGGAATTTCCCCTTTGCTCGAGGATTTCAATAGGAGTGTCTAACGAGCCCCTTAGAAGTGTTTAATCTTACTTTCACTGTGTGAAACAAAAGTTTTCTGGATTTGAGTTCAAATTTTGCGTCTTGTGGAATTTTCGATTGGGTGGGTTTAGAAGATTTACCCACCTCTTTTGTTGATGTTTGCGGGTCAGGAGTGTGACGCCCAACCTCACGCCCGACGCGACTTCCTGATCGGAGTTGGAGTGGGCCTAAAAGTGCAAAAATGGGGCTGTGCCAAGGATTTTAGGAAAGTGGGGGTGGAGTCCCAGGTCGGAACCGAGGTCTCTTGTGTCAAGTTTCAGGGATACGTATGCAAGTGGGTAGGAGTGGGCCGGGGTCTTGTTTTACGCTTCGAGAGGCGGAGCTATCACCTCCGTTGGGCCCGTCGTCCGGATCGGATCCGTATCTGATATACCGTAGGGATGCTATGGCTATCTTGCTAGTTGATCATCTACTGACGTCGGACGCCACAGGTTTCGGAGTCCGACGCGGCCGGCCTCAACCGAAGGCTGTGTTCCCGTCGTTCCTCTTCCGAGAGAGTTCGCCGGATGAAGTTGGACGATCAGTAATCGTGGTTTTGCAGGCACTCTGTGCACGGAGGTTGGGGCTAGAAGGGGGCGAGTGCCCGCCAACGGGCGATGATCAGGGAGTGAAAGGGCAAGATGCAGTGATAGGGAGGGAATTCGGTTTCCAGAATAACACTTCCTGATTCTGCGACGTTGGGACACGTGCAGGGGACAGCCGGGAAGGTGGGAGATACATTCCTGAGCCTGATCAATATCCCACTCGCAAATACGTTCGTTTCCTATTGGGTATGAAAATTTTGGAAGTTATACCCTCGGTCGGGCAGGCAAACACGCGCGCTCCTAATATTCCCAGAAATTCTCGATCCCTCAGACACTCGCGGGTCAGTGATGTGAAATAGAATTTCGATATTCATACTGCGATGTGGGGTGGAAGTCCAGACATTGGTCGAGTACAGATCTTGCAGACACGCGTGTAAGTGACGACCTTCATCGACCGGGCTTACACGTGCGTGCACAGGATCTGTTTGTCCGTCAGGCAAATAAGGGCGAGCAACATTAGGTCGAAGATGGATGATCGTATTCTGAGACAGACGTCTAGCCATCTAGCATGCTTATCCAGTTCCTATTCGGACAGAAAAACATCAAACATCCATGCATCCGATTTCGATCATACACATAAACAAAAAAAAGGATGTCGAGCATTCGTGCATCAGTCCCTCGGCCACTGGTCAGGGAGCATACATGATCTGACCGTAGATGACCAATCAATCCCATTGACAATTCACATAAAGGGAGGAGAGAAGCGGGGGAGAAAATCACACATAAATTCTTAAAGAAGAAGCAAAGGAAGAGTCTGAGAAGTCGATCCAAGAGCAAGGGCGACTTGCGCCAGATATCAAAATTACTTAGAAGAATCGAAGGAAAACACCATTCCAGCACATCCCGTCTCTCTCTCTCTCTCTCTCTCTCTCTCTCTCTCTCTCTCTCTCTCTCTCTCTCTCTCTTCATACCATCCCGATGCGGGCGGTCCGTCGCCGCACACCCACACAGAATTGTCACCCCGCTTAGCCNCTCTCTCTCTCTCTCTCTCTCTCTCTCTCTCTCTCTCTCTCTCTCTCTCTTCACACCATCTCGATGCGGGCGGTCCGTCGCTGCACACCCACACAGAATTGTCACCCCGCTTAGCCTGAACCTGCAGGTCATGTTCAGCCGTGTGCCACAGTCCATCGCGGCTACACGTCAACCCCGCACGCTCAGCAGTAGCTTGTAGGATTGCCCATCTCTCTACTCACTTTTCGACTCTTACACATTAGCCGATCCTCTCGACCACGCTAACTCCAAAAATTTATAGAGAGCGGGTTAATCACGCTTGCAAAATTTATAACATGCGTGTTTGCGCGAGATACCCGGGATTGTGCCTGAGTGGGAGAGAAGAAGAAGGAACGAAGTGCCTACGACTGCATGGCCAGGCTGTGGTGTGTGGGACGTAGCCATACTCCACACATCGATCCATTCATGTAATCGTTAGGGCCAATAGGATAGGTTGAAAAGTATGAGCGGGCAGGGGCGCAATGAAGATATCAAGAAAGAGAGGGTTTCAGCTACACTCACGCCCGCCAAGAAAAGAATTACACTTACACGTAAGATTAAGGCGCGGAAAAGTCAGAGCACAAATCCTGACGCGGCAAAGCATACACAAGCAAGAAGCGTCGTGCAACAAAATTGCGATGCACCCATATTCCTAGTCCTAAATCCTAATTGCAAAACGAAATTCTGAGAAAAGGAAATTCAGAGAGCCCGCAGGGGCTCGACATCAGTTGAAAATTAAAAAAAAAAAAAATCCCGCACGACAATCGCGCCAAAATTCCCATTCCCCATAGCAGAACAAGAAAGAAGTTATGACAACAGTTATCCTCCGCGCTCGCTAAGACGCGACAACTACCAACCGTCGTGGGACCATACCAGCCTCAATTCCAAGAAAAAAAAAACAAGGGCCTCCATGCAATTCGATGGACCATCCCGATTCAACCCCCGAAGTAGTTTTGCATAGAAAGTCGCGCGGTTGCATAAAACAGTTCGCCACAGGTGTTTTGAAGATGTGTGGTACGTGGGTCGGGGAGGATAGTTTATGGGTGGTGAAATTGCGTATTGCTGGTGAGGAGGGCTAGCTAGTGGGATTGGACTAGGGCATAGCCACAACTGAGATGGTGGCTTAGCTGTCATAAGTCTTGCCGGAGAGAGGAAAGAGGTTGGTGGGGTTGATGTTGCGCTTATTGGGTGAGGGTAGAGGATGCTGAGTTTATCTGATTTTTGTTTTTCCTCCTCTTGTGAACTATGGGTGGAGGAGGTCGGCTTGTTGTAAAAGGAGGAAGAGTCGGGGAATGTGTCCACTGTGTGGTTGTGGCTGTTGTTCTCATCCCGCGAACTATGTGGTGGAGGAGGTCAGCTTGTCGGAGGTCGAAGAAGAGTAGGGGATTGTAGGGTAGAGGGAGGATGTTTTTTTTTATTGTAGCCGGCTCGTAAAACACAATCCAAGGTCATTTTTGTGCATCTGAGTCTTATGAATTTCTATTTGGAATCTTCACAAGTTTGTTGTTGGTTGTTGTGGGTTGTGTGGGCTGCGATGGTTGGAAATAATGCGCTCTGCGGCGC
This sequence comes from Chara braunii, assembly GCA_003427395.1. Classification (NCBI taxonomy): domain Eukaryota; kingdom Viridiplantae; phylum Streptophyta; class Charophyceae; order Charales; family Characeae; genus Chara; species Chara braunii. Next base: position 989,059 of record BFEA01000007.1, on the reverse strand, counting down.
CTGTAGGGTGGAAATAGGGCACAGTGGTGGTGGAGATGGTGGCTCTACCGCGGTAAGTCTTGTCGGTGTAGGGTTGAAAAAGAATAGTGTCGGTTGATGCTACCAGTGCCTGGAGGAGCTGGATGATCGGAACTATGGCTAGGGTGATGATTGGGGCTTCGCTGCTATCTGCTGATGTCCTTGGTTCCGATGGTTTGTTAATGGATGAGGCCAGAATGATGATGGTCGGTGTTGGGGCTTGGTCGCGCTGCCCTGTAACTCGAGCTGCACGGGGGTCTGAAACCTGGTAGAGAGATCTGGGAGGTTGTCGAGGGTGGAAGGCACTCTAGTGTCTATTGGCGAGCTGATACTCAGTCGACACTGGTCGGAGCCGGGGCGGGTTGTTTTGCCCTGTAGCCCAGCAGGTGGGGGGTTTCTGGGGTGGGTCGTGCCACTCTGTAACCTAGCAGTTGGGGGTGTGAGGCCTGGTTGAGATTGAGTATCAGGACATTGGGGGGAGGCAGATAGGGTTGGGCTGTTGAAAGCACTAAGGCAGGTGGTTTTTTCAGTCTGAATGTTCCCAAGATCCAAGGTTTGGTTGGTTGTTCATGATTGCTAAGGGGGCTCTTAAGAATGATTTAGGATTTTGGGGACTCCTAGCAACTCGTCTTAGATGGCTCCATTGCTGATATACTAAGTGATCTGCGGCTGTTCGATGCCACAACGACGCTGGCTGGTGCTGGGGTGTTGCCCTATAACCTGCTGATGCAGGAGTGTGAGGCCTGGTAGAGAGATCTGGGGATGGTTTGGGGTGGGCATTCCAAGGGACAACCAAGGGTTGCTGCTGGGACGACGCTGGTCGGAGCTGCGGTGAGTCGTGTTGCCCTGTAACCCAGCAGGGTGGGGGTGTGAGGCCTGGAAGAGCCTGGCAGGGAGTAAGACAGTGCTGGAGAGTTTTAGAAGCGTTGCTAGCGATCCACAGGGTTTTTAGCATTTGTAGGACCTCCGTGGTGGCGTGTTTTGCTGTGGCCAGACCTTTGTTCTGAAGTTTGTCCTAGTAATTTTCTAAGTCGTTCAAAATTTTCTTAGCCAAAGCCAGGTAATGGCCCCTGTATCTCAAACTTCTAAAATTCTATGTAAATTTCCATATGGGACGCTGGGCCCGGTTCCCAGCACGTGCTGCTCCCCACGAATAGATTGGAGCCTTGTCATAAAAAATAATAATAATAATTTTAAAATAGGCTAGCGGTATTGAAAATATAAGCTCTTCCAAGCGTTCCCCTATCCACCGGCCATACCTGAAGGAGTTCCGCCGCAACTCATTCTCATCTTCCACGGAGCACTGGCAGTTAATTCCCTGGCTCCCCTAGGGCAACCAATGCTGTAGTAGCCTGCTGGTTCTTCTCCCACTGCTCCTTTTGTGATGTTCAAGAGGTGCTACCTTGGAAAAAAGGAAAAAAGGAGAAAAAGAAAAAAAGAAAAAAAGAAAAAAAAAAGGTGGTACCTTGGGACACCGGGTGTGGTTCCCAGCACATACTGCTCCCCATGAGTAAACTGAAGCCTTCTCAAATGGTGTGCCATGCACCGTCTAGGAGTAACTCTGAAAGGCGGATGGACATTTGGATGTGTTTTGAAACAAAAGAAAAAAAAAGGAAAGATCGTATTCACATTAGCACTTCCCTGGATGTAACTAACCGCAATCTAATTATGGCCTGTCCTGGAAATATCTGTCTGCAATCACATCCAGGCGTCGGTGTTAATGGTCATACTGTAAGCATGCGCTGACCCCGCATAAGAAGGACGTGATGTGAGCAGCTCCATAGGAATGCCTGTTCTCCTCGCACAGGTTCCTTTTTTCCTTAGGCGACGAGTTGGTATTGTTGGCTATGAAGGGGGAGTGCTTGCTTTGTACTTTCCTCTAGTGGTACCACAGGCTGGTGCACAAAGGGAAGGGAAGGTTTGTTTTCGTGAGGGAGCATACTTTCTTGACAAGGATGGTGGAATACTGCCCGTCATGCAAAGTGGGTGCGACAGGGTTTTGTAGTCATTAATGCCAGGAGTGCGCATATTATGCGGCACCTGTATCTTCATCATTATCAGTGGCAGGGCAGCAGCTTGTGGGGGGGGGATGCCACTCATCAACAATCTTCATCATCATCTCTTCGGGCTGCTTGTTGGCGAGGGGAATAAGTGACTGAGGGGTATGGCTTTGTCTTCATGTATTTGCTGTGGAGCAAGTGCTGGCGATGGCGAGCGCAGGCCCTGGAGGTGGTAAGAGTACCTCTTTGGTTGAAGTGTCGTGATGGCAAGTACGGGCTGCGGGGTGAATGCAGGAGATAGCGAGCTTTCTACAGGAGCAGAGCAGCGGCAAGGCAGCAGTGGTATCATTATCATGACGGTAGTCATCATCAGCCTCATCTTCAGTTTTATCACCATCATCATCGCTATTATAGTCGGGTGTCATCATCATCATCATCTTACCCCTCTTTTACCTCTTTCCACTTTTCACTTGGATTTTTCTCTTCTCCCTCTCTTCTCCCTCCTCCCCACCAGCTTCATCTCATTTTCTCCTTTCCATCTCCCCTTTTCCTTTTTTTTCTGCCCACTTTCTCCTTTCACACTCTCACTCTGCTTTCCATTTTGGTGTCCTTCTCGAAGTCACTTTCCTCCTTCGGGAAAGAATGGGGAGAAGAGGGGGAACAAGGTGGGGGGTGGAGGAGGAAAGGGGGAGAGAGGGGATTGAAATGGTAGAAGGAAGGGGAGAAGGAGGCGAGGAAGGGGAAGAGCTTGCGAGTGAGGGCATGGGGTCGTGTTTTCCAGGGAGGAGGGAGGGATTTCTTTTCTTCAATCTAAGATTCTTATCTGCACTCATTATTAGGAATTTATCAAGTAGTTCCAAATAGAACTATACTCCATCTAACCAATCCTTTTATTACCAATTTACTCTTCCTTTTTTTTTTTTAACAAACAAAGCCCCGTTGTGCAAGGCCTCTATCCCGGTGGTGGTAAGAGAACTACCGGAATTGAGGCTTTGCCAGTCGGGCTGCTCGATCTATTGGTGGGGAGCATCACCTGCTGGAAACCGGGTCCAGCGTCCCTTAGATACATCATTCCAGCGGTACCTTTGTTGGGACTGTGGCCTGATCTTTTCCTAGCCTGGAGCACTGGCTTTCCCTCGGGGCTGCATCAAACACCCTTCCTACTTCTAGAGCTCCTTTTCCCTGCTGACCCAGTCCCTCCCTGGAAATTGCCAACTGAATCCTCCTTTCCTGTCCTCCTTCAGTTCGCCAGTCGTAGTTCAATCCCAGGTGTCTGCAACCCCCCCGTTCAACTACCATTTTGTTTGTGTGAGTTGGAAGTGTGCCCGGGAACACATGATGTAGGTGTGCATGTCCCTTTGTGCAATTTTGTGCAATTTTTTGTTTTGGTGACTGCATACTCCGGCTCATTGACCAATCCGTCTTTGTCTGTTCCAGCGTCAATTGGCCCCCAACTGGGCTCCCATGTCACTTGTATTTCTCTGCCGGCACTTCCGATCGAGGATTCAGTGGGTTGGGCTCCCACCCTTGTGGCATATGGCGTTGCTGCAGGACAATGTCTTCTCCTGGCCAGGTCTTGACTGTAGCAGCTAAAGCGCCTGAGAATCGGGGTTGGGAACAGGGCAAGGGGGGGGTGAGGGGGGGGGG
>BFEA01000007.1:931942-951098 GCA_003427395.1 Chara braunii | reverse complement strand
TTTACTTTCTTCTCTCTCTTTTAAATGCCAGTACTCATTTATCTCATCCTTCCCATCCTCTCGCTAGTCTATGTATAGTACGGGGGAGCACCAACCAACCCCAATCTCTCCCTAGCCAACGGGGTAAGTTGGCACCACAGCAGTGTTGCAAGAGCAAGGCTGTACCATTCCCTCATCACACTGATGAGGGGTGGGCAGGCATTGCCGATAGGGGAAATCGGAGGTGCTAGCATCGAGCAATGGCCAGTCACTGCACCTTCCCCTACCCCACCCCAACCCCACATGGTGTTGTCTAATGGCCAATATTGTCGCCGCATAGCAGCCAACAACATCAGCCAAGGTCCTGCCAATGCTGGCTTGGGGGGCCAACAGGTTATCTCTAGCTGGTAGAACACGAAGCTTTGTCAGGGACGTACTGTTGAGCCCATGACCTGATGAATGCAACTTCTGTGCCTTACGAACTGAGCTAGGCCCGCAGGCTTTTTTGGTTTTTCCCTCAAACCCTAACAGGGTTCAGAAGAACCACACAAAAAACAAATCGGCCTGAGTTCTCGTTTTGTTTTTTGAAGTAACTACGCGGGTGACTGCTGCACAGTTCCAAATTCGCAGGAAGGAATAACAGTAACAGGGCACTGTGGTTCTGGGGCGAGGGCAGTTAGAAACTGCAAAAACAGAACAGCTTTGTGCACTTCTAACCGTTGGAAGTTCGGAAGTGGCAAAATCAGGCGGCCACTCATGTTTTTTTTTTTTTTTTTTTTTTTTTTTTTTTTTTTTTTTTGTTGCGCCTGCTTATGCCACGGCCGAGCTGTCTAGGCCACACCCGTGGCTGGGCCATGGCCGAGATGTCTTGGAGACACCCATGACTGGGCCACGGCTGAGATGTCTAGGCCATGCCTGTGGCTGGGCTACGGCCGAGATGTCTAGGCCACGACCGAGATGCCTAGGCCACACCCCTGCGGAAACGAGCCAAAAACGGGAGGGCCTGCTACCGGTAACTGCTCCCAGGCCAGGCCACGGGAAAAAGAGCGGTACCACTACCGCCACCTCCTGTTTTTGCCAATTATTGAACCGGTAGGCCGTGGAACGCATGATTTACTGCTTTTCTTGCAGTTTCTAACTGGTCTAGGCCGAATCTTGCAGTGGACTGTTATTTCTGTGAATTCTGAACTGTGCAGCGGTCACAGGCGCAGTTGTCTCTTTCCCCCCCCTCCCCTTTTTGAAGTTTTTTTCAATCTACCTCAGTTGGTGGCTGGATGGGAGGCAAACACAATGGGCCTCAGTCAGAAAAACGTCATGCTCTATGTGAGAAAGGCCTGTTCTTCCTAACCTTTTTTTCTTTTGTTTTCTTAAAATTGCTGGGAACAGGGCCCAGCTTCCCTTACAGAAAAGATTTTGATGGTAATACTACTGATAATAAATATGATGATGATGATGATGATGACAATGATGATGATGATGATCTATGATAATCTATGAAAATGCTATGAACTACATCAGCAAATCCTGGCCTCTTGCTAACCTGAAGCCAGCCCAGAATGAAATGATGACCTCTCATCTTGCCCCCTGTCATGATTATCTTCCCCCCGTCCCTTTTTCTGGGGGCCAATGACTGCGGCAAGTAAAGATCTGATCATAATCATTTCTATTCCCCTTCTTTTCTCAAGAAGGTTCATCATTTTTTAATGTATTTAAATTTTAAATCATCCGCTGGTAGTGCTGCCTGAGGTGATACCAGCCGCCCCTCAGGTAGGACCCCCCAGATGGCTCCTTTCTATTGGTGTGGAGCTGCACCTGCTGGAAACCGGATCCAGCGTCCCATTAGAAATACATACAAATGTGTCTGCTCGAAACCGGGTCCAGTATCGCATTACTTGGGCGAAAGAAAAGAAGATAAAAGTCCGGGACCATCTCCCCGGCACTGGCTAGAAGAAGCTGGGAAAAACTTGATTGAGGTAGGACTCTACAAGTACTATTCCTGTATACAGGTGACACACCTGCTGGGACACTGTAGCCACCATTGGTTTAGGGCGTCACCACACGGCACACAACAAAAAAAAATGAAACAAGTGCACCTTCCCACAGAGAATGGACAGACATACTGAAGATTCATCTTTTTTTTTTATTTAATGGGAACAAAGCTCGAATCTATTCGTGGGGAGCAGCACGTGCTGGGAACCGGGCCCAGCGTCCCATATAGAAAATTACATAGGATTTTGAAAAAAATTGAAAGTTTGCAGTACCGGGCCCACTACCCGGCTTTGGCTAAGAGCTAGATTAAGAGATACAAACAAGCTACCGAAAATAGGCAAAATTCAGGAAAAGACTCAGACCCCCTTCCATCCTCTTTACCTCACTCCGGCAAGTCTTACTGCCGCAGAGCCACCATCTCTGCTGCTGCTGTACCCTATTACCAGCTGGCCCCCTCACTAGTAGGACGCTTGATATCCAACCTTCTTCTCCCACTCACCTAGGCAAAGTTTCAGAAAACGTCTCAGAAACCCCCATCCGTCCTCTTTACCTCACTCCGGCAAGATATCCCGCCATCTACTTCCAACACCAAAACCACCAGTACTTCCTAAGGTCGTGCCCGTATACAAGCCATGATTTAGGAACCGTACAGGCCATTACAGGAGCACCCAAATTCATCCGACTAGAAACGTTTCTACACTGGGCCAAGTACTGGTGTTTTTTTTTGTTTTTGTTTTTTTGGGCCAAGTACTGGTGGTTTAAATCAGCAAATGATGTAATGTATTGTGGCTGCACCCCAGCCGGCAAAACGTATGCCAAAAGCAGACGCAGATTGGGGACATATAGAAGATACGACTCAGCTTTCATGAAATAGGTGAACCATACAGAGAGAGAGGGAAAATGACTGGAAATGGAGGGCTGTGACAGTGACAGACTGTTTCACCGGAGTTTCGCCGACTTGTTCAAAGTCTGAGACCTTGACAGTCCGCAGAGGTCCCTAACAGATGATATTCTGAGTGATTAGGGCCTGGCTCCACTACACAACACTCTACATGCATTTGGACGGTTCCTGGACCCCATCATTCAAAACGTTGGGCACCTGCTCTAGAAAGCGACCAAATGCATATAGAGTGTCCTGTCGTGGAGTTAGGCCCATAAATCCACCTCAACCCCAGTGGCAAGTGGGCACCAGCCACTCCCACAGTGCCAGATACCCCAAGGTCGGCACCAAGCACGGCCCTTCAGTAGTGTGTACCTTCTGACGAAAATCAAACTCGACTGTCACCCACCCAGATATGCACAGGAAACAGTGAGTAGGACAGGTGTCAACTGTTTCGTCTCAGGGTGTATGAATTCCCAAGCCATCAGAGAAGGGTTATTGAAACTTATTGTTCATAAGGGTGTCTGGCCACGTTTTCCAAGGAGCAGACTAGTCTTTTCCTAGACACTCGACCACTGGCTCTGCCTTAAACCACCAGTACTTGGCCCATATATCGGCCGCGGGCCTTCGCGTTAACGCTACGCGAAGTTCGCGCTTCGGGCAACCGGACCTGGAAGGCTGGCGCCGCCAGCCTTTCCGAAAACCAAAATCGAATTGGCGCTTCGGTGGGAAACGGCGCGCAGGGCACTTCCAGGCTCGGCTGCGATAGCTGGGCCAAGTACTGGTGGTTTAAGAAGTGGTTGCAGACCTTGGATACGCTCCCCTGCACCAGCGGTAGCTAGCATGCATGCATCCAGTTGAGGTTCAACAACATTGCTGCCATTGGGGCCCAACAATTGACCAGACAACCGAACTTGGGGTGGGTGCGAACTGCTCCTGAGACATGCAAACAGCAACTCCCTTCGCCACGTAGGTGGGTGTGACCGGTTGCTGGAATCAAACCTGCAATTTCAGTTGTAACATCTGGGCCCCTTACAGTCAACGTTATTTAAAACAAAAAAGAGAAGAGGAAAGTGTTTTTTTTTTTGTTTTTTTTTTTTAATAAAGAAAAAGCCCTTGTGCAAGGCCTCTATCCCGGTGGTGGTAAGAGCACCACCGTAATCGAGGCTTTGCCTGACGGGCTGCTCCATCTATTGGTGGGGAGCATCACCTGCTGGAAACCGGGCCCAGCGTCCCTTTGATACCTCATTTCTTTTCTCTGAAGAAGAGGAAAGTGTTCTGATGGTGACTACAGGGAAGTTTGAAATCTGCACAAATGGAGGGGAATTCGTGTCTGATGACGTGTGTGTCCAACCCTCAGATGTCGTGCTTCACACCAGGTGTTGTTCTCACACACCAGGGACATATTCGGAATAGGAAGAAAGGATCAGATTATTTGAAAAGCATCTTGCACTTGCTTGTCAGCTTTGGCAAGTTTCGCAAACAAATAGGACAACACTTTCAGAGGAGAAAAGGTACCAGAGCACAGAACAACACATTCCTGAAAAGTGGACATCACGAGCGTTGTCCTCCAGCAATTAAGGGTATCTTAGGAGATGCTTTTCACTCCCAGGCCTTGGATATTCACTCCCAGAATATTCATTCCCACCGGTTCGGTAGGAAATTCTGACACCCAGGAAACTCACCACCTCATGTCCGATTCCATATTTGCATTTAGCCCCTCCCCTGGAATGTTTGTTTTCAGAATTTTGTCTTCGGAACTCTGCGTGCGAAAAATCGCCAAAGTCCGTGCACTCAATTTTTTGCCCAGTGGAGCGGTACTGCAGGAGCTGGATCACTCAAGCAGGTGATGGTGATGGTGATGGCGAGCGAGGTGGGATGCACGTCACACAGCACACCTTGACAGCATTGCGACGGCATGAGATGCACAAAGCAACGGCAAAACCAAAGACGGAAAAATCAGAGTACAAGAATATGGAGGGCTGGATCCTAGCAGGCAGGCAGGCAGGCAGGCAGGGCCTGTAGTCCGGTATTGTACAGTGGGGCCAGGCTTGTGGGGCCAGGCTGAGGGTATGGTTACTACCCGTAGGCCCAAAAACAGGCAGGGCCAAAGCAGTACGGTAACCGCGACACGATCCTCGGACCTGTACTGGGCCACAAGACACAACATTATACTGTTGGAGGCCGACTCACCACGTCAATAGTAGTCGACTTATCGCGGTCAGCCTCCGGGTCGTGTCAAAGCTATTGACACGCCGGTCGGTACCCCTGGTCATTTCTGTGGAATGGTTAGCGTGGCCATGCTGCGGTCCAAGAGGCCAAATTACGACATTTGGGTCGAACCGTCGTAACCAAAAGAGTTAAGTTAGTAGGGATGGGTTAAAGCAGCATTGGAAACGGATATTAGACGAAGAAGAAAAGTGAGGATGGCTGTTTAGGACTGAACCAACGTGGTCATATGACCAGATTGAAGAAGGGACGGCCCGAAACGGCCACGGGAGCAAAGGCTTAAGACCCTATGGGGTCCCACACTAATTTTAGCACCGGCCCGACTGTTTGGCTTTCAGAATCGGGCCTGTGCCAGTCCTGTGTGCAGGCCCAGTCTAGCAGTCTTTTCTTTCTTTTTTTTTTTACACAAAAAAAGCTCCATCTATTGGTGGGCAGCATCACCTGCTGGAAAACGGGTCCAGCGTCCCTTGGATACATGTATACATGAATGCATGAGTACAAGATGAGATAAAACACCTTTGATGTCTGTGGTGTCTGTACGGATGTGTGAGCTGCCTAAAAATTGCCTACTCTAGCAGTCTTTTTTTTTTTTTTTTAACCCTCCAGTGCTTTTTTTTTTTTTTTTTTAAACCCTACAGTGCCAGCGGTGCTGTTAGAACAGACATCGCTAGCACCCGGGGGGAGGTTCCATCTATTGGTGGGGAGCGTCACCTGCTGGAAAACGGGTCCAGCGTCCCTTACATAGTAGATTCGGCATGGTAAAGAAGGAAAATTGAATGATGTCTGGAGGGAACCTGCCAGCATTGATTGCTCAGGAGACCAGCGGATTGACTGAGCAGGTGTGAAAGTGGAAGCAAGATGGTCGCCATCACCCTCTCCAACCCTGTACCTAGTCAGGGATCTGGGAGGAGCCACTGGGGGGCACCAGTGGGGACTCCATCGTCTTCCCTGCACCATCTCCCAAAAGAGACCGCCCCTCGATCCTCTTCTCTAACCGACCCCCTTGCTGCCACACACCCACACTGCATCTGAACAGAGTATTGGAGCTTGCAGAGGGATGCCCATTCGAATGTAGTAGAAAAGGAAAGTCTCTGACTTAAACGAAAAATTACTGAAACTGAAATAGGCCGGGCCACACTGAAAAAAACAGAATGAAAAATTACTGAAACTGAAATAGGCTGGGCCACACTGAAAAAAAACAGACTGCCACCTAGTCAAGCTGAAACACAGACTAACAGACTAACCAGAGCGGAAGAGAACAGAAGGAAAAAGATGAGAAAAAACGGACATAAAATGACTAGACCAGGTGGGGATCACCAAAAAGGCAAACAGAGAGACTGCGAGTCAGGCTACTACCTAGACAGGGATGCAAGAAAAGGGAGAGAGACAGTAAAAGGAAGAGGAAAAGGAGAACGGGACCTTGGCTGCATCATAACGTTGGGGACTTGTTGGTCAGCTATAGCCATATTTCCAAGGCATGTGGGTGGGGAGGGAACAGGTCTGGAAACTCTTCTGCAGGACGCATGGGGAAACTGGGGTCTACAGTCAGCCAGTCTTTAAATTTCAGTTGGTAGTCCCTAGGCACTTGCTCTCGGAGGTCGCCCCCCCCTCCATCCCAAAACCCTGACCAGCGTATTTCCTCTACCCAGCCCTCCCGGTCCCCACCCAGCCACTCCCTAGAGAATTGACGGAGCCGTTCTCGGATGTCAGTGACTCTATGGAGGTTGTCAAGTGTTTGCTTCAATCTTTTCCATCTATGAGAGAGTTCCAGTTGGAAGTGTTCTTTGAGTTGTTCCAGCCTTTCTTCACCCTCTACCCGAACGTGGTCTAAAGTCAAGACGCATCGTTGCCACCACAGGACCCACATAATCGTTCGGGCCAGGTGAAACATGTTCAACACAAAGGTGTCGTCTTGGAAGGGTGGGTAATGTCCCAATAAGATGGCACGCCAATCCCACGGCCATGGGTGCCCGGGGACCATCTCGTGCCACACCCTATCCCACCACCTCCAGGTAAGAACGGCGGCGGGGCATTGTAGAAATATGTACTCGATTGTTTCTGCTCTCTTTCTAGCCTGGAAACCCTGTTGGCATCGATCGCACCAAGGGAGCGCTCGACCTTGTTGTTCTAGCTGTGAGTGATCAATCAACCAATTGTTGGTGGGAAGGCACCGATGCAGGATCTGCCACTGTAGTGATGTGATTTTCGCTGGTTTACACTTAGTGTCACCGAATCATTGTATGGGTGTAAGAAGATGACGTTCTATGTTGAGGTGCCTTTGCCATCGATCGACCACTGTGTCTTTAAGGCAGCGTTTAACTCTGAGCATGAAGATGACGTTCTATNTTTAACTCTGAGCATGAAGATGACGTTCTATGTTGAGGTGCCTTTGCCATCGATCGACCACTGTGTCTTTAAGGCAGCGTTTAACTCTGAGCATGCAATATGCTGCTTTGACTGTGAGTCCGGACAAGGTTTTAAATTTGGGCTGCCTTAGTCTGTTCCGTGGATCAGAGTTCGAGACTCATTCCAAAGGATCAATGGGGAGGGCCTCTATGGCTATTTCAGGAAAGAAAGCCCGCATGTTCTCACCATCCTCTAGCACCCGAATTCTGTGTAATTCGTCCTTCTAAACCCATTGGAAGGGATCACGGCTTCCTGCCAGTCTACCATTCCTTTCTACACTGAACCATTCAATCAGCGTCTCCTTCGATCGGGTCATGTGGACCAGGCCGACCTTATTTCCCTTCCCTTCCTTGGCCACCCAGTCCCCCTCCTTCAGCACCCGTCCTTTGCGTAGGATGGGCCACCACCCTACCGGGAGGGCCTCCGTTATTTCCTCAAGTGCTATCTCAACATTGTGGCAGTACCTTAGTTCCACCCTCATCCTCTCCGGGCTCTTCCAGTCCTTCCTTTCCTTGTCCCAGAAGTCGCCAACTTTTGTCACGCCATTCTTCACCCATCCTTTCCATGGGGAGTCGGAGCTGCAAAAAATATGGCTCTGTTCGTTGGTGATCCAACGGTTTCCAAAGAGGGGTTGTCTTGCCACCTTTTCCCACCTGTCTGGAGGTGGGCGATTAAGGGGGAGAAGCTTCCTCCATATTTTTAGCAAACGGGGCCAGAAATCGTCTCTCCTCCCTACCATTCCCCGGGGACACCGCGGAATCTTCCAATAGCGGTCGTCTAACCACTGGAGGGGGTGGACGGCCTTGGGGCCTCGGGGGCAAGATGGGCAATTTGTTATAGTGCGAGCGGCCTCCACACTGAAGGGTTGTCGAAGATCAGACGTAACACCCATTGTAGACTGAGGGCTTGGGATTGGCTGAGGAGGTCCAGAATACCAAGGCCTCCCTTCGCTTTGGGTTGCATGACTGAGTCCCACGCCACTCTACTTATAGCGTGGGGGGTTTTGCTGTCTCCTCTCCATGAGTAGGTTGCCACCTTCCTCTTCAGGGTTCTTAGGGCATCTGGGCTCAGAGGCCAAAGAACCGATTTATACCAAAGGGTGGTTAAAACTACATTATTAATTATAAAAGCACGAAAGAAGAGGGATGTGTGTTCGTGGTTCAATTGAGAGAGTTTAGCAAATACAAGACTTGATAACCATCCATCGTTCTCTGGGGGTTTGCCTAGTACTGTCAACTTGACTCCCAAGATCCGGATGGGGGAGTCCGGGGCTGCCCAGGAGACGTGGTGTCCTTCCGGCGGGCGGCCCCCTTGACGATGGAGCCACCATCCTAGTGTTTTCTGTCCCCACTTGACGACCATATCAGAGAGGGTACAAAAAAGGTTCATTAGTCTATGAATCTCCTCCATATTCTGATGTGTGGCGTCAGCCAAAATTGTGAGATCATCCGCGAACAGCGAGCAGATCGGAACTGCTTCCTCAGGGATGTCGAAGATCTAAATTATTTTTAGGTCCTTGCTCTGACGGAGGTTGGCTGCTAGCGCTTCCATAATGATAATGAATAAGAAGGGGGCAATGGGATCCCCTTGTCTTACTGAACGTTGAAGCCTTATCAATGGGGCGAGCGACCCGTTGATCTGAACACTCGTGGTGGCGTTCTGGTGCAAAATGCGCACCCACCGTCGAAAATTGATCCCAAAATTCAGACGATCCAGGCATCTGTCTAAGAATAACCAATCTACGTGATCATAGGCTTTTTCAAAGTCAATGAAGATGAGAGCGGCATTACTTTTGGATTGGTGTGCCAGGCTGATCACCTCATTGACCAAAAATATGTTTTCTTGAATGTTCCGGTGACGCATAAAACCGATCTGTGCCGGGTGGATGATGTCCTCCATTACTTCTATCATTCGGTTGGCCAGGGCCTTTGATAGCATTTTGTATACAACCGTCAAAAGTGTAATGGGTCGGTAGTTCCTGATGTTCATTTTATCTCATTTTTTGTTGAGCAGGGAAAGTACCCCTTTTCCTACTAGTTTCCCCAACTCGCCCGAGTCCCACACTCCCTATAGAAACGCATTAGGTCTTCGCTCAAGAAGGGCCACATGGTCCCCTAAAATTCCTTGGGAAAACCGTCTAGGCTTGGGTTTTTCTCTTCCTCCATTTGCATAAGTGCCGTCCAGATTTCCTCTTTGGAGATCCGGCGGTCCAGATGGTCTTTTTGTATCGAGGAGACCCTCCATCGGGCGTAGAAAGTCCTCCAGTGCTCTTAAGCGGTCATCCTCATTTTGCGGGGGAATATGAGAGGAAAAGAGGTATTTGTAAAAGGTTCTGGCGATCTTTACACAATGTGATGTGGTGGTGGCTAAGTCATCGGAAACAGGATCCAACAGGGCTTCGATAGTGGTACAGTGTGATCTTAAAGAGGCTAGACTGAAGAAATGAGAGTCCATGGTCCCTTCAATAGACCACTTCGCTAATTTACCTCGAATTCTAATTCCCTGCCATCGATGCTGCGCTAATAAAAATAACTGGTCCTGCAAGCTTTGAATCTCCGGGATGTGATCATTTGAGTTGTCCTGGTTAACCAGGTTGTGAAACCTTTTGTGAACATCCATTTCTTGTACATGTCGTCTGCTTGCCAATAATTTTGAATAGTCCTTGGGAAAAAGAGCCCGTTGGTGAACCAACGCACTTCTGAGTCGAAGGAGTTTTTCTGGTCTTTTCAAAAGTTCCAGACGTTGCGAACGTATGTGAGGAATGATTCTTCTTTAAGAAGAGAGGTATTGAGCTTGTAGTATCCGGGACCTTGATCTGGTCCCTTACAGAAGGAGAAAATGGCCCCACATGTACAGTGGTCTAGGCCGGGGTGGGGGCTTTGTGGGAGAATAGTGGAAAGTTGAAGGGCATTCGGAATTTCCTGCGAGAGCAGGATCAGGTCGATGCGTGATTTTGAGTGTCTGAATTGGTCGTTGGTGCGGTAGCAAGTGTAGGTCTTTGCGGTCGGGTGTAAGAGTCTAAAAGCGTCCACCAGGCTCAGGGACTCGCAAAGGTCTGCCATTATTCGCTCATCTTCTTCTACATAATGTGGGCAGGGGTCACGAGATCCCCATCTATCCTTCTCTCAGTCCGGTGCTGTGTTAAAATCTCCGACGATGATCAGTGGGACTCCTTGAGGAGCCAGGGTCTGGAGGTGGGTAAAAAAGGACGCCCTCTCTGTAGGAGTATTAGGGGCGTAGATGCACAAGATGTTGATTAGCTCTATTTCTAATATGCCGAGAATTGATACCCACCTCCCCTGTTCCTCATCCACAACCCAATTTACCACCTCTAATCGTGACCCAGGCGGAATCCAGATAGCTACCCCTGCTGAGCCTGGTGTCTTTGAATGCGCTTTGAAGGCCTGATGGGGCCAAATTGAATTATGTGTCCGATGATGTTCTGGTTTGTCCATTAAGTGAGTTTCCTGAATGCAGATGACGTCGGGCCATGTCCTGCCTCCCATTTTTTTCAGCTGATCCCATATCGCTTGCCTTTTCGAGGGATTGAAGGAGGCCACTCCGTTCACGTTCAAGGTCCTAAGGTCGAGGTCCGCGTTTCGGAGGCAGTGCTTCCACTGTGGATTCTTACAGTACAAAGTATCTATTTCGTCCATGCTGGCTGCTTTCATCTCCCTGTCTAGACGCGTGACCATGGCTTGGCGGACCAGTCTGTTGTACACAGCAGTCCGTATCGTAGGACCCTTGATAGACATGTAAGGAGGTCCTCTTCTGACCAAAAGGGGTTGGCTTTTACTTGCTGGAGGGGTAGCTCCATCAGTGCTCCATGGCAGAACCATTTTAAATTGGAATCCTTGTCCTCCTCGAAGAGGACATACAAGTCCGTGGTGGCGACCCTTATCAGTCCATCAAATTGAGGGAGGGTTGTTAGGATTCCTGCTGGGTAGTGTTGGCATAGAAAAGGATCCACCTTTTTCTTAAAGTCGCTGTCACGCAGGCCAGGGAGGGACCAGATGTTGTAAAAGCCCCATCCTAGCAGCGTGAACCTCCTTGCACCAGAGAGAGGCCAATCTCCATCCTATCATCTGCAAACCTCAGCGGAATGACTGTCACCCCATCTTTCTGCAGTAGGTTCTTCTCGTCTTGTCCTATTTCCACCATGTATCTGTTTTTTTTGTGACGGGGCTGGCTAGTGTGGGGATCGACCTGGGCCATTGGTTGACCTCTTCCTCCCTCTCCCTGAGAATTTTGTTCTTGCACAGGGGGTTGGAATTGTTGGGCAGCCAGGTGGCGGATCCACTGGAAAACTTCCGACCAGGTGATATGTGGGGGAGATCCCTCGTCTAGGGCCTTACGGCGCTTACGCAGGGTGGGGCTCTTATCTAATAGGGTAAAGAGCTGGGTGTAAGAGCTGTCCCAAAAGTCCTGTGTGGCACCAAGATTTTGGGCTCTGAAGCCGTCTATCAGCCAGTCGGCAATGGTCCTGAGTTTAAGTTCCATGTCCATGTCGGTCGGGGGGGCGTTGGTGTCCTCTTGTTGGTCTATGTCCATTGCGGTCACATCCGGGGGGGGGGGGAAGTGGCTGAAGGCTCCTCAATTTCCATTGGTTGTGGGCCAAAGGCATCTTCGAGGTAGTCCTTCACGGTGGATTCTCTTTGAATAGATATTTCCTTTTGTTCCCAGGCCCCCTTCTCCTTCCTCTCTGGCTGTACCTCCTTTACCCGTGCCCCTTGGCAATCCGTATGCTGCTGCTGCAGACCCTTACTACCACTCGGCTGTTCACCGGAGGGATTGGCTGGCTGGAGGGATGGTGTTGTCTGTGTTCCCATTGGCGGTGCCTGGAAGTGTGCGACAAAGATTTTGAACAGTCTCTGGAGAATCTCAGGCCATTGATTTTGGTCAGACGGACCCCATTCCAGAATGCTCTTCACCGTCATGCTGCTCTCAAGGGCACCGTTTAATTGTGCATGGGCCTGAGGCCAGAACACTGTCGGGGCCTCAGTGTACCAAGATTGCAAACCTGTCATAATCTAGTCTGTAATCTTGAGTATGGAGGGGGTGGGGATCTGAATGATTTCGAGGGGCGTCAAGTTGTCTCCCCCTTCCCCACACCACTCCAACACGTTCGCATATGGGTCCTCTATGAGCATGTTAGAATGCTTGTGGTTGGCAGGATGCGATTTGTTTTCCTCCCCGCTATTCTGGGGTTGTTGAGACTGACACACCTTTTGGGACGTGGCTTCTGAAGACGCTACCTCTCCCCCCTCTGGTCCATCCGAAACTATTGACGATATTATTTCCCCTTCACTTGACCCTGCTGCTTCTGTGGCCAACAGGGAGAACCTGTTTGCTGTTGTCCCTTTGTTCCAATCCATATCCGGCAGAATTCTACCTCGCTTCCCTTTTTTCGGGGCGGTTGGTTGTGGCGGGCTCCCCTGATCCTTCAGATACCCTTCCGGAGCTGGACCTAGCTGCTTCCCCCCTTGCTTGCCTTGCTCCGTCGAGCCTCCTAACCCCTGAGGAACGATGGAGGTCGCCAGCAGCTGCAGGTGAGATTCCACCGTCCTTGGAGGGGTCCAGGTAGGAGGGGGTTTAGAGCCCATGTTGGATTCCCCCGTTTTGTCCCATATCCAACCAATCGTTTTCCCTTCCTTGTCAGTCTTGTCGGCATAGACCCACCCTTCGTGCCCCGGGTCAACAGTGCGCCAATGCGTGCTTCTGAAAGGGTCTTGGATGAGCCGCCCCGTGACTCTGACCTGATTAACAGGATGATGGGAGCATGTCGGGTCGGTGTAAAGGTGGCCGTAAGCTTAACACTTAAAGCACCAAGATTGAAGCTTGTGGGCCGTGTTTATCTTGTAGTCCTTGTCACCAACCCGAAATGGGATGATGTCGTCCACCGAGAAGGGGTGCCTCTCAGAAAGGTTTATTGCAAGCATGAGGTAATCATCCCTTCTGGCAATGTGGTGGGGGAGTGGATCGATGAAGTCGATAATGTCGTATTTCTCCCCGAAATCATGAACAAGGCTGCTTGGATTTCAATGGGGATGTGCCGAAACTCGACCCAGAAGTTATCCGACATCATTTTCTCCCTCCTTTCCTCTGGACGTTGTGGTTTCGGAGGGGACCATGGGTAGATGCGCACCTCCGACCTCTCACAACGTATCGATTTCCACTTGTCCATCGTTTGTTTGTCCAATGTCCACCTCATATCTACAGATAACAGTGATTGTGGTGGACGAGATGGGCTGGAGAAGAAACAGATCTTGCGCCTCCTCTATGTTTCCTTGAAGAGAGGCAAGCCGTTTCCGTATCCATCCTATTTTGTCATTGGTGGATTTGAAAGCGGCATCGTCATGGAAGACCCAGTTGCTGGCGTGGCGTGTGTACAGTTCATTCCTGTCCCTGACCTTGCCTGCTGGAAGGGATTTGACCCCTTTTAGATTAATTACTTTGGGGTCAGGAGTTTTGTCACGAAGAAGGCACCCACAGAAGATAGGTTGTCCAATGGGATCCTCCATTCCCGCCCTTCCCCTTCCCCTTTCCGTTGTATAGCAATCGAGTGGCCCGCATGTGGTCTGCGCAGGCGATCAGCCCATGAGGAAGGGGGGGGGAGTGCATGGGGGAGCGTCTGACCCCCATGACTGTTGGGCGGCTGGAGTGACCTCCCTTGTTGTTTTTTGTACTCCTCCCATCAATCTATCATTCGCATGCTGCCTCATTGCACCCCGATAAATCATGGGCTATTTTTAGCGCAGCTCCGGTCTATTTTTAGATCCCATGCTGTTTTTATTACGGGGCTGACTGTCTGGTTCCCTCGAACCGTGCTTGTCCCAGTCCCGCTCTAAAATTAGTGAAGTCCCACACTAATTTAAGAACAGGACTGGTACCAGCTTCAGGGCGTGGGACCTGTTGGTCAGATTGCCTCTTCCTTTTATAAACTATATACCCCTCCTGCCAGTGGCCACACGACTTACAGCTAGGCATTCGGTTTGTCACATGCGCCTGACCCCGTGTAAAGGTCAGACTCAAAGTCCTCAGAGTTAAGGAATCCTTGAAAGGCGTTGAGTGTAAATGTTTGAATTGATGAAGTTCCCCTTTTACCAGTCCACGACTCGTAAGACAAGAGACAAATACAAGGTAAGGAGGCCAGAAGCCAGACAATGCAAGATCATGACCAATTGATACAAGACTAATCAATAGTACATAAAGAATGCAGGGAGCAGCCACTGGATGGCTGCAATCACTGAGAGATCATAACGAGTCAATAAAAAAATACATCGCAGTACCAAGGTAGTAACCTCAATCTAGGATGATAAGAGGGAGGCCCTTATGTGTCATCTCTTTGGTATGAGACTCCGCCTTGGGGACCCCCTGCTCCTCTGTCACAAATGGGATAATCGTTGCCATCGACTTTGGTAAATGATGTCCAAAGTAGTCGCCAGGTCGATCTGAAGTAAGAGGGCCAGGCACCTGACAATCTCCTTAGGTATAATTCCTCGGCCAAGGAGATGCCAATGCTTGCCCCAATCAGAACCTCAATGCACCCCTGTCCTCGAAAGTAGTCATAGGAGGATTCAAGATATCGATCCTGGTCGAGATTCTTCCTGAAAGCTTGCATGGCAAACTCAAAGCCAAGGAGGTGGCTTCACCCATCTCGCGGATAAGGGACTGGTCCCTGTTCCTTTTAGGGGGCCGCCACATCCTTTGGTTTCTTCCCCTCGGACATATAGAAATGGATGTAGTCTCCATCCAACAAATACCGAGCAAGAAGGTAAGCAATACGCCGCAGAACTGCCCTCCTTCGAAGTCGCCTCCCCGTAATCAGTATCTCAATCTTGAGGTGCATCCTAGTCGAGTCGAAGTACTCCTCAAACTCAACATTACTCACGCAGTAGGGATCGAGGTCAGACTCCTCAGTCTGGGGTCTGCCAATACAAGTTGTTATGGGAAATCGTGACTCGGCAACCTCCTTGCAAAGCTTCCGGGCTTGATGCTGAACACACCTGTACTTCAGCTCCCAACATCGGCTGGGTGGTTTGGGGTTGCAGCTCTCAAAGTCAAAAGAGCAAACCCTTGAGTGCAGAAGGAACGTTGGGAAAAATGACGTGAACAGGGAGGTGTCCGGCGGCGCTGTGCTACCGGCCCAGCGAAAGAACCTGGCGGCGACACCGCAGCGCGTTGGAGGAGCATTGGAGGCTGTGTGGCTGCCTTCCCAACAGAGAATGGGTGTGCCGAAGGTCATGAGGCGGAGCAAGCGAGCCGTTAAGGAAGGGGGTGATGGTGGACCGCGAGGATTGCGGCGGAGTAATTCGGTTTTCCTCCCCCCCTCTTCACCCTACTGCTTTATGATGCTGATGGGCGTTCTTCCGAAGTCCTGAACTCCCTATGGTGACTCGTCGGCGGGTTCGACGAGGTGTGGTCATACCATCCATTGCTTCGTTTTGCTATGGATGGCCATAGGGGCCTTCGTGCTGTTGGCCTTGACATCTTGGAGTGAGGGGCAGTTGCTGCCTTCGTAGCTAGCAGATGGGGAGAGTCTGGTGTCTCTCTCGAGGGTGGTGGGGTTGGGTTCGGGTGTAGGAAGGAGGGTTGAGGAGGGGGTTGAGGAAACTTTTTCGATATGGTAGTCCTTAAGCTCCGCGTCGCACAGTTACTCAAGTGAAAAATTATCGTTTTGTAGTGTGTTCTACATGGGGCCTCTGGATTCGTCATGACGATATGATGGAACATCTTGTGATAAGGGGACGATGAGGATTGTGGAGGGCTGTTGAAGGAGATAGGCGGTGAAAGGAATGAAGACGAGCAGCATGCAGTATCTTACCGTTCAAGCTGGACTTCGTATTCATGGTTTGTGGGTTGAGACACACAACCTTCATCGTCAAGGGTCGCATGTAGTACTAGAATCCTATCCATGGGGGGAGGAACGTTCCCTCACGGCTTTCTCCTTACCCTCCATCCCCTGATTTCTCTAGTTCGTGCCTCGGATGCCTAATCGTGGTTGCATGTAAAATCCCTGTTTGATCTCCTGTATAAGTTTTTGAATTTGATCCTCGTAACCATTTTCTGGATCACTCCTTATTCTTGATTTCGAAAATCGAAATTTAATTCCAATACGTTTGAAATCCATGCTCTGATTTCCTACCCCTGATATTAATCACATATCGACCATAAATTCATCACCCTAACTGGATTATTCCACGATTCTCAAATCGTGGTTTGGGAATCAGATTCGAAAATCCCTTTGGATATCAAAATCTAAAAGTCATTGCATATGTCTAACTCTTAATTTGGAAATTGTTTTCCCTATTTTGAAAATCGAAATACTTCGTATTCTGTTTTTCCTATTCTTCATTCTCTTGATACTGATACTCATAAATCAGATTTCGAATTTTAATCTCTAGAACTTGATTCTCAATAGTGACTCTAACTCAATTTTAAATTCGGATTGCATGAAGTTTACCTCCCCTCATGAGTTAGCTTTGGTTTGGGGCGACCCTACCTTAGTGTCTACCACGGGCGCACGTTAGCGCTAGCACTAGCGCTATGGTTGGCGGGCGCCGGGCTGCCGCGGCACGCGGATGGTGGCATGCTGGTTGCTTGCAGGCGAGGCGCTGGCTGGTCGAAGGTGGCGGGGCGCTGGCTTCTCACAGGTTGTGAGGCGCTGGCTTCTCGCGAGTGGCGAGGCGCTGGCTGTGTGAGTGCAGCGAGGCGCTGGCTGCTGGTGGGGGGCGAGGCGTTGGCAACAGGTGAGTGGTGGGGCGCTGGTGACTTGCAACTGGCGAGGCGCTGGCTTGTGGTGACTAGTAACATGCTAGCTGACACGTGGCGCGGTGCTGGCAGCCGACTGGAGGGAGGCGCTGGTGCGAGAGTGCTGTGATGTTGTGAAGTAGATGAGGGTTAGCGCTTGACGCACGCGCGGTATCCAGAGGCGCTGGGTCATTACTACGTCACAAGCTGACGTGGCATCTGGCCTGAGGCACAGAGGAAAAGGGAGAATGGTAGCGGCAACTGCTGTTTGAACATTTTCCCTGTGTTTTTCATATGAAGTACTCCATAGCCAAGACCTTTAAAGAGGCTGGAGAGCTCATGCGAGTTGACGAAAGTCGATGTCGGTGGAGGAAAGTGGAGTCAGCCCCGTGGAAGCCAAAGTGCGGAGAACGTTGGTCCTACTTGAAGAATCATCACAATGCCACTGAGAGAGTATCATCAAGAGAGCGGCTAGGAGGTTATCATCAATCTATATATGTGCTTTCGTCTGTGTTTTGTCTTGTGCAGGTTATCCATCAAGAGCATCAAGATTGTCATCATTGTCATTTCAGCGGGGGGTTTTCATCAAGGACACTGTCATTTTTGTAATCCTCATTTGGTTACCAGTGGTAATCATCATCGGCTTCTCTAATTCGTCATCCATGTTATTTATCTTCTCTTTATCTTCTTCATGGTCATCATCCAGACTTCTCTGTAAAAATCGTAATCATCGTCATTTTCTATTTTCATTACAGCAATAGTGAGCTGTCAATCTTCCACACCGATGCCATTAGGGTATCGCAAGTCCAACGTTCTTTATTTATTTTCGCCAATTTTTCATCATCATCATCATCATCATCAATCATCATCATCATCATCATCATCACGGTTTCCTTATTCTTTTTTTCATCAATCAGTAGTCATCTCTGTGTTTGTGATTATATTCTCATCTCCCAGATAGGCTATGGTCTAGTTGGTAGGTAGGTTGGTCAGGAAGGGAGCGCTACTCCGCAGGGGTAACACAAGGGGGAGGTGATTGCCCTCCAGGGAGTAGATGCTGATGATAGGATCTGACCTGGGCTGGGGCTGGGAGATATGTATGGGGCCGCATTATCTCCTGGCGGAGGCAGACTAGGTCAGAGTGTTAGTTTTGAGGTACACCTTTTGGGGGAACTGGTTACCTGAAGGTAGAAGGGAATGGGGAGGTTCTCTCTCTCGTTGGGGCTGATAGGAACTTCATGCTGATAGTGGGGTTCGGCTCAGCGGAGGCAGCGAGAGGAGAAGAGGAAATGAGGGGAGAGGAGGAAAATACATGGAAGAAGGGGAGGGGTGGAGAGAAATAATCATCAGCGTCGTCATCATTATCCATCATCTTGTGATCATCTCAGGGTACTCGTCAAATTTCATCATCCGAAAGTTTTGCCGATCAAGATTCTGATATTATCAGATCCTTGATTTCTGGTTGGCATTCTAGATTAGCTAATTTCCTGATTGAGTCCTCTTGTGTAATGGCCAGGTTGAGTTGGCGCCAAAACGACGCTAGCCGGTGCTGGGGCAGTGCCTTGTAACCTGCTTGTGTAGGAGCTTGAGGCTTTGTATAGAGGTCTGGAATTGCTGAGGGAGGAAGGCAATCTGCAAACTTGACTAATGACTACAATCTGGCCAACGATGGTCGGAGCTAGGGTGGGTAGCGCTGCCCTGTAACAGAGCCAGATTAGGGTGTGAGACCGGGAAGAGGCCTGATTGGTGCACAGCACGGGCTCAATTGTGATTGGTTGTTTGGAATGGATACAGGAAATTAGGGATAGGATAGTAATTCAGTCTGAGTGGACAGTCTTTCTGATTAGTCATCATCTTGTTCTATTTCATGACCTCAATCACCCACTCTGACATCCTAAATCATCCAAAATGATCCTCAATCAT
>BFEA01000007.1:909242-931777 GCA_003427395.1 Chara braunii | reverse complement strand
AGCTTTGGTTTGGGGCAGGCAGGTGAAGGTTCTGATCAGTATCTGAGGTTTGGGTAGGGCTGGCAAGTTTCAGATGGTGGATCCCTTTCGTTTTTCTCCTGCGAACTATGTGGTGGAGGAGGTCGGCTTGTCGCAAGAGGAAGTCGAGGGTTGTCTGCTTTCACTTTTTTTCATCTCGCGAACTATGGGTGGAGGAGGTCGGCTTGTCGCGGGATGAAGTTGAATAAGGGGGTCTAGGAAGAGTGTGGGTGGGGATCAGTTGTCTTTTACCTGCCTATGGAACAGGCGTGGGACTGAAGTGGAGGGGGGAAGTTTTTTTTATTGGTAACATTGCGTCCTGCTGGTGAGGAGGGCTAGCTGGCGGGACTGGATTAGGGCACAGCTGCAGTTGAGATGGTGGCTTAGCTGTTATAAGTCTGCGCTGGAAGGTGGTAAGGGGATGGGAGGTTAGGGTGCTGCGCCTGTTTTGTGATGGAGTGAACTACTTCTTCCTCCTCCTTCGAACTATGTGGTAGAGGAGGTCGGCCTGTCGTAGGAAGAGGAAGAATTGAAGTCTGTTTTTCATCGCTACGGGATTTTGGGGAGGTCGTTGGTCTATTTTTCTTCTCTCCCGAACTATGTGGTGGAGGAGGTCGGCTCGTCGGGAGATGAAGAAGAGTAGGGGTTGAAAGGAAATGGGAGGAGGGCTGACTGTTTTCTTTTCGCCAAAGCCGGGTAATGACCCCGGTATTTCAAACCTTCAAAATTCTATTCAGTTGCTTCTGGCTGTAATATTCATAGATCTGTGGTCACTGGTTTGTGCCGGAAGTAGATGGCGGGATATCAAGCGTCCTACCAGTGAGGGGGTTAGCTGGTAGGATGGAAATAGGGTACAGCAGCAGCGGAGATGATGGCTCTGCTGCAGTAAGTCTTGCCGGAGTGAGGTAAAGAGGATGGATGGGGTCTTCTGAGACGTTTTCTGAAACTTTGCCTAGGTGAGTGGGAGAATATGGTTGGATATCAAGCGTCCTACTAGTGAGGGGGCCAGGTGGTAGGATGGTAATAGGGTACAGCAGCAGCAGAGATGGTGGCTTTGCTGTAGTAAGACTTGCCGGAGTGATATAAAGAGGATGGAGGGGGGTCTGAGTCTTTTCCTGAAATTTTTGCCTATTTTCGGTAGCTTGTTTGTATTTCCTAATCTAGCTCTTAGCATAAGCCGGGTAGTGGCCCCGGTACCGTAAGCTTTCAAAATTCCTTCAAAATTCTATGTAAATTTCTATATGGGACGCTGGGTCCGGTTCCCAGCACGTGCTGCTCCCCACGTGCTGGGAACCGGGCCCAGCATCCCATATAGAAATTTACATACGAATAGATTGGAGCTTTGTTCCCACAAAAAAAAAGATAGAAAAAAAGAAGATAAAAAAAGGGGGAAATGGCGTGCAACCAGTGGGCCCTCCAACAGCTCTCCTTGCGAAAAATGTAGTCCATGATCCTGTCGTAGGTTGCGCCCTTCACACCCTTTTCCGCCCCATTCACCCAGTAACTGATGACAAGTATGCGCCACGTCGAGGGTAGCTCGTTCGCCCGGATCATGGAAAATTGATGTACTGGGTGATCGTACTCGAACTTCTCAATCAGCCTGCCCCATTTGGGTATAGTGTACTGACGAGGAGCCATAACAGCTCAAGGGGGCTCACCCATCCTAGCAAGGTCTGCAACTCGATGTGGGTCCACTTGAGTGGGCCTAGCAGCACAATTGGTGAGCTCACCTGGGAGGACTCGTCACTTAGCAACTCACAATAAGCCCGCCGGAGTGGGCCAGCAGCAGCAACTCAATGTGAAAGGAGGGGCCCACCTGAGTGGGCTCGGCAACGACAACTTGGTCATAAACAAGCGCCCCCCCGAGTGAGGCTGGCGACAACAACTCAATCATAAATTAGGGGCCCGCCTTAGCGGCCCGGTGACAGCAACTCGGTGATAAATGAAGGGCCAAACTGAGTGGGCCAGACAACAACAACTCGAATGGATGAGGACGGGCCCGCCTGAATGGGCCTCGCAGCACCAATCCGAACAAGGTAGGAATTGCCCTCCTGAATGGGCCCGACAACAATGGCAAGATTAGTGAGGGGCCTGCCTGAATGGGCCAGGCAAATAGCAGTAAACTGCCTGCTTGAGTGGGCCTGGCAGAATCAGCCAATCAATAAAAATGAGGGGCCTGTCAAAGTGAACGACTCAATAGAAAATGCGGGGCCGTTTGAATGGGTTCGGCAACAATAGCATCATCGATGAGGGGCCCGCCTGAATGAGCTTGGCAGCAACTCGATAGGAAATGAAGGGCCCTCCCGAATGGGCCTGGCAGCAATTCAATGGAGTCAAACTGCAACTCCTGACCTACAAGGAATGATACACAGTTTTGGACCTCAGGGACTGATCTGCAATTTTTGGACTGCAGAGGCTGATTTGCAGTCCCTGGGCTGCGAGGACTGATCCCCAATCATGGACTGAACCGTGATTCCTGTGAAATCATGGACTGAACTGCGATTTGTGTGACATCATGGATTGAACCGTGTTTTCAGTGACTGCAATGGTTCCCAAGGTCAGGGGCAACTCATATTTGAGAACGGGGCAATTCAACAATCAGGCCTTGCAGTCTTTCCAGCATCTGCACAACCTGCAACCTCTGGGCTGTGGGCTGACAGGGGCTCACTACCTGCTTGGTTCCACTTAATCAACTTGAGTTGTGGGGTGATGCTCAGAGTCCGTGGTCTCCTGGCTGCAACACGGTTCCGAGATGGGCACCTGCTGCACTTCGGGTCTGATCTCAGGAGAGTGGGACACGCCCGTGCAGAGTCTGCAGACAACTTCGCGCGTGTGAACAGAGTGGCCGTTAGATCACATCCCTTGAACTGGCGACATCAAATGAGCAGTCCCAATCAGTGCAGCCCCACTCATGTGGCCTATTCACATCCTGCAAGCATAAGGTATGGGCGCGTGCATGCGGCTTGACCATCTATGCGAATGTGCGCAGCCCCACACGCCACATGGGCATTCTATTCCTCTACACAAGCGAGCACGACTCTGCACACACTGTACAAGCATGGTGCGGGCAACCTGTTCCTCTGCACGAGTGAGCTCGGCTCCACGCGTGCAATACGAGTGAGAGCAAGCAATCAGTTCCCCTCTGCGAGCAAGCACGGCCCTGCGTGTGCAATACAAGTGAATGCAGGCAGTCAGATCCCCTGCGAGAGCAAGCACGACCACGTGCATGCCATGCGAGCGGTCGCAGGCACTTGGTTCCACTTTGAGAGCAGGCGGGGGCAGGCAGTCAGATCCCCCGCGGATGCCATGGGAGCGGTCGCTAACCCTTGGTTCCACAGTGTGTGCATGCCAAGGCAGGCAGTCAACTCCCCTGTGAACGAGCAAACGCGCACAGACAACCAGTTCTGTTGCGCGCGCGAGCGGGCACCACTCCACGTGCTGGCCTGTTAGCGGAATCGAGCTCAGTGCAGCTATCGGATCATCTGTCAGAGCAGACCCTGCCTGGCGCATACACGAGGTAGTAGAATCAGGAGCAGCGCTGCCCTGTGCACTGGCCCGCTAGTACGGTCACGCCCTGTACAGCTGCTGCTTACGGGATCGGGTGTGCACAGTCTTGCAGCTACCGGGATCGGGCGTGCGCAATCTTGTAGTTTGTGGGATTGGGCGCACACAGTTGGAGCTAGCAGGAGAAGGCGTGCACAGTCTTGGGCGTGCGCAGTTTCAGAGCTTGCAAGAGCGGGCACACAGTCTTGCTGCTACGCCGGGGATTGATTGCGCGCTATCTGAGTTAGAGGTGAGGCAGGGAAGAACAACTAACCACTAGTCTCATCATCCAAGGCTTGATGCCCGACAATCTTTGGATTCACCTCCATCTCCCCATCCTGATCCGCTCCCCTCCAGGCATGGCGTGACTCTTCCCGGGATGATCCTCTTCCTCTGCAACGACGCCCACTTGGTCCTCACTAAGTGGCCTGCCAGTGCTTCTGCATCATGGAAGTGCTCCCCTCTCTGTGGTGAGACCAACGCTCTACTCAACGACCCTGCTGAGAGTGGCTAAGGCTAGCACAAACGCATCCATTTCACACTTTCTTTTGTTCTTCAGTGAGAATAACTCATTCAAAAACCCTGTGTGACAGCCTGCCAGTCTACAAACCTGCTATACCCGGTCCTGGGAGATCAATTGAACCGAGCCATGGAAGCGGCAGGGGCACGGCAACGCTATCTGCAACAGCAGATTATGGAGCTGTTGCGAACGCCACCGAAATGCGGAACGAGCTCATGCAGAAAGTCATGGCATGTAGAAAACGACATTGTGCAATCCTACAAGTCCTGAATAAGTTGCTCTGTGGGGAGTACGGAAAGGAAAAATGCCCAGCAGGAGCTTCTACGGACCCAATATAATGAAAGCACACACCAGCATGTGAATGACACAAATACATATAAAGTTATAAACGTCCCAAAGGTACTCACACGCAAAGCTCTTCTCAAAGCAATAACACACAGTGTGACTGTCACCGATGGAGAATATGAGACCGTAAAACATACCGAGAAGTCTCACAAACTTGCCCTCGCTGTAGTAACCCACAAAAACAACGGCATTGTTACCAAACATACGTGTGATGGTCTCGAGAGGTCGACAAATGCAGCGCTAAGAATCAAGACTCTAAGGGGGCATCCACACAAGCAGTACGTACATCATCAGGCTCTAAGGGCAGGAGGCAAGACATTACCGGGACTCAAAAGAACATGTCTACCAAGGCAGGTAATGCCTGTACTGTAGACCTAAGTACATGATCGGTGGTCGGACTAAATGAAAGGACGGGATAGAAATACATTGATAATGTAATGTACTGAAAAGTTTAGACACATACTCATTAAGAAGTGATTCCAGAAAGGAGGTCTGACAACCACTCACACGAGAGTGCAACAAGTTGAGAAGGAACGCAGGTCAAACCGCAACCAAGAGATGCCAAAGTACCGCTAGGGCACATATGCCTATGCAACACTAACAGAGAGTTTACGTAGGGACACTAACCTAGTATGGGCGAAGGGGGGGCTAGATTGCAATCAAGAGATCGAAGATGATGATAGTAGCGATATGCCTATATGCCATCAAGGGAGAGCTCATGAGGGGAGTGCTAACTGATGTGATGCAGGGTAGACCATCATGTCACACATAAGGGATAAGGGGGGACCTAGCACGAGGGTAATGATGTTGGGGCCAAACAAGTTGAAGTTCAAGAAAGTAACACTGAAATCACCAATGTGGATAGACATCTGCTCCGGAATGTGAAGAATCTGAAGCCTGAAATGTCGAATATGAAGTCAAGAGTCGAAAATGCTGCCAGTGCTGTCCATATCCGGATGAGCAAAGAGAAAAAGAGAGATAGGCCAATACAGTCAGACGTTGTAATGACGAGGGCAGCGGCGAATGCATTGTGGATGGGAAGATGCATTGCCCATCTGGCGAGGCACCACAGTCAGGAGGGCAAGCGAAGCTCGGATCGGGGCTGAAGAGGCTGGAATGGGAGATGTCTGAGAAACAAGGGCACTTCCAACGAGGCCTGGTGTTAGAGGAGGAGTCAGTTGGCCGAAAGACGCTGTAATAGCTTCCCGACCACGAGCGTAAGCTCTAAATGCTCAAAGGGCACCCAAGTACATTCCTCCTGGGGGTAGTTGTACCAACGAACAAGATACTTGGTATGAGATTTGGGAAAGGATGGTCCCCACATTGTACTCAGATGTGTCTGTAGAGGTAGTTATTAGTCTGTTCTTGGGGAGTGATGTATAGCCTTAGGGAGTCAACTGCAAGGCCGCTAATGGAGGGGGAAGCTGTGTATGTGTGTCCTCCATGCTGTAGCATACCATGCTATGAACCTCCACAGACCTTGTTGTATACAAGTTCCGAGTGTCATCAATGTATCCTCCTTATCCAACCCATTGATATTTCGAGGGAGAAACCGCTGCTTAGAGCTGATTTATCTGGCTATTTGGTGACAGGCATGATCTACGGCTGCACTGCAACCAGATCATTCTCAATTAATCCCACAGTGCAAAAATTATTAGCCTGGTTAAAGGGGTAACTGCGGATTAAGTATGAGAGTGGTTTTAGTAGTTTTTTCACAGTTGTTAAGCGGATGTCCGGATCGGGATTCAGATGGTCCGGTCTGGATGTCCGGATCCGGTGTCCGGTTGGGCCCCATTTCTAGAAAATTTGAATTTTTTTTTTGGGGTCCCCAGGTGATTTTCCAGTGCCTGGTGGACCCCCGAAAATTGTTGGCGCTGTTTTTGGTGGAACGTTAGGCCGATGTTTGTTTGTGATTGGGGGCGGCGCGGCACGACCGGGAGCGCCGCGCCGCCGGCTTGTCTTTGCTGGTGTTCGAAGGTGGCATTCGGGTGGGCATGGCAGATGATCCCTGAAGGCCGGAACTGTGGAGATGGTGGTGGTGAGACGAACGCTGAGGAGGCGCGCAGAAAGCAGGATGGGCACGGCCCCTTCCTCCCCCTGACTTTTTTGCCCCGGAGGTTGCTTTGTGGTGTTTTTTTGGTGGCTTGAACCCCCTGTGGCACTCGTCGCCAGGCTCGACGAGGTCGGACCATAGCATCTCCTGCTTGGCAGGATGGTGCCTGTTTAGTGCTTCGTTCGCTGGTGAAAGGGCTTCGCATGTTGGCGAGGCTGTCATGGCGAGGTTGCTTTCCTCCCACGAAGACGGAGGGGGTGAGTTTGGGCGACGAAGGTCTTTGTGGTGTTTTAGTGACAACGAGATAACGTGATTAACGTAAAGTGGAGGAGGAGGTTCTTTTGCTCGGTCTGTTTATCACGAAAGAGGCCGTAGGTGGCGGTTTCATCTTCAAGTTGTTGACGTCACGGTTTTTTGTGATACGGATATCACGAGAGGCATCGCATGAGGTCGAAGAGAGTAAAGAAGCAAGGCTGCAATGGCACACACACAACATGCTCCTGGACACCCAACAACTAAAGGTTAAGCCAAGTAACATCTGGTCGACAGATGAGTTACTCACGTGTATTTGCTCGATATTGAGAAAAAACATCCTCAATAAAGGGGTAGATTGGGAGAAACAAGAATGGTTGCAGCTGCTTAAAAGGTGGAGGAAGGACAAGGGGTGCACAATCACAACCACGATGGACTGGGTAGACATGGTGTATGGAAGGAATAAAAAGTGGAAACACACTCTACAGCAACAAACCTAGATATCAGATCAGTCAACGTGAACGGTCTAGCATCCCGCAACCCAGAAAAAATTAAAGCATTGTGGGACTTGATGAGGGGAGTTGGGGGAAGATCGTGACTCGATGTAATCTGCGTTCAGGAAACCCACCTAATGGACACGCCAGAGCACCACAGGGCACACAAGCAGGCCTGGCCCTTCCAAAGCTACCAAGCTTTTGCCCCGTGTCCAGGGAGTTCAGGCGTGGCGATATGGATACCGCCCGACTCACCACTTCAGGTACTCTGCTGGGAAAAGGACAAGGAGGAGGGACAATGGGTCAAGATACTGGGCATGTTGGAACTGGAAATTGTATGCATAATATCCATATATGCCCCAAACACGACCCGTGAAAGAAGGTCCTTAGGTCCTTTTTTGAAAAAATAGAAACAATCCCTGCCCCGAATGTCCCTCTAATACTAGCAGGGGACTTCAATGCTGAACCGGACAGGTGGTTGTGCATGGGTCCTGGGGACCCTTTCACGCAAGTGTGTACATGTCATGCATCATCCTGACACACCATGATCAACAGTCTCAAGTCATAGACAAAGGTAGATGAGAAGAGGACCGAGTTTCACAGTTTATATTATCAGAAATATGAATACAAAGTGTTTCAAAGTTCCCCTGAGTCCAGCGCTCATCAGCGCAACACCAATCTCTTGTCAACTCATCAATATGACTTCCAGTGAATCAGCGCTACTCCTGCAGATAGTCTCCAAGTCATCAATGTGGTCACTACTCATCAGCGCCACCTCTGCAGGTCACATCCAACTCAGGTAAGTATCTTCCATAGCCAAACCTTGAATGAACACTCTCAGCCTCAATCCCTTCCTTCTACGATGCATACACACTCTTCACTCATGAGGATCTACTCTGGATATTACTCATAGCTACATACTAACCCCTCTACTACTAATGCTAAACTCGCTGGGCAGCTATGGCTGCATCACTTCCAGCGTGCAGGCTTCTTCCTCCATTCAGCGCATCTTCTACCTCCAGCGCTGCTCCTCCTGACTCAGCGCACAAGTGCACCAGCACTTCCACGCATTGCAGCCAGTGGAGATCTGGCGAGGAAAGAGGCAGGCAGCTCCCTTTATAGTGCTGGCCACTCCTCGCTGGATCTGCATCGGCTCAATTCGGCCTTTCCTTTGTCCCAGACCCTGCATTGCATGTGTCCCAGTATAGTCCCAATGAAGTTCAACTGCTGCTGAGGCCTCTCGGCCTGGATTTGGACTTGAAAGTCTGGATCTGGACTGACTCCTTGACTTAGGCCAGAACTGGGACTGTGCCTATTGACTTTACTTTCGGACAGGCACAACTCTAAATGAACAGACACAGTTACTGCTTGAACAGACACTTTCCTTTGCACAAACAGGTACACTGCCTGCACGTACAGACACACTCTTACCCGAACAGACATGACATACACATCTCCGGGTGAACAGGTAAATCTTTTGACAATGCCCTTTGCCTTAGATTTAGATGTGCCTGTTGATAGAGAACTTGACCTTTGACCTGCTTTCACGTTTCTGAGCTCTGGCGAGATACAAGTCTTTTGACAATGCCCTTTGCCTTAGATTTAGATGTGCCTGTTGATAGAGAACTTGACCTTTGACCTGCTTGCACGTTTCTGAGCCCTGGCGAGATACCTTTTCACAATGCTTTACTTTTACAAGGTCTGTGCTGCTTTACTTTTACAAGGCCTGAGGCCTATTTCGGGTAAAGGCCCTTTTAGTTGGACCAATGGAAAGTCTCCCACACCGCGGCTCACAATTCGGAGGAAGATGAACGCATGCTGAGAGACTTGCGCGCCCCTCTTTCGCTTTTTGATACCTTCAGACTTAGTTGCCCCACCGAAAGAGCCTTTACTTGCATCCAAAATGACCCCGCCAGGCTGTCCATCACTCCTACCTGTTGTCGCGGGCGGATTGTTAAACAAAAAAACAAAAACAAAAAAAAAAACTCCCACATTTAACCCATCATTTGGTGATTTTTCAGACTTAACTTACAGGTTGAGGTCCTTACCTCCCTGGTTCTAGTCTCGGCCAACCTTCTCATTTCCCAGCACCCCTCTGGTCTGTTAGTTGGGATTTTATTGTCTGAGACTCCCTCTTGTCTCCTGCTCAGTCCTCAGCTTGGCGCCAACCCCTGTTTTCTTTCGATCCTGAATTGGTCATGTGTGTGTCCCTCCCACATCCCCTCTGTATGGGGTTCTGTCAGACGGCAGGCATCACTATGGTGCCTGCTGTCTGGCATGCCTCCATACGGATGCCTCCTTGGTAGAAGTGCGGCCATGATGTCATCACACAGACACATCAGCTACTGCTGTAGTCAGTAATCATGCAGGTCAAGAAGGCATCCCAAAGCTTTGTTTTTGCATGGACTATAAGCCCGCAGGTCACTCCTGAATGGCTAAAACCTGTTGAGGTGTTGAAGATCTTTGTTCCTTAAACCCATTGACACACGTACTCAAAATTCTCCACAACCAACCTTCTTTGATTCTTTTGCTGCATCATCTATAGGGAAGAGCTATTTCTCGTTACTCCGATGACTTGCTGATGATTATGTAGAACGACTGCTTAACCAGTCTTCTCGAGCTGTACTTGACATGTGTACATGTCAGGATCTCCAGTTCATCCATTTTTCATAGTTCTGGGTGAGGTAGTCCCCGGTTATCGTGAAAGAAATCAGGAGTCTGAGGGTGAGGGATGTGGCCATGGGCAAATCATCCCTGAGTCTCTGCTCCTTTACTTCAATGAATTGGGATGGGTAAATCCAGATTGTGTTTTAAATTCTAATCATCACAAGGTTATTTAATGTGGGACTCTCACCTATCACAACGAGGTGGGACCCCTAGGTGGGACTCTTACCTATTGAGAACTCAGTTGATAGGTGAACAGAGACAGTATCTTATTCTTTGGTCATGTTTACGAGGTTATCCATCGATTGTCGAAGCATAACACAGACAAGTATCAATCAAAGAACGTAGTGGACAACATCAACATCACAGCCGCATTACATCAGGATTCCAGCCAGATACGGTTGCAGCACCCATCAAGATGTACAGCATCATCTTGATTAGCACTTCCCCTCTTCCATTTCACTGACAAGCAACTGAGTAGAAAGTATATCAGTGCTAATTTGCTAAAGCAACTAAAATCTGCTGAATAAGATTGCAAAAAGAAAAAAAAGGAGTGACGGACTTGAGATATTGTCACTGAACTGGCCGGCCCCAGGTAATTCAGAACAACTTTATTATGTTCATCTGATGGCATCTGGACTCGAACTTTGGTCTGTATTTCAGCAGTTCATTGGGTGTTCCACCTGAGCTAGGCCCGTTGCTAAATAAGATCTTCAATCATAAATCTGAACGGTTCAACTACTGCAGCCCCGGTCCCAGTCCCACTTCCAGTCCCAATTCCCAGTTCCATTGTCAGCCCGGTCGCACGTACCAACCATATTCATGAATTTCCAGGCCGGTTAGCAATAGGAGGCTGTGATAGGAAGAGTCTGTAGAAGTCACTGTAGTCGACAGCACTGGGCACCATAGTTAGGTTCAGCGTGAGGAATAGAGAGAGGGGGAGAGAGAGAGTGAAGGTATTCAGGGAGATGTTACATGCTCCGCCTGCAAACGAGGGCCATTTTCAGGCCCTGTGTCGTTCAGCCTGAAAGCCTGAAAACAAGGGCCTACAGGCCCTGTGTCGTTTCAACCTGAAAGCCTGAAAACAAGGGCCTACAGGCCCTGTGTCGTTTCAGCCAAAAAAAGGGCCCTCCAGGCCCTGAGTCTTTTCAGCCTGAAACAGAGGGCCATTTTCAGGCCCTCATAAGATCGACCTGCCCTGAAACTTAGGCACCAGACCAGGTTTTAGCACAGGCCATTTTGGGCCTGTTTTCAAGACAACCTTTGTTGAACTTCAACGCCAGGGTCTGGCACGTTTTGGCATTGGCAAGAGCAACCTCCTGGATGGACCAGCACTATATAAGACTGGCCCGCCCTGCAGGCTACAGGTAGTTCATAGGGACTTCCCAGGCACTTCACGTGCAGGAGGCAGGAGGCAGTCGTCAGGATTCGGCAGCAGCACTCTGGAGAAGCGCTGCAGTAGTAATAGTGTTAGGAGTAGTCTTCAGCGCTGGGCGCTAGTAGGAGCTAGAGTAGCGTTGGAGAGAGAGAGATGGTTGGCGGAGGCCAGGGAGACTTACCCGTGGTGCCATAGCTCCAGCTTCGTCTTCGATGTACCTGCAACAAGGCGCCACCTTCACAGGTTAGTACCGGACTGAGAGAGAGAGAGAGAGAGAGTTCTTCTCCCTCACCCTCTTGCTACCTGACTTCTCAGTATCTGCAGACTACGAGAGGGAGAGAGATTGGTGACTTTGGGACTTGACGACATTTGGATTCAGACTCGACATTGGGATTGAGACATTGAATGAGGGATTATTTGGGACTGTACTGAAAACTTGGTGTTGACGACATTCCCATCTTTCCCTGCTTCTTCGTCTGATCCCCTCCTCTTCGTCTGTGTATGGTCCGGACCTGGCGCATTCTTCCTGTGTGTAGCGCCAGGCCCTTCACACCTTGCAATGATGATGATGTATGTTGGGTCTGCATTGCGACATTGATTGGGTTGATCATTGGTATCCTAGCATTCCGCTGCGCTGTCTTGTACTATGTGAGGGAGGTCGGTCCTTGTTCTGGTTTGCACCATTACGGTATGCAACACATTGTATCTCCTCCTCCTCTCGCATGGGTGATGTATAATGAGATGTCGTGTCAGTCCCGGTCAAGTCAGGACTTATATCCGAGTCTTCCACTGCGCTACAAAGTGCCATTTTGTATGTATCAGGATGAACACTGCTTGTTGAGATTCCACTGCCACTGCATTGTCCATTCAGTCCTTTTTATCACAATTGCGGATCCTTGGCTGTACATACATTGCCCAACTGGGCATGTATCAGAGATGAGGCCTTGGACAGGGAGAGAGAAGTAAGGTTGAAGGAGAGAGTGACCATACCTGACGAGGCTTCATGGGGGCCATTGTGTAATTGAGTTGATTTGGCGGATACTACTATCTTCAAGTCCCAGTCAGGAAACGTCTGGAAGTCACAAACATTGGCAGGGTACCGGACTTATAACCGGTCTGGGGATCGAGAACATGAATCGTCAGGCGGAAAAGTTCAGTCGAGGAAGTTGTTAACACATGTTCACTTGCGAGTCCATGCGGAGCTGCTGCTGGACTATTTTGCGATACTGCGAAGTTAACTGCTCCTTTGTTGGTTGTTGGTAGTAGACGGTGGCACTGGGTGCCATGGCTAGATTGAGCACGGGAAAAAGAGGGAGAGAGAGAGAGAGAGAGTGAAGGCATTCAGGGAGATGAGGCCTTGGACAGGCAGAGAGAAGTGAGGATGAAGGAGAGAGCGACCATACCTGAGGAAGCTTCCTGGGGCCAATAGCCGCGCCTCTTGTACAAAGACAATTCTCTGTTTTAATTGAGTTGATTTGGTGGATGCTATCTTCAAGTTGCATCTTGTTTCAAGTTGCGTTTTCAGTGTGCGTGTGTCATCTTGCCTAGCAGCCTAAGTACGCATGGTGTGAAAGTGTCGGGCATGGTCGGTCTCAAAGCAGGGCCTGTCATGATTTTTTTTCAAAAAAAAGAAGAAAAAAAAAGAAACAGAAAAGAATTCAAAAGATCGTCCTTCGGGACATCCTTTAAAATTGGAACGATACAGAGAAGATTAGCATGGCCCCTGCGCAAGGATGACACGCATAAATCGAGGAATGGTCCAAAAAAAAATAAAAAAAATAAATCAAAAGATCATCCCTAAACCCTTTAAAGGATACAGTGGTCTCATCGACAGAGGCCGCCGTGGGCCCACGAGAAATCGTGGCAGGGGCCCGTCGTCGGGTGTGTCACGGAGGGACAGGCCAAAAAAACAAGTGACGGGTGCATGAAAATACAAGGAAGGGACGTCGGGCCAGGGAAATTGACTAGAGGGAAACTCGCTGTCGGGCCTAGGGAGATCGCTGGAGCAATTTGTCGTCCCCCGCCAGCCCTATGCGAATCGGGCTCTGCGCGGTGTTCCCTGTGCCCCCGGAGGGAAACTTGCTCTTGGGCCTACCGGTAGGGAAAATCGCAGGAGCAATTTCTCGGCCCGTGCCAGCCCTATGCAAATCGACCTCCGCGCGAGCGGGAGCGGGAGGAGGAGCAGGGACGGGAGGAGGAGCGGAAGCTTGACAAAGACTGGGAGCGGGAGGAGGAGGGGGACGATGATAAGGAAGAGAAGGTGAGGAAGCGGAGGAGGAGAAGGAGGAGGCGGAAGAGGTGAGGAGGAGGGAGAAGAGGAGGAGCAGGTGGATGTAGGGAAGAAGGATGAGTTGGGGTGTAACACCAAGGTCGTCCTCACACTAAAACTTGGGAAGGAGCGGGAGGAGGAGCGAAAGGAGGAACGGGGGTTGTTGTTAAGCGGTGTGAAAGAGAGGACGCGAGCGCGAGTGAGAGAGAGACACACACACAAAGACACACACACACACACACACACACACACACACACACACAGAGAGAGAGAGAGCTGTCTCTTATACACATCTAGATGTGTATAAGAGACAGGTGTGTTTCCATCAATAGGATGAGCAACGCACCGGCCAACAGGTAAGTCTCCAACCCCGTGACTGGCCTCGCTCTCCTTCCATCGATAGGATGAGCAAAATCGAATGATTCTTCCGCTACAACATCGAAATATACACTACTACACGCGCGCGTTGTCGCACTTTTCCCAGTCGGGCCACTTCAGGCGACCGGAAAGCCAATAGGCTGTCACGTAGGATTTGAATGTTGTTTTGCAATAGATAAAATAAATTAAATAGTGCAAATCCCTTCCTGTTGTGTGCATCCGGCTTTGAGCGAGACCCTTCAATTGCGGTCTTCGGCGGTCCGTGGTCTTAGGAATCTTTTATTTTGATTCGGAACAACAAGAATCATAAAAAATCTCACATGTCATGCATGCACCAATTTTGCCAATTTTTTAATTTTGAGAACTATGACAGGATCATCAGAGAACGCAATCATCAAGCAGAGGCAATGCAAAAGAAGCAAGATTGACTGACTCGAACGATTGCAAGATAAGTGAGGAAAGAATGAAAACTCGTAATAATCTCAGAGAGTACACATGAAGAGAGCATGGCCAGCACTAGTCAAGAGTCCTCACTCATCCCTCTGAATCACACACTCAATCTCTCATTTTATCGAGCGTTTCTTGTGCTTTGAGCCATGTTTCCGTACTACCTGAGGTTGTGGCCTCTGGATGTAGAGCCACGTGAAACCCACAAGCTCCGAGCATTTCCATCTGAGTCTCATGATACGAAAGTCAACCATAGCACAAAACTCCTCCCATAGAGTAGGAAGATATGGATGAGAGAAAATCCCTCGTCTGAGATACCGAAACTCTGATGGTTCAGTCACTGCCTCATAGTCGATCACTGCAGGTGAAATGTACCTCTTGGCCAGATCTACCAGGTCACCCCAGTAAGAACCGCCAGTAAGAGTGAATGGTACCGGAGGTTTGGGGTAGTCGGTGTAGAGCTTGGGTCCGAAGCTACGGATCAGCTTTGTCCCACTCTCATCAAGCTCTCTTTCTCTCTCCTCAAGGTACCTGGCAGCCTAGATCCAGACATAGTCGAAATGTTCATGAGTCTCTTTGCCTCTCTTCAAGTAGACCCTCAAGTCATGGATGGTGCCTCCTGCAAACCTGGTGTGAACCACAAAGATTGACAGACCCCCTTCTTTGAAACCAATAGCACTGACATACTAGTACCGAAAGGCATCTTTGAGAGCTATCTTATTAAGACTGTGGCCAAAACCGACTCACTGACGGGGAATGGTTGAACCACACTCATGTACTAATGCTGGTTGTTGGAACTTGCCCCGTGCCTTTGGGAGGAAGTGTCACCTGGTTGATAACTGATCTCTGAGGGAAGAGACTGTGGTCGATTGTTGGCTGAAGTCTAATTGAAATTTCTGGTAATTCAAATGGTTGAGAGTTGCGGGAAATAACGATCACTGAATACTGACTGCTTGAGAGGATTGCAGATTGCTGAAGTGCCTTCGTCAACTGAGGTGCTAGTGGGAACCCCAAGAGAAAAGTCTGGGCGCCTTTTTGTATTTACCCAAGCCTAGCCTTGCCCTACCATCTCAAAGAGCGAACCAATGCTATGCAATTTTCCATTAAAACCATAAAAATAAAATACATATTCAATGTACTTATCCCCTCCAACCATCCGGGCCACGTGTTCTCGTCGAGCTTGCCTGTGTGCCATATCTCGATACGCCTCCTCTTCCCATCCTTCCTTTTTGTTCTTGTTTAATTGATACTTCATCACTAGGACCTCGTCGTCCCTCATGACCCCTTCAAGCTCTTGACCCCAGTCAGTGGATATTATGGACTGCGATTGGTTTTAGGGAGGCCTCAAATTCTGCACATGCAACTGCTCCTAGGTACAAAGTTGTCGATGTTAGTCAGAATGCGATGTTCCTCCTCTGATTGAACGTTCATGTCAGACCCGCCCTGCAGATGTTAGGCCGCTGGAGGCGGTTGATTCAACGAATCAAGGGTGGCCAGGCCGTATTAATGTATCGGCGAAGAAAGGTACCAGAATATGATCTGAAAATCGTAGACAAGAAAGCTAACTGATCGATGTCGGCCTGGGGTGGATTGATTGGAGTTGAGTGATGATTAATTCTAATTTCCGATCTTTGTTGCAAAGATATGGGGCAACTCACTCTGAAAAGGCCAAGAAAAACCCGGTCCTGAGTTCGTGAATGGGTAGTTCTGTTCAAGCAAGTACTGATACTGCTACTAGTAAAGAATTGCTTGTCTTGAGCTCATCGGTAGCGCCGCCATAAGTGAGAAGTTTCAGGAGTAGGCATTGCATCAGTTTAATCCACCGAAATGTCTCGGCTTTTGGCATCTGGTTTTTGTCCGCCAGAGGGTTATGGAAAGTTGTACCTGTCTGTGGTTGTATGGTACACACCTGACCATTGACCAAACAGGTCAAGAGTTCCAATTATAATGGTTGAAATCATGTTAGGGGCTACTACCCTCTCCACAGTATTCAGAGAGGGACCTTGAACCACCAGTCTGGCTGGGTGACCAAGAAAACGCCCCGGTGAATACCAACAGGGCCCAACCGTGCTTGGAAAGCAGGGCTGGTGCAGTTCTCGGGGGAGCAAATTGAAAACAGCTCCCTGGCCTTTCCACTTTCAGCTGCATAGAAACATCAGGGTGCAAACAGCAACCAGACTACCCGTCTTCCCCCGGAGCCCCTTGGGTCCGAAGAAGCCCAGGTTCAGCTGGGGTACTGGCCCAGGTTTGGAGGCCAGCAACAAAAAATAGGTGGCAGTTCCACTTGGATACATAGACCTAATACTAATACCAGAAGAATTACAAGGGGCCCTTCAAATAACAGGGATATTCCCCCGCAACCCCTACCCGAGCCTGGATCATTCGATGTGCCTCGCCATCTTCTCATTCAGGGAAAAACAGACCAAGGTAGGGGATTCTATAAACTCAACACATACCTCCTAACCATTGACCAAAGCCTATCTTAAGGAAGTGTGGTCCTTCTGGAAAGAACAAAGGAACCAAGTCAGAGATAATATACTATGGTTCAACAACGGCCTTGCGTTTTTAGGCCGTAAGTGCAATGAATACTCAAGACTGCTCACGACGAGATGTCACACCGACGAGGTAAACCTGCAACATCAACTACAACAACTGCAACAGCAGGACGATGAAACAGACGACCTTGAACACCAAGCCGAGATAGCAAGGACCATCCCGACTTTAGAAGGCCACCTCGTGAGCTGCATGGAAAACAGATGGCAGGGCGCTAGGATCCGGGACAAACTTTCCAAACACAATATGGAAGGAGCAATGGACGCGAGGTTCTTTGCAATGGCCAAGGCTAAGGCAGGGAGGTTGACAATTGAAGCCCTGGAGGACCCCAAATGTAACCAAGGGCCCCTATTTACATCTACAGCTACCTGCACAAAAATAACAAGAGATTTTTACCAGACACTGTTTACTTCATAATGTGGGAACCAAAATAGAGCACAACGAACGGAGGAAATAGATGATTTCTTGCGCCCACTTAACAAAACCTTCTCAGAACAACAAAGATAAACTTTAGATATGGCCTTATCGAAGGAGGAGATTTGGACGACATTGATGCAAATGGAAAAGGAAAAAACTTCGAGCATAGATGGGCTTCCCAAGGAATTCGAGGAAGCTATGTGGGCTAGTATCTCACAAGATCTCATGGAGTACTACCATTCGGTTTGGAACACAGGACAGACAGGAGAATTAGTGGAGCAAGGAGTGTTGACGCTCCTCTATAAGAAAGGGGAAAGCACCAATATCAGAAACTATAGGCATATCACCCTGCTCACAGTGGTCTATAAGATGATGGCGAAAGCACTGGCCAACCGTATGACACCCATGATGATAGATATCATTCACCCAGACCAAACTGGATTCATCCAGGGTAGGAACATCCAAGATAACATTCTCCCAGTCAATGAGATGATCAAGTTGACAAGACAGTCAAAAAATAACGTTGCGATCA
Source organism: Chara braunii (assembly GCA_003427395.1). Taxonomy (NCBI): domain Eukaryota; kingdom Viridiplantae; phylum Streptophyta; class Charophyceae; order Charales; family Characeae; genus Chara; species Chara braunii. The sequence goes on along the minus strand of BFEA01000007.1, from coordinate 913,914 downwards.
TCTTCATCGACTTCGAGAAGGCATACAACCACGTAGATTGGTTCTTCCTAGATAAGTGTCTGGAAAAACTCAATTTTGGGATATGCTTCAGACGCTGGAGATAAATCCTCCACGTTAACGCAACAACCAGGGTCGTGGTGAACGACAATCTGGCCCCTCCTATCACTCTCCAGAGGTCAGTCAGACAGGGGGACCCTATAGCCCCCTACCTCTTCGTCATAGTCATGGAGGCACTGACAACCAACCTGAGGGCCCACAAAGACATCAAAAGAATTCAAGTATATAGCAATACCCAAGGAGGCAATTCCAGTGTGCTCCTTACTTGCAGGCGACCTGACACTGATGGTGGATGCATCAAGAGAATCAATGGAAGAAGTTCAACGCATGATGGATCGCTTCTAAAGAAACAACCTAGACTCAAATAGCTCCCCAAGGAACCCCCCATTAGAGTGCTAGGAATCTCCATGACGGTAGAAGGCAGACAACCAACAAACAATGAATGGATCTCTAGGCCTGCCCTGCCAAAAATGGCACTCTGGAAAGACAAGCACACCTCACTGTTTGGACGCTCCCTGATTATCAACAATGTGGTTTGGGCCTCGATGTGGTACAAATCAGTTATCTGGTCATTGGACAAAAACGCCCTGCATCCCCTGCAACGCCAGATAACTGTTTTTTTGTGGCGGGGAGACCATGAGAAACAAAATGTGATCAGCCGAGTGGCATGGCATTCTATAATCCAGCCCAGAACAAAAGGAGGACTGGGCATCATTGACCCCTTAACAGAAACTAAAGCGTTGGCAATACAGTGGCTTAAGCGTCTGCTGTTTAATCCTGAATCCCCCTGGAGAGGGTTAGCCCTGGAGCAAATCTCCAGGTTAGCACCACAAACACCGGCCGGGACTGACCCGCTAATATGGGTGGAAAACAGGGGATGGTCCATCCCAAGATTAAGATCGCAGCAAAGGGACCCCCGCCCCGACCCCCCCAGACAAGCAGTCTGGGCTGACCTACGAAATGATCCCTTCTGGCCCACCCTCCTCAAAACATGGAGAAACCTCCCCATACCAGACAAAACATCGCCTGAAAGATGGGAGGAAGTGACACGTCAACCCCTCTTTGGTAACAGATGGGTGGTGGACTCGCCGGGCCAGATGCTCCATTGTACAGACTCCCCCTGGCAATGCTGGGTCAACTGAGGGATAACAAAGATAAAGGACATATGGGACACAGACAAGAAAAATTGGAATGGACCCGGCCAGTTAAGGGAGAGACTGCGGTACTGCCACCGACCATACGAAGCTTTGGAGGCGATAATAGAGAAGATCCTCCTAGCATGGTGCAGAATACATCACAAAAGCCCTACCCTGCAAGAGTCGGACTGGGTGGCATTTTGGGATCGGCAAGGAGATGTGGGCAATGTAGTATGTTGCAACCCGGAAGGAACAGTAGTAGTCAACCTCTTCCAAGTATGGCAGGACAATGTTATCCAAAGAAGCACTCCAGAAGAAACGATAATATGCCAAAAAGAGGAGTTATATTGGACAGTTTCTTTCAATAAAATAGGATTGTTTGGATTTTGGTCTATAGAATTAGAGTGCTCCATGAAAAAGAGCAATGGATATCCTACTTCCATAGTAACCCCATCCACCACTTAGCCTTGGATCTGTTGGAATGGTCATGGTCGACCCAAAAGGGGAAAGGCAAGCAATCCACCAAATCACTATATGGCCTAACAATCGAATCAACCTTTAGGCTCCTAAGATAAAAAACCAGTCTTCGAGACCAGGCGGAGGAGCGTTGGAGAAACCACCTGAATATCAGCAAAGAGAAACTTAGACCAATCAGATGGTTCAGGATGACCAAGGCAAAACCGGCCAAACTAAACTTACTCCAATAGCAGCTTGAGCATCGCTGCCTACCAACAAATAACTGGTTGATAGATAGAACATCCCTGGAGCAGAGAGGGCGTGCTCTCCCATGGTGCAAGCTGTGCACAAACACATTCCCATCCAGGAAACGACCTGAAACAATAGAACACATATTCCTCCAATGCCCAAGTGCACTCTGGCTGTGGAGATGGTGGGACAGAGTGTGGGAGCAACTAGGAACAAAGGCCCAGTGGCCCTGGGACTGGAGAGCTTTGTTGTGCGAAGCCTGGCCCAAGGCCAGATAGACCAGCTTGATGAATTCACCGGCAACATGTTCAGGTTGGGACGAAGGGCAGTGCTCCGGGCACTCTCGAGAAGACACTGCACCTTTGAGATGGAGGGGGCGAGGTTAGAACGGAAAGTGTACAACAACAGATCCAAATAGAAATAACTGCAAAATGGGATGGAGTCAAAGCACAGATCCGACTCCTAGGCAGGCTGAAGGACATCAAACATAAAATTCAGGAATTCAGCTCAAACTGGCTTGGGGGGGCAAATGGAGGGAGGATAGGAATGGTGGAATGGAATGGAGAACACAAGGAATCAGGGGAGGGCCAAGGAAGAACGGAGATAGTAAGAGATTACCGGTTGATGTTCCACGAATGGACCAAAGTGGATGCAGCAATCCCATTGAAACCTCCTGATGAATTCCCGGACTTCTTTCCCCCCAAATCAAATTGTCTAGTGGAAATGCAGTGGTATGGAATGGATGGATAATCACAAGAGAGTAAAAGGAGGGCTTAGGCAGGGGGCTAGGTTTAAGATTTCATCCCCACTCACAAAGCCCACACCCATGACACAGGAAGCTCAGCACTAGTTTGGCAGGTGAGATTTGGCACCACAAGGAATGGTGAAGAGGTGCGGGAGCTGACAAAGGTGGGAATTTTGTCTTGGAGGAAGAATAGTTAGGGTGGTAGGGTTTTCCCCCAGATACTGATTTATTCCTGATGCTCCTGAATTTTCCTGAATCATTCTGTAAAAGGGACGCTGGACCCGTTTTCCAGCAGGTGACGCTCCCCACCAATAGATGGAGCCTCACCCAAGGTGCTAGTGGTGTCTACTCCTACCAGCACCACTAGCACTGATGGGAGTGTTTTCAAAAAGGAAAAAAAAAAAGAAAAAAGGGATACCTTCTTTTAGCATTTACACCAGATGGCCAATCATAAATGATCGAAATACCAATTGGCCCCTAGCTCAGCTGGTCCTGAACTGTTGAAGTGCAGACCTGAGTTTACAGTTCACTGATGATATTTGAAGGCCTGTCACCTTTTTAAACAAAATGAAATACCCCGCTCAATATGCCCTGAGGTGGCCTCAGGGCCACACACAGGCCGCAACCCCAGTCTGAGACCGCAACGCGAAGGGGGAGGAAAACCAAATAGGCTCAGGGCCTGTGCGCCTGACAGTTGACCACGGTCAACTGCCCAGCGGCCCAAAAGTCAAAGTCTGCATGTACCCAGCCCAGGCCGCCGGTCAGACACACACACTTGGTTGTATGCAGGTACCAAGACAGCATCAGGACCAAGTGGAAGTCTGCAACTGTACGCAATCCAGGCCCTCAGCTATGAGTCAATCTGAGCCACCGTGGGTGGGAGACCTGAGGCCGGTCAGCCTCGTCAAACATTACATAAGGCCCGGTCTCCAGGGAGTCAACATCCAGTCTTGCTATGCTGCCTGGACGCTGGCTTGACTCTAGCTGGACGCTGGCTTGACGCTGGCTGGAGCGCGTCAAGCCAGCGTCCAGCTAGCGTCAAGCCAGCGTCCAGGCAGGTCCTGGACCTCTAGAGTTCTTGCTTTGGATTTAACTTTATGTCATTCTTAGTTGAGGCTGAGAGTGAGAGCAACAAGAGGGACACACAATCTGACAGTCGGCCCTCCGTGATGGAGTAATCAATGGTCGTCAGGCCCATCAGGGGTCCTTCGTCTGAGACTAAAGGACACGCGGATGGGTACATCTTAAATTAAGTTTTCACTATTGCTGGGGGAATGGTTGCCCCCCAGAATGGACAAAGAGCCAGGACTATAAAAAGACCTGTTTATCAACAAAAAAAAAAGCAATTCTTTCACAAAAACCTGGAACGGGGTGCAGCCATCCCACCCAATCTGGCCTATTTGGAAGAAAGTGGTAGTTTTTTTATGGTTTGACATGATTTATCGGGACTTTCACTTCTTCGGAAGATACACTGTACAAGCGAGAGGACACCAGTGCTCAGAGATAGGACTACCACTGCCTGTGATTGGACTATCACTCCCTGTGATCAGGCCACGGTAGAATAGGACTGACACCAGTGTTCAAAGTTATGACTACCACTGTCCACCCTGGCTCAGGCTGACAAACAGATGCATGCACAAATTTCTTCATTCCAATCAGAATACAGAGATTGGAGATCAGCACATGGAAGGTTGGTCACCAGAAAACTGGTTTCTTTCGGCTGGCCAGAGAGAGTCGTTACCAACACCCAGTACGTTCATGACAACGTTACATCTATTGATGCAGTTATCTTATCCAGATGCAGTTGACATTGTAGTAGGTGATTCAATGTGCATCAACACAAAGTAGTTGCAGGGCAACAACCAAGCCACCTGTACCATCAAACGTGCGGGGAGCAATTCACCACACATGAACGCGAGTTACACACGCAAAAGGATATATATATATATATATATATATATATAGAGAGAGAGAGAGAGAGAGAGAGAGAGAGAGAGAGAGAGAGAGAGAGAGAGAGAGAGAGAGAGAG
>BFEA01000007.1:859266-886704 GCA_003427395.1 Chara braunii | reverse complement strand
TGGAGTACTTGCGTGTGGAGTCTGCGTCGGAGCTGCGCTGTCCCCTCCAGCTCCATCTCTACCTCCTTCTTCGTCTCCATCCTAACGGACCGCCATCCCGGCGGGTCCGGCACAGTATCCAACCCTTTTCTATGAGCTCTTTCAGTTGCCGATGGAGCTCGTCCAACTCGGCCGGAGCCATCCTATAAATTCTCCCTTTGGGTATCTTGCTCCCCGGGATGATTTCTATGGCATGGACAACCTCCCTGTCTACGACACCTATAGGCTCCTTAAACAGATCAGGGTACTTAGCGACAACACTTTCTTATCTCTGGGGGTGATTTAACGGCCTCCCCTATCTCAGAGACAAAAAAACAGATACATACCCTCCTCTTGGTTCCGTTTATAATAATTATAGAAGGCGGATGCACACAAATACCCATAGGAGTCAATTAACCTACTAGCCTTATACTTATCTAGTTTAACGGTCCTCCCATTAGGCAACTCGTGCTTCAACACTTTCTTGTCCCAGTCGAACTAGGGCTTGGCAACTTCGAGGTAGTACATACCTAACAACATGTCAAACGGCAGGTTGTCATCAACCAGGAACGGAATCCTATGATTCAGTTCCCCTCCTGTATAGGAGAAAGTGCAGACTACATCCTTGACGTACTCCTCCACCAACATGCGCTCTTTGTTGGCCAAAGTAGATTATACCGGTCTACTCAGGCGTTGCACCCGGTCTTGTAGGCACAGTCTCTCAACACAGTCACGACTTATGAAATTCTGCATGGAGCCGATGTCTACAAAGACACCGCACTTGCGGTCACGGACACCAACTTCCACAACAAAGTGCTCCCCTCTAGGACCTCCACTTAGTGCCACCCAGGACTCACAAGGGTCCTTTGCCGACCGCTCACTTTGTAGGTCCTCTAAGGCCTCAGACACATCCAACGAGCAGAGTATCGTTTGGTCAGGATGCGCCTGTTGGGTGACTAAAAAGTCAATAGCTTCAGCCAACTCTTGAAACGGGGAGGGTACATCACCCGCTTCAACGAGAGTAGAAGCATCTATAACTTCTACTGACCCTAGATGTTTCCTGAGCTAGAGCTCGTAGAGGCTGCACCTTGGGAGAAGGGAATCCCACCCTTAGGTGGTATCTAATGCAGGACCTTTGCGTTCTTGCATTTGAACTGCTCATAGCCATACTCACCACAGTTAATGCAAGCACCCCGCGTATAACGGTCCCGCCACACCTCCTGATCCAAACCCGCTCGAACGCAAGCCGCTATTTTGTTTGGGTTGGCGGTTTGCCCCTGACTCCTCGTTTGACCGCCCTTGCCACGACCACCTGCCTTTCCTATTACTAGTGCAGCGAGGTTGCTACCCTCAGCATCATCCTCGCCGTCTAATTTTGTACCGTCCACAAGGTCTGAGAAATCCTTGATCTCGGTCTGAGTGCCATCAGACTCGACCGTCATCAATCAACTCCCCTTCTTCTTCCACTCTTGTGGACTCTTCTTTTTTCTTCCGTCCGTAGAGAGTGTCTAAGCACCTCTAGCATAGCCTCCAAATCTAAGGCCTTCTTGCCAAAGAACTCAAACGTGTGATACTCTAGTCGAGCCTCTCTGGCTAGCAAGCTCTTGATGTCTGTGGGAAGACACCTCAAGAACATGGTCAACAAGACCTGAGGATTATATTGTACCCCAGGGACGACAATCAAACGCTCTCCGGTAGAGGTGAGTTCACGCACGGACTTGTACTTTTTAGCATCGAGTTTCAGCAACCCATCAGTGGCAATTTGTGCCTGCTGTGGGTTGTGCCATCAGATGAACTGTCCGGTAGTGTCCGACGTAGCCATTGCTATTGCGCTAGCCACGACTGCTGCCAATGTTCTCTCTACAGCTGTTGCAGCTTTCCTCACAGTCTCAAGACTACGGCCCCTTGCTTCGGCCCTTCGTCTTCTTTCTTTTCCCTGTAACAGGACCTGGAACACTACAGGTATGCTACGTGTATCACGCCTAGTTTGCCTTCGATCGTCAGGTGAACCTTCACCACCCTCTGATCCACTCATCGGCTCGGCAGACACTGTCTGCACTAGTATCCGCTCTGGAAACTACCGCAGCATGTGTCTGACCGGTTCTAAAAATGAATAAAATTAAAATAAATATCCGGTGAGTTACTTAGACGACCGTTCAAGCGGTATCAACAACATTCACACAGACTGTACACATAGTCTTAACCTACCCTGATTAGTTCACTTACAGAAGCTTTGAAAAAATCTAATTATGGTAGAACATTTCAGTTCTAATCTAGGCTGTCTGTGATGTATTAGCAATCTATCAACCAACTAATCAAAATAAAAATAGACTAAGTGAGCAGATCTATGCCCAATGGGTATAATTGTGTCAGACAGTTGAGTCTCAATTGGAATCTTCCTCCCCTGTATCCAACGCACATGTAGGCATCATCAAGCGACAGTGTCTTAGGTGTGCATCAGCGGCCCACCCCTGTGCCCAAGGCATATGTTTATGATCAGAGTTGTCCTTTATTTATCCTCGCATGCAACGAACCTTACATCTGACTGATCTCGCTGATCAAGAGGCAGTTTAAGGACAGCCCCCAAGGTCCTCAGGAATTATTTAACGTCACAATCGGGACGACGATCACAGCCCGTGGACAGTTCAGACCCCCGCCAGAAATATTTATAGATGGTCTGGATAGCGTCTGCATAGGACTGGTCAGTCCGCACACCCGTTCTACCAGCGCAGGAAAGAGCCTTCAAAGGACAAAGGAGCATGACCTGCGTGTACTACTCTCATGGGTTGGCATGGTGACCATGACCCTTGCTTTGACCAGGTCCCTTCAGAAGCACCGCCCTCTTCTGCCAGATGCGCCACCGGGAAGAATGTCGTCTCTCAAGGTAGAGCGCTCACGACTCCTCACACCAAAGAGAGGACACTCAAGGTTGGACTCATTTCCTCACGGTAAGAAGAGATTGAGAGGGTAGATAAGGTAAGGGAACAACGTACCTGGAGATAGCTGCGCCCAACCACAGATTTATCACCAATTGAGTCTACGTGCATTTCGATGACCAGTCATAGCCTCGGTACCACCCACAATGCAATGCAGAGGCGACCTCAGCCAAAATGCCACATCAGCATGCTCTCATCATCATACAAACATCCGTTGTCGCCACAACTCCCACACTGTCACCGCAGCCTTCCAGCTGTCGGCCCGTCTACTTGGGCCCCGCTATTTCAAGCCAGCGCCAAGAGCACAAATGCACTGAGATTCCATCCAAATAAGAGCAATACAATGAAGTAATGAGCGAATGTTCAAGCCCTCAGGCCACACCAACACAATATCCAAAGTCGCTCCTCTCTGTCCGGCACGAGCGCCGAGCCTACACTACTCGACTATCCTACCCACATCAACATTCTCGCAACAGGCTCACTTCGAATGTCAAAGACCAATGTACATGACGTCAACACCATAGCCGACCTCTCTGATGTACCAGGTACGTATCTCATCTCCCCTCATCAGACCCTGTCCACCCACACTCGCCTCCTTCCTGAAGACCACCGATCGCCCTTTCACCCCTTAGCGCCCTGCAGCCTAGCTATGGCCGCTCACACTCCTCTGCCCAGCAACGCCCCTCTTCACCACACACTCGCCCGCACGCACTTTGGCCTCAGTGCAGCACACTTCTAACGCAGCAGCGCAGCAGCATGACCTCATTGCCTGTGTGGGCCATAATGCCTGCCCCTGGCTGCCCTCCTTCCTATATGGAAGTGGCAGCCCCTACTTGGCTGCGTGTGGCCTGGCTGGGAAGCTTCCAGYAGCTTCCGGTCAGGCCCCAGTACCTGCGCCCAGGCCCAATGCTACAGTTGAGGGTCTGGGCCCTTTACAGTTGGGCACAACCTGAGTCTTCAGACTTGGGGTGTTTGCTGCATTTGCACAGGACCCAGGGTATGTACGTCGACAATGTTGCTTTCGTGTTGGCCTGTAGCCACTTTGTAATGCATCGCTCGTGTATTGTGTGTATACGCCCAGACACAACTGCCACAGCCTGGGCCAAACTGCTTGATGCAGCTTAGGGAGGCTCACGCGTCCACTCAACCAATTAGTGGGCTGCAACGGCATGAGTACCCACATATGAAAAATGCCGAATTTTGGCCTCTGGTGAATATTCAGGCCCGCCTTCACTTAGGGCGGGCACTTGGCTTGTCGGGGGCCTCTGCCCAGAACATGTCCATGTCTAATAAGGGCCCCCTGAGGGCTCATTCCTCGCATTCCATCCCCCTTAGCTTCGAAAGTCCGCTGAGATGCTTCATGCTGGTGCCTTCCCCTTCAATTTTCTTTCATACTCGGCCACGATTTGAGGAGTTGTCTTGACAAGTTCCTCCTTTGTTAACCATCGATCTTCCTTACGATCAATGCGATGCCTGAAACATAGTTTGTACTCTCTCACAGATTTAGGTGGTCTACCCCTGGTAGCTGGCTTGGGAACAGGCATGTCTCTGTGCTCCAGGATATCGTCGACGTCCACTTGACCATCGATGGTTGGGGGCATCATAGATCTCCTTGATGGGAACTGTTCTGTCTCAGCGAAAGGTGCAAGCTTTGAGGCGTGAAATACAGGGTAAGTGCGTAGGTGACCACGAATACGAATTACGTACGAGGGACCATCCTCTTCACTACCCACAATATCCAAAACTTCCCAGGGACTGAAATACCGACGCATTAGTTTTCTAGAGATGCCGAACTCCAGTCCCAACTCACTAGCCTTCACCAATACATGTTCCCCTACCTAAAATGTGGACTGTCGGCGATGCTTATTCTCGGAAGCAATCATTGCTTCTTGAGATTTGTTGATGTGTTCGACGGTCTGCTGCAACAGCTTCTCATACTGGAGACCAAACTCGATGGTTCTAGGAGTTGCATCAGTTCGGTTTTCAGGCAGGAGGAAGTCCAGAGCAAATCTAGGCTTTCACCCCAGATGTAGATGATTAGGATTGACGTCGGTGGTGCTATGTACAACATTGTTGTACAGACTGGCTATGAGAGGTAACCTCTCATCGCACTCATCGTGGCTAGGCTTGATATAGTGCCTCAGCAGATGCTGCACCACACGGTTCATTTGTTCAGCCTGCCCATTGGCTTCGGGATGATTCCCAGAAGTCTTCCGAAGCTGGCTTCCCATCTGTTCAACAACCTTCTTCCACATCTCACTAGTAAACCGGACATCTCTGTCACTAACAATGGTCTTGATGACGTGCTCAGTCCTGGCAGTCTCCGGCATGGCAATTAGTCTAGTGTACTTAGTGAACCTATCCACTATGACAAAGATATGCCTTTTGCCATTCTTGCTGGTCACGAGGGTATCCAAGAAATCCATGGAAACACTCAGTCCCGGGCCAGCAGGAATGGGTAGAGGCTTCAATAACCCAAGCACTGCTTGAGTCCGCGACTTGTCCCGCTGACAGACTTGGCAAGTCTGCACGTATTTCTTGGCATCGTCAAGCATGTTAGGCCACCAAAATCGTTGTACTAAGTTAGCAGAAGTTTTCTTGTAGCCAAAATGCCCTGTTGCTTAATGACGTTCTCCTAAAAATAAACTACGCAAAACTTCCCTAGATGCAGCTACTAACCGTTTGAACCCATCCTTCTCAAGAAACAGCAGCACATCCACCATCATAAACTCATCAGAGGTGGCCTTATCTTTGGCCTCAAGCTTGTGGATGATGTCCATCGTGACCAGGTCTTCCTTGTAGGCTTCCACCAAGGATCGAGATACGTCGTCAGATAAGCCAAACTTTGTGATCAGCGCACCCAGGTAGGTTGCCCTACGTGGCAGCGCATCAGCAACCTTGTTATACTCCCCTTTCACATAGTCTAGCTTAAAGTCATATTCATATATGATTTCAATCCAACATTTGAGTGCATCTGAGAGAACAGGTTGTGTCTTGATCCACTTGAGTGTCTGATGGCCGGTCCTCAAGTAGAAGAACCTTCACAACAGATAGTGCCTCTAGTGGACAAGTGCCTTATACAGGGCATAGAGTTCCCTTTCGTAGGTGGACTTCGCCAACTTCTTCTATGGCATTTTCTTGCTCATGTAATCGATCAGCCTTAACTTCTCCCCTTCCTGTTGAGCCAACACTGCGCCAATGTCGTACTGGCTTGCGTCAGTGGTCACTACAAATGGCCCTTGAGGATCGGGGACCATGAAAACCTCATAATGTGTAAGGGCATGCTTCAGTCTCTTGAAGGCAGCCTCACATTCGTCTGTCCATTCCCATCGAGTGTCAAGGTGCGTTGGATCAATCAACGAAGATGCGATCATGCTATAGTTCTGTACGAAATTGTGGTAATAACCCCACATTCCTAGGAATGATCTGACCCCAGTCACAAACCAGGGTCATGGTCAGTCTCTAATGCTGGCCACCTTCGCATCTTCTAGCCTAATCCCTTTCGTGGATACTTCATGACCCAAGTACAAGATTTTCGTGCGACCAAACTTGCATTTCTCTAAATTTATCTTATACTTGTGTTGTTGGAGGAGAGAAAGGACTTTGTCTACATGCTGCGCATGCTGCTCAACAGTCCTATTGAAGATAAGAATGTCGTCGAGGTACACGACGATAAACTTATCCATGTAGTCATGGAAGATCCTATTCATGGCGTGCTGGAATGTACTCGGCGCATTGCAAAGGCCGAAAGGCATCACCACAAACTCGTACAGACCGTACGTGGTATGAAATGCGGTTTTGTGCTGGTTTTCCGGTCTAATGGCAGTTTGATGGTAGTCGGACTTCAAGTCTATCTTGGTAAAGTATGCACATCCCTGCACCCTATCCAATAGGTCATCGATGCGGGGTAGGGGCTCTGCGTTGTTAACAATTATGGCATTGAGGCGCCTATAATCAATGCACATTGTTAGTAATCCCCCCTTCTTCGGTACAAATAGAACTGGTGAGCCGAAGGGGGAGATGCTAGGCCGTATCCAAGCCTTCTCTGTGAGCTCTTTCAGTCGCCAACGGAGCTCGTCCAACTCGGCCGGAGCCATCCTATAGATTCTCCCTTTGGGTATCTTGCTCCCAAGGATGATCTCTATGGCATGGACAACCTCCCTGTCTACGACACCTATATGCTCTTCAAACAGATCAGGGTACTTAGCGACGACACTTTCTATCTCTGGGGGTGATTTAACGGCCTCCCCTTTCTCAGAGACAAAAACCAGATACATACCCTCCTCTTGGTACTGTTTATAATATTTATAGAAGGTCGATGCACACAAATACCCATAGGAGTCAATTAACCTACTAGCCTTATACTTATCTAGTCTAACGGTCCTCCCATTAGGCAACTCGTGCTTCAACACTTTCTTGTCCCAGTCGAACTAGGGCTTGGCAACCTTGAGGTAGTACATACCTAACAACATGTCAAACGATAGGTTGTCATTAACCAGGAATGAAATCCTATGACTAAGTTCCCCTCATGTGTAGGAGAAAGCGCAGACTACATCCTTGACGTAGTCCTTGACCAACATGCGCTCTTTGTTGGCCAAAGTAGATGCTAGCGGTCTACTTAGGCGCTGCACCCGGTCCTGTAGGCGCAATCTCTCAACACAGTCGTGACTTATGAAATTCCTTGTGGAGCTGATGTACACGAAGACACCGCACTTGCGGTCATGTACACCAACTTCCACAACGAAGCGCTCCCCTCTAGGACATCTACTTAGTGCCACCCAGGACTCACGAGGGTCCCTTGCCGACCACTCACTTTGTAGGTCCCCTAAGGCCTCAAACACACCCAACAAGCAGAGGGTCAGGATGCGTCTGCTGGGTGACTAAAAAGTCAATAGCTTCGGCCAACTCTTGAAACGGGAAGGGTACACTACCCGCTTCAATGAGAGTAGAAGCAACTATAACTTCTACTGGCCCTAGGTGTTTCCCGAGCTAGAGCTCATAGAGGCCTCGCCTTGGGAGAAGGGAATCCCACCCTTAGGTGATATCTTCTGCGGGACCTTCGCGTTCTTGCAATTGAACTGTTGATGGTCATACTCGACGCAGTTAATGCAAACACCCCACGTATAACGGTCCCGCCACACCTCCTGATCCAAACCCGCTCGAACGCAAGCCACTATTTTGTTTGGGTTGGCGGTTTGCCCCTGACTCCTCGTTTGACCGCCCTTGCTGCGGCCACCTGCCTTTCCTTTTACTAATGCAGCGAGGTTGCTACCCTCTGCATCATCTTCGTCGCCTAATTCTGTATCGTCCACAAGGTCTAAGAAATCCTCGATCTCGGTCTGAGTACCATCGGGCTCAACCATCATCAATTGACTCCCCTTCTTCTTCCACTCTTGTGGACTTTTCTTCTTTCTTCGGTCCGTAGAGGGTGTCTGAGCACCTCCTAGTGTAGCCTCCAAATCTTAGGCCTTCTTGCTAAAGGTCTCAAACGTGTGATACTCTAGCCGAGCCGCTGGCTAGCAAGTTCTTGATGTCTGTGGGAAGACACCTCAAGAACATGGTCAACAAGACCTATGGATTAAATTGTACCCCAGAGACGACAATCAAACACTCTATGGTAGAGGTGAGTTCGAGCACGGACTTGTACTTCTTAGCATCAAGTTTCAGCAACCCATCAGTGGCAATTTGTGCCTGTTGTGGGTTGTGCCATTAGATGGACTGTCCGGTAGTGTCCGACACTCCCTACGAGAAACCGCACGAGGTTGCTGTAGTCGATGCTGCAGATGTAGCTATTGCTACTGCGCTAGCCGCGGCTGCTGCCAACGTTCTCTCTAGTACAGCTGCTGCAGCTTCCCTCACAGTCTCAAGATTAGGCGGTCGTTGCTTCGGCCCTTAGCCTTCTCTCTTCTCCCGGTAACAGGACCTGGAACATTACAGGTATGATACGAGTATTACGCCTAGTTTGCCTTCGATCATCAGTTGAACCTTTGCCACCATCTGATCCACTCATCGGCTCGGCAGACATTGTCTGCATTAGTATCCGCTCTGGAAAGTACCGTAGCATGCAAAGGCTGCACACATAGTCTAAACCTACCCTGATTAGTTCACTTACAGAAGCTTTTAAAAAATCTAATTATGGTAGAACATTGCAATTCTAATGTAGGTCGCCTGTGATGTGTTAGCAGTCTATCAACCAACTAATCAAAATAAAAATGGACTAAGTGAGCAGATATATGCACAATGGTTATAATTGTGTCTGACAATTGAGTCTCAATTGGAATCTTCCCCCCCTGTATCCAACGTGCCTGTAGGCATCATCAAGCGACAGTGTTCAAGGTGTGCATTAGCGGCCCACCCTGTGCCCAAGGCGTATGCTTATGACCAGAGTTGCCCTTTATTTATCCTCACATGCAACGAGCCTTACGTCTGACTGATCTGGCTGATCAAGAGGCAGTTTAAGAACATCCCCCAAGGTCCTCAGGAATTATTTCGCGTCGCAATCAGGATGACGATCACAGTCAATGGACAGTTCAMAGACCCCCGCCATAAATATTTATAGATGGTCTGGATAGTGTCTGCATAGGACTGGTCTGTCCGCACACCCCTTCTATCAGCGCAACAAAGAGCCTTCAAAGGACAAAGGAGCATGGCCTGCGTGTACTACTCCCATGGGTTGGCATGGTGACCGTGACCGTTGCTTCGACCAGGTCCCTTCAGAGGCACCGCCCTCTCCTGCCAAATGCACCATGGGAAAGAATGTCGTCTCTTAAGGTAGAGCGCTCACGACTCCTCACACCAAAGAGAGGACACTCAAGGTTGGACTCACTTCCTCACGGCAAGAAGCGATGGAGAATACTTCCCCAAACCACAGATTTCTCACCAATTGAGCCGACGTGCATTTTGATGACCGGTCATAGCCTCGGTACCACTCACAACGCAATGCAGTGCCACCTCAGCCAAAATACCACATCAGCATGCTCTCATCATCATACATATATCCGTTGTCGCCACAGCTCCCATGCTATCACCGCAGCCTTCCAGCGGCCGGCCCCTCTACCTGGGCCCCGCTATTTGAAGCCAACGCCAAAGTATCCTTACTAAACAAAAGCGTTGTCAGCGCACCACGTAACAATGTCGCCAGCGCCAGGTAAGCGGCGATCTCGAACCAGCTCCAACACCAAATTGCAAGGAATAAGTGTGCGAACGATATACAGAAAACCAAGTTGTGAAATCACATAGATGTCCAAGTAGTCGTGTACAAGCAGAGAGCACAAATGCACTGAGATTCCATCCAAATAAGAGCAATACAAAAGTAATAAGCGAATGTTCAAGCCCTCAGGCCACACCAACACAGTATCCAAAGTCGCTCCTCTCTGTGTGGCGCGAGCGCCTAGCCTACACTACTCGACTATCCTACCCACATCAGCATTCTCACAACAGGCTCACTTCGACTCTCGAAGACCAATGTACATGACGTCAACACCATGGCCGACCTCTCTCATGTACCAGGTGTGTATCTCGTCTCCCCTCATCAGACCCTGTCCACCCACACTCGCCCCCTTCCTGAAGACCACCGATCGCCCTCTCACCCCTTAGCGCCCTGCCGCCCGGCTATGGCTGCTCGCGCTCCGCTGCCCTGCAGCACCCCTCTTCACCTCACAGGCGCCTGCACTCACTCTGGCCTCAGTGCAGCACGCAGCCTCTAACGCAGCAGCGCAGCAGCGTGACCGCATTGCGGGTGTGGGCCAGAATGCCTGCCCCTGGCTGCCCTCCTTCCTATATGGGAGTGGCAGCCCCTGCTTGGCTGTGTGTGGCCTGGCTGGGAAGCTTCCAGTAGTTTCCTTTCGGGCCCCAGTACCTGCACCCAGGCCCAATGCTACAGTTGAGGGCCTGGGCCCTTCACAGTTGAGCACGGCCTGGGTCTTCAGACTTGGGGTGTTTGCTGCATTTGCACAGGACCCAGGGTATGTAGGTCGACAATGCTGCTTACGCGTAGGCCTGTAGCCACTTCGTGATGTATCGGCCCTGCATTGTGTGTATGTGCCCACTCCCAACTGCCACGGCCTGGGCCAAACTGTTCAACGCAGCTTAGGGAGGCTCACGCGTCCACTCAACGAACTGGCGGGCTGCAACAGCCTGAGTACCCACATATGAAAAGTGCCGAATTTTGGCCTCTGGTGAATATCCAGGCCCGCCTTCACTTAGGGAGGGCACTTGGCTTGCTGGGGGGCTCGGCCCAGAACATGTGTATGTATGATAAGGGCCCCGCGAGGGCTCATTCCTTGCAAAAGGGAGAGCTGAAAGAAGACAAACTGGAAGAATGAGAGAAAATAGAGGACAGTACTGCATACTACATGGCAGACAACAACTTCACCCACTCAAATAGTGTGCCCGTGCACTCTTATGCCAGATGAGGGTGTGGGCACCTTGTGCGGAACCGCGCCCTGTAGTGAGCCTTGCACTGGAGAGGCATGGTAAAGGGAGAGCCGAATAACGGAGGGAAAAGGAAATCGAGAAAAAAAACAGAAGAACGAAAGAAAAGAACGAACTGCGCAGAAAAATGGAAAGAGGACAGTTAGTGTGCATCATGCTGTCTCCACGCTTCTGCAACGTTTCACAAAGTGCACCGATTCAGTCAAAACCAAGAGAGAAATAAGAAACAACCTGGCCAAGGAACAGGAAGTAAGAGATCAATTCTCCAAAGGTATTCTGGGAAAGCGCAAAAGAGGGGGATTAAACCAGGACCGCATAAAATTCAGCGGAAGGGGTGCTGGTGACCATGCAAGTGCCGGAAGAATACAGGGAGGTTTTGTTCCAAAGCCTACCTGACTCACATATTCGCCTGCAGCCCAGCATAGTCCTAGGAGAGCAAGCAGCACAACGACCAGGAAGACAACAAGTTTGAAATCAGCAATTGCTCAGCAGACTACGATCAGGGAAGGCACCCTCGGGCACCGAAAACTCGGAAGCGCAGGCAAGTGCAATGACTTGCTGTTTTCTGATTGCCTGTAGCCTCTAGGTAGGACAGATTTGTAATTTTGTTTGGCTGAGGGCTAACCGAGAGACCTACCTGTGAGGGAAAATCGTGAGGGACATATTTGCAAATACGGGAAAATACAGGCCCGGTACTACCCGACTTCCCTACAGCTACCCTAACTGCGTATAGCAGGCCCGGGCCACCCTAGGGCAGACAGGCCCTAAGGGCCTATTCTGATAGACGGTCCTATAGCCTATAGCCGGGTCCGGTAGAGGCCGAGAGGCCGAAACAGATATGGTACCGGTCGGTCAGTCAGTCCGGTCTAGGTCAAGTCTAGGCTAGTTGTAGTCTATAGATAGGTTGGGCACATCGGTTCAGGGCTTTTGGCAGTTGGTACCGAGTACATCTCTGCTGTGCTACGCGTGAACCGGAGGTGGTGACGGCTCAGCGTGGAAGGAGACAGGCATAGCCAGACCTTCGGAGCGCCGGCCATAGCTGGGACCTGCGCTGTACTCTGCCAGCACGCAGGGGCTGACAGAGGTCTGGGTTATCGAGGTCTGCTGGAGGCGAGAGAGATTGGTGCCCTGCTGGACCCTCCTCCGGAGTGGGGTCCCAGGGGGTTTGCGCTGCAGCCATAGCTGCAGCTTCCTCTTCTCAGAGGTCATCTTGTCAGGGTTTGGTGGCGCTGCTGCAGACTTCCACCTGGGAAGTCTTCCGACACTTCGTCATCATCAGATACTGTGGCGCTGGTCTTCTTCTTCATCCTCCGAGTGGCGCTTGGCCTCAGAGGCCTGTTTCAGGGTGGCGCTGCCCTCAAGA
This sequence comes from Chara braunii, assembly GCA_003427395.1. NCBI lineage: Eukaryota > Viridiplantae > Streptophyta > Charophyceae > Charales > Characeae > Chara > Chara braunii. The sequence continues at coordinate 873,954 of BFEA01000007.1, read as the reverse complement.
GGCTGTATCTGGGTGGCGCTTGATGTTTCAGGGACTCAGGGGGTGTTACGGGTGCTAATCAGGGTTGGGGAGTGAAGCGCTGCTCATTTCTGAGCAGCGCACTGTAGTACTGAAGTTATCCTGACAATTTGAGACTCTGAGTTTAATAAACAGTGTGATACTGTGTTTGGACTATCATCGTTTCATTGTTTCCTGGATGTGATCTGCTCGGCTTTTCTCTATGACTGGTTGCGAGGATTGAGTGGAGTGAACTGCACTTTCAGTGTACCCTGTCATATCGCATGGTCAAGTCTTCCGCTGTGTTTATCTCTCCCTATGCGGTGTTATACTCCTATCCTCTCCCCCTCCTTCTGTGTATGTATGGGCATATGCGGAAGTCTATGTGAGTGAGTGTTGGCCTTCACGCAACGAACAACCAGAATCATAACAGTTGGTATCAGAGCAATTGGATCCAGGCTCTAGAGCGATTGATGAGTTGGAGCATCCATCATCATCTGGCGAGATACTGGAGTTGAGTTTCATGGCGATTCATCATCTTCAGGGTGGTTGTCAGTAAGGGTGGTGGTTGTGAGTGTGTGGCGAGAAGAATTGGGCAGAGAGTGACTCACTCCTGACTGGGATTGTGCAGGAGTGGTTGGCGATTGGTACTCAGAGGCCTGGGAGGCTCGGAGAAGCTAAATATAGCCTGGCGATTCACCTGGAGGTTGGCGATTGGGAAGAAAGTGATCCAGGAGGTGGCGATTGTGGAATTGGGTCAGGATCCCCAATTTCCAAGCAGCGCAGTACAAGGTGATGTGGCGTTGTACTGACTTTGTCAATTATTGACACCTGGGAGTCATCATTCTTTGATTTTGTCAGTTGGGGGTGAAGCGCCTCAGGGTAATCTACTGGATCACCAAGTTTCAGGAAATTTGGTACGTGGGAACACTGGATACTGTCAGGAGGTGAAATTGACGAGAAGTGGTTGACCAGTCAGCCATAGCCAGGGTTTCATGCATCTTCTTCAGAGTTGACCCTGAAGTAAGTGTGTTCCTTACTCCATCCTGTGTGGCGATTCTGGGGCTATTTTTAGAATAGCGAAATTTGGTCTGTCTGTCAGGTGACAGTTGAAAATTGAAATTCAGACTGTGGGACAGCCATATCCAACTTCCCCTACCTATCTTCTTTGACTTCTACTAACCCTGTTTGACCTTCCCCCTGACTCATATTTCATCTGGGACTGTTTTACAGTATTGCGATTGACACGGTGCAGTGAATTGGTGAATTCAGGGGTCTGTTATCAGTGAATTGCACTTTTGGTGTACCCTGTCATATCGCATGGTCAAGTCTTCCGCTGTGTTTCTCTCTCCCTGTGCGGTGTGATACTCCTATCCTCTCCCCTTCCTTATGTGTATGTATGGGCATATGCGGAAGTCTATGTGAGTGAGTGTTGGCCTTCAGGCAACGAACAATCAGAATCATAACACAAGGGATATTCCAGGGATCGGCAGGTCGATGGCAGTCGGACGATTACAGTTTGAGAGAAGAGGGTCAAACCCGTCTCTTGGATGCTTTAACCCGAGGAAAGACACGATATACAAGCCACGAACAACCTAGGGTTTAGGGTTTTAGCAGGCAGTTCGCCAGGGGCGGACTGAGAGGGATGATCCTGGTCTGGTTTTCATGGCGCTGACATGCGAAATATAAATATAATATTGAGGCCACTTCGTGGCAGAGCTGCCAGCCAGGTTGCGGAAGAACAGGCAAAGATCCCATGGGTCCGAACTTTCGACGTCTTAGGTATATGCGATACATCTTTTCAACGGTGTAGATTGGATAGAGTGAAGGGACGTCTGCTGTACGTATGAGCTGTTCCAACGGTCAGTTACTCCTAAGGGAAGTAATCAATGCCGTCAGTGTTCCCCAGACTGTAACGTGGGAAAGCATTCATATGGGGTATATTTGAAATCTTGACTTGCTGGTGGAAAAGGAGCTGACTGAAGCTCATCTGGGCTAACGATTCGTCATTCCAAGCACTAGCCAGAGCTGCAGCGGCGTTCCTGTTAGCCCTGTAGATGCGTGTGAATTGGGAGAAGACAGAGGGATGGTGGCTGGCTGAAGGCTCACCCCCCCAGCCTGCCGGCATCCCAACCCCAATGAAGTGGACCTCAGGAGAACAGGCACTAAGATACCTAGGAATTTTGGTCAACAGAGAAGGCACATGGCCAGGCATGGGACAGAACCTCATCGCGAAGGTCATTGCTAGACTGGCCCCGTGCAGTAACGTCCTCTCTTCTTTGATAGGGAGAGCCACGATAATCAACGCGTCTATATTCTCCACCCTATGGTACTTGGCCTCTATATGGTCCCCGCCTGACGATACCCTAAAGTCCCTGAAACAACGAGTGAGATGCTTCTTGTGGACAGGCAATCCAAACAAAACATCATGTATTTCCAAGGTAGTGTGGTCATATATAACAAGAAAACCCAAGAAAGGAGGCCTCAGGTTGCTGGATCCGAAACAAGAAGCCATTGCACTACAAATGAAATGGGTACTCAAGATCCTCTCAAATCACACTCCCATGGGTAGATATGGCCCTGGGGAAAGCATCAGAAAGCTAGGACCAATCCAAACCCCATCCAACATGAGAGGCTCTTTCTGGGTCATGGCCAAAGAATGGACAATCAGGTCAGGGAAAAAAAGAATGGCAGTCGAACAGGTTCCCAGCAAACCCCCAACGCCCTGACCCCATACTGGGTGTCTATTCTTAAGAACTGGTGGAAGATGCTCCCACAAAAAACATCAAGCCCACACAAAAAGGAGGAGCAGTTGAGACAACCAGTGTTCTGCAACCCACTCATCCTGGACGAGTCAGGTAACCCATTGTCTCTCACCAAATCAAATCGAAGATGGCTCTTCTGGGTCAAGAACGGAGTCTACAAAATACAGCACCTCTGGTCGGAAGACCACAAGAGGTGGCTCACAGGACAAGAACTAAGAAACACGTTGAAGGGCTGCCATTCACTAGACTCCAACCTGCAGTGCATCCTCCACAGCATTCCATCAAAATGGGTTCGGGAAGACTTCTCCTGGAAACCGGGGGACCGGGGCATACTCAAGACCCAGACCCATCCGGAAAGAACCTTTAGATTGATTCATTAGAAGTGCAGGGAAGATGAGCGATAGCAAACTTCAGAAATCAAACAGCATCATACCTACAAGACCAGATAGCCGTGACCTCGAACCAACAGCAGAATTGCATCACGAGTTTCACCGAATAAGAACACACCAAGAGCTCATAATTGACAATGCTGGTATAGTCTCATCATCATCATCAATGAAGAACCAATGTTGATATCCTATCTGGCACTCGGCCCCCAGACTACAGATGGCAGATCCTATCTAGCCTACTCTACAATGCCGCCGGATGACGTCAACAGCTTCACCGAAGTACGAGCAGATCTCGGACAATTCCGTCCCTTCTAGCACCAGGTATGTCTCTCGTATCACTCACAACCCCGTTCCCCAACACACAGTTGCCACTTGCACCCAAGGACCACCCTGCGCTTCACCCAGCTCCCAGCAGTGCAGCTCGGCTATGGCTGCCTGCTCCTTCCAGCTCGCCCGTGAGCGCGTGAGCGCTAGCCAGCTTCAGCGCAGCAGCGCTTGCGCAGCATGCAGCCAGCACCCGAATGTCCAATGCGGAGGTAGGCCCTTTGCTATATGGAAGTGGCCTGCCTGCCTTCTGTCCCAGGCTGCGCTGGGCCTTTCCCAAGAAGCTTCCAGTAGGCCCCGGTAGGCTGAGGCCCAGTCCAAACGAATTGGCCCAGGGCTGCCGACAGTTACCTGTGCCCAACTGCCCGCAACCTGAGTTGGGCCGATGTTACGAATCTCGCCCAGGGCCTGACTCAGATGCATTTGATAAAGGAAGCCAGGGCCTGGGCGCTTCCAACCAACTGGCGCAGCGCAACTGCCTGAATTTCCCCAGTTGCAAAGTAGTCCAAAATAGGCCTCTGAGGGTCTGTCGGGCCTGCCTTCACTTAGGGCGGCCGACGCTGTTGGAAATAGGGCCCAGTGGGGCTTACCGAGGCCTTGGGCCTTGCATTCCCTCCTCCATACTTCGCTAGTCCTCTGAGAAGTTCAGTCTTCGATAATCTGGCGCTTTCCTTTTCGTAAAGACTTCTCATAGTGGGCGACTACCTGTGGAGCAGTCTGCATCAGTTCCTCCCTTGTGAACCATCTGTCCTCCTTTGGATCGGTGTGATGTTTGAACCGAACTCGATACTGCAGCTTCGGTTTCGGAGGACGTCCTCTGCCTGTTAGTCTTGGAACTGGCATCTCCCGGTGGTCAACAATATGATCGATGTCGACCTCTCCATCCATGGTTGGGGGCAGCATTGAGCGACGAGATGGAAAACTGATCTGTTTCTTTAAAAGGTGCAAGCTTTGAAGCGGGAAAAACAGGGTAAGTGCGTAAGTGACCAGGGATGCGAACAACATAAGATGGCCCATCTGGTTCATTCCCAACAACATCCAAAATCTCGCATGGTCCAAAGTACTGTGGCATGAGCTTGCGGGAGATCCCGTGCTCCTGTCCCAGTTCTGAAGACTTGACCCAGACTCTCTCTCCTACATGAAACGTGGATGGGCGGCGGTGTTTGTTCTCAGACTCTATCATTGCCGCCTGTGCCTTGTGCATCTGCTCAACAGCCTGCTGCATCAGTTGCTCATATCGATAAGCAAACTCTTAAAGTCCCTGGTGCAGCAGGGGGCTGGTTGTCAGGTAGTAAGAAATCGAGAGGCAGTCTAGGCTTAAAGGTTAATAGCAGACTATTCGGGCTCACGCCCGTTGCGCTATGGACTGCGTTGTTGTACATGCTGGCAATGAGAGCAAGTTTCTCATCCCAGTCTACCTGATTTGGCTTGATGTAATGCCTCAGCAGGTGCTGTACAGCGCGGTTCAACTGTTCTGCTTGACCATTCGCCTCGGGATGGTTTCCTGATGTCATCTGCAGCTGCACTCCTTGTTCTGCAGCTGCGGCTTTCTATAGTTCACTTGTGAATCGCACATCACGGTCACTGACTATAGATTTTGGCAATCCAAAATCTCTAACCCAGTTCTCTTTGAACAGCTTAATCACCTGCTCAGTCTTCGATGTCTCCGACATTGCAACTAACCTAGCGTACTTACTAAACCTATCCACGATAACAAAGATATGTCTCATTCCGCTCTTGCTGGTGACCAGCGTATCCATGAAGTCCATGGACAGGCTCTCACCAGGCCTTTCTGGAATCGGAAGGGGCTTCAGGAACCCAAGAGGGGCCTATGCACGGGGCTTGTCTCTCTGACAGACCTGACAAGTCTCCACGTACAGCTTGGCATCTCTCGTCATCGTGGGCCACCAGAACCGATGCAACAAATTGGCTGCAGTCTTCTTGAAACCAAAATGGCTGGTGCATCATGACACTCTCCTAAAAATAAACTACGCAAAGACTCTCTATCCGGTACACACAGGCGTTTATTCCCTTCCTTCTCAAGGAACAGCAGTCCGTTGACCAACTCAAACTTGGAAGAAGTCACCTTGTCCTTCGCCTCAAGTCTGCGTATGATCTCAGACATAAACCGGTCCTCGCGATAGGCTTCCACCATAGACTGAGTAACATCGTCCGTAAGCCCAAACTCAGTGATCAGCGCACCAGAGAAATCTGGTCTACGTGACAGCGCATCAACAACCTTGTTGTACTCGCCCTTGATGTACTGGGGCTCAAAGTCATATTGTTCTATGACTTCAATCCAATGCTTCAAAGCGTCAGAGAGCACAGGCTGGGTTCTCATCCACTTCAGGGGCTGGTGATCAGTCCTGACGTAGAAGAACCTCCCAAGGAGATAGTGTCTCCAATGGGTGAGCACCTTGTAGATCGCTTTGAGTTCCTTCTCATAGGTGGACTTAGCCAACTTCTGAGAGGGCATCTTTTTGGACATGTACTTTACTGGCCTCAACTTTTTCCCCTCCTGTTGTGCAAGTACGGCGCCTATGCCATATTGGCTAGCATACATAGTTACTACAAATGCCTTGTCAGGATCAGGAAGTTTCAAGACCTCATGATGCGTCAACGCATGCTGAAGATGTCTGAAAGCAGCCTTGCACCTGTCTGTCCACTCCCATGGGGTGTCAGGCGGGTCAGGTCAGTCAAAGGAGCAGCAACTATGTTATAGTTCTTCACGAAATTGCGATAGTAGCCGGTCATCCCTAAGAAAGACCTCATCTCAGTCACAGACTGAGGACGCGGCCAGTCACGAATGCTGGCCACCTTCGCGTCATCGGGCTTCAATCCCTCCGCGGAAATCTCATGACCCAAGTACAAGACACGGGTGCGGCCAAACTCGCACTTCTCATTGTTCATCTTGAACTTGTGCTATCGCAGAAGGCTAAGGACTTTGTCCAAATGCGCAACGTGCTCCTCGACAGTCTTACTAAAAATAAGTATGTCATCGAGGTACACGATGACAAACTTATCCAAGTAGTCATGGAATATCTGATTCATAGCGTGCTGAAAGTTGCTAGAAGCATTGCAAAGGCCGAAAGGCATCACCACAAACTCGTACAGACCATACCTGGTCTGAAATGCGGTTTTGTGTTGATCCTCAGGCTGGATTGCAGTCTAATGGTACCCGGACTTCAGATCTATCTTACTGAAGTACCGACACCCTTGCACTCTATCTAGCAAGTCATCGATGCACGGTAGGGGTTCTCGGTTCTTGACAGTGATGGCATTGAGGCCCCTATAGTCAATGCACATCCTAAGTGTTCCTTCCTTTTTCTTCGGTACGAATAAGACTGGTGAACCATAAGGAGAAACACTTGGCCGGATCCAACCCTTTTCTAAGAGTTCCTTGAGTTGGCGGCGAAGCTCATCAAGCTCGCCTGGAGACATCCGATAGATCCTACCCTTTGCGATGCTAGACCTCGGGATAATCTCTATCGCGTGGACAACCTCCCTGTCAACAACCCCTGTCGGCTCTTCAAATAGATCAGGGTATTTAGCAACTACTCCCTCTATCTCCGGCGGCATTTTCACCGGCTCGCCTGCAGCAAAGACATATACTAGATACATACCCTCCTACTGATTTTGCTTATAGTAATTATAGAACGCAGCCGCACTCATGCATCCGTGGGACTCGATCAGACTACTAGCTTTGAACTTACGTAATCTGGCGGTCCCCCCACCAGGCAAAGTGTGTTTGACCACTTTTCGGTCCCAGTCAAACTGGGGTTGTGCCAAAGAGAGGTAGTACATACCTAACAACATATCCATGGGGAGTTCATCGTTCACTAGGAACGAGACGCGATGTCTCAGTTCCCCTCCCGCGTACGGGAAACAACACTCAACATCTTGGAGGTCGTGATTAACTACCATGTGCTGTTTGTTGGCACAGGTCGACTCCACAGGTCGGCTCAGGCGTTGCACTTGCCCTTGTAAACGCAGCCTCTCAACGCACGCACGACTGATGAAGTTCCTAGTCGAGCAAGTGTCATAATAGGCCCCGGCCTTGCGGCCGCCAATGACCACCTCGTTGACGAACATCTCACCCTTAGGGGCTTTGACTAATGCCGTCCAAAAAGCTAGCGGGTCTGATCTAGACCACTCCTCCTCGAGCTCCTCTGAGGATTCAAACACATTCATCGAACAGAGGGTTGATGGGTCTGAATGTGTTTGCGGGACGACGGTGGAGTCAGTRGCTTGGGCCATCTCTCGAGATGGTGAGGGTGTGTCCACCACCTCGACCCTAGCAGGAACAACTACTATTCCTACTGGCCCGACGTGTTTCCCGGAGCAATGCCTGAAGTGTTGGCAACATTGCTACCAACGGAAGCGGAGGATCCTACCGCCTGCCCCATTGTAGGCGGGATCTTCTCGGTCACCTTCTTATTTCGACACTTGAATTGGTTATGGCCATATTGACCACAACGGATACAAGCCTGCCGTGTGTACCGATCTCTCCACACGTCCTCAGTGAGACCCGCTTTCTCCCATGGAGGAGCATTGGGGTCAACTTGACTCCTAGACCGGGAAGCTCCACGGCGTCTACTGACCGCCTCACCTTTTTGTGCTACGGCAACGACTACTCCACCCCCTGAAGCTTCTACGCTGCCAGCCTCTAAACCTACTCCCTCCTGGAAGTTGTCGTCTAACTCGATGGTTGAACCATCGTTATCGGCAAACATGATGCGACCCTTCGCTTTCCAGTTGGGAGGCAGTGTTTTCTTCCTACCATCCGTTGTGGGATTATGTCCATGCCCTATCTTTGCCTCAAGGTCTAGGGCCTTCGTGCTGAATGAAGGAAAGTTGTGTACATTGATGTTGGCCTCACCTGCCAACTGATTCTTGAGAGGCATAGGGAAGCATCTCAGGTAGGAGGTGAGTAAGACCTGGGGGTCTAGGGACAAAGATCAGATGCTCTACAGCGTCAGTGGCCTCCCTAACTGACTTGAACTGCCTCGTGTGCAGTGTCAGAATCGCATCAGTGGCTTTTTGGGCCTCATGAGGATCATGCCACCTGTCTTCCACCATCTTGAGAAAGCCCTCCAGTTTCTGGTGGGCTGCCCAAGCGCGGAAGTCATGACCGTACCCCTGTAACTGCACTAAACCACTCAACCATCTTGCTGCACTACCCTCTAGGTAGGATGCAGCCACAAGCACTTTCTCATGCGGCAAGGTAAGTTTACACTTGACATATACCAGCACTGCCCTCAACCAAGTGTCGAGGTCTTCGCCCTTCTTATCCCCTGTGAAGGGTTTAGGAGCGGCGATGGCCTTCTTTGGTACCCACTAAGTTTGTCCCGGTCCCTGCATCCCACAGGGTTGTGGACCCTGTGATGCAGGTGGCTGCACTGGCTGCAGGGCCTGTGTACCCTACGGTTGTACAGGCTGCGAGATAGCAGGTTGCGTTGTAACTGCAATCTGCAACGGAGGTTGGGAATACACTGGCTGTACACGAACCTGCAAACTAGGACCTGGTGAGAACCCTCCTGATAACGGCATGCCCAGGGAAACGGTCTGGACCGATGCTGGGGCTGTATATGGGGATATCCCAGTCATCGGTGGGACAAAAGGAGGAGGATGTGCAACGGGCCAGGCACCTGGCCCGGACGGCGATGGTGACGCCTGCATTCTCCCGACTAACACAGCCAGACTCTGTTGGATGTCCTGTAAGATCTGCATTTGGTGATCTTGCATCTCTACTACGCTCAACAAGACCGACCGTATGGTCCTCACTTCATCCCCCATCTTTGTTGGGTCCATCTCCTCTAACTCACTAACGTCCGCTTGCCTCCGCTACATCCTGGCTCTTCTCCTAATCATTCTCTCTTTCTCAGCCTTAATCTCTCCCAATGCCTGCTGTAGCTGTGCCTCGCGATCAGCAGCTCGCTGTATGGCGACCTCCTCGGGAGTCATCACTAAGGGCGGGCTTGCCATTAAGCCAGTGGACTGACTCTGGGTCTGCGCGACCGTTGATCCTACCGCCCCTGAACTGCTGGCCTGGGAACTCTGCTGCGCAGAAGTGGCCATGGCTACTGAAGCTGCGGCTTCGCTTACAAACGCCCTGCTAGCCTCTGATGCTCTAGCTCTCCTCTGCTGCTGCARCCTCTCCCTACGCTGGCGGAACAGGTATCTGTCGCCCTCTGGTCCTAAAGCCAAATGGGCAATCGGGCGTCTAGCCGATCGCAAGATCCGGTCGTCCTCTCTAGTGTCCTCCCTGTCGCTCATAAGCTACAGCACTGTACACAGTCTGCACTAGTGCACTCTAGATGCCTACTACAGCATAGTGTATAGACCAATTTAAAATAAATAAGTAAATAATTGGTGGGTATGTTAGAGACTGGACATTCAGGTTCAACAAGTTGAGATTCCTACAAACGCAAACTATTTCGCTTCGATTAGTCCGCAAACAGAAAGCACAAGGAACAGAAAACAGTTCTACCTAATGCTGTCTGTCAGATGTTAAATGGTTGTACATCCAACTAATCAAATAATAAAAATAGAATCGTTTGTTTGGTCTGTTCACAGCATGGGATCTTACTCAAACCTATCACTTGGAATCTAACCCTTCCCCAATTCCCCTTGATTGTCACTTGACGTCAGCGTCCCTGAGCAATCCGGTTCGGCGTGCGTGACTAAAGGCTGTCTCTTATACACATCTCACAGCATGGGATCTTACTCAAACCTATCACTTGGAATCTAACCCTTCCCCAATTCCCCTTGATTGTCACTTGACGTCAGCGTCCCTGAGCAATCCGGTTCGGCGTGCGTGACTAAAGGTGTGCACACGGCCCACCCCTGTGCCCCGAGTAGCTGCTGAGTTGGCCAGCCCTGCACTGTGTTTATCCTCGCGTGCAGAGAGCCTTACACCAATTGGCTGATCCAGAGGCAATTTAACGACCGCCCCCAAGTGTCATCAGGAATGATTTTACGTCACAGCAGGACGACGATCACAGCCAATGGTTTCCCCAGCCGGTTCTTATTTATAGACGCCCGGTACTCGTCTCTCCCATAGGGCTGGCCTGCCCTTCAGTACCCTTCTATGAGCGCAGCAAGCAGACAAGGACAAAGCAGCAAAGCATGCATGCTCTACTCCCGGTGGGTTGGCATGGTGACCGTGCCCCAGTGCTCCGTCCAGGGCCCTTCAGAAAGCACCGCCCTCTCCTTCCAGATGCTCCACAAGAACAATGCCGACTCTCAAGGTTGAGCGCACATGACACCTCGCAATGAGAGGACTCTCAAGGTTGAGCGCACATGACACCTCGCAATGAGAGGACTCTCAAGAAGGAACTCACAACCTCATGGTAAGAAGTGATGAAGAGGGTAGGTAAGGTTAAGAGCAACGTACCTCATTATAGCTGCCCCCAACCACAAATATTCTCACCAGATGACCTGATGGCGATTGCGATGACCAGTCACTGCATTGGCACAACCAGCATTATCTCGCCGTTCCACCTCAGCATCAATCAACCACCAGATAGTTCTCATCACACTGCGAACACCCCATATACATACCGTAGCCTTCATGGCGATTCCCCTCTCCTCCTGGGTTGCCACACCTTGTCTCCGCCGTCCTCACTACACACCACCTACGGCCTCACTCACCAAGCAGACCACATGTATGTACCACATAGGCGGAAGACAAGCGCCAGATGAGCGCAACGTACCACAGCTCCGATACCACATTGCAAGGAAGATGAGCGATAGCGAACTTCAGAAATCAAACAGCATCATACACAAGACCAGATAGTCGTGACCTCGAACCAACAGCAGAATTGCATCACGAGTTTCACCAAATAAGAACACACCAAGAGCTCATAATTGACAATGCTGGAGCATCATCAACGAAGAACCAATGTTGATATCGTATCTGACGCTCGGCGCCCAGACTACAGATGGCAGATCCTATGACGTCAACAGCTTCACCGAAGTACGAGCAGATCTCGGACAATGCCGTCGCTTCTAGCACCAGGTATGTCTCTCGTATCACTCACAACTCCGTTCCCCAACACACAGTTGCCACTTGCACCCAAGGACCACCCTGCGCCTCACCCAGCTCCCAGCAGCGCAGCTCGGCTATGGCTGCCTGCTCCTTCCAGCTCGCCCGTGAGCGCGTGAGCGCTAGCCAGCTTCAGCACAGCATGCAGCCAGCACCCGAATGTCCAATGCGGAGGCAGGCCCTTTGTTATATGGAAGTGGCCTGCCTGCCTTCTGTCCCAGGCTTCGCTGGGCCTTTCCCAAGACGCTTCCGGTAGGCCCCAGTAGGCTGAGGCCCAGTCCAAAAGAATTGGCCCAGGGCTGCCGACAGTTACCTGTGCCCAACTGCCCGCAACCTGAGTTGGGCCTATGTTACGATTCTCGCCCAGGGCCTGACTCAGATGCATTTGATAAAGGAAGCCAGGGCCTGGGCGCTTCCAACCAACTGGCGCAGCGCAACTGCCTGAATTTTCCCAGTTGCAAAGTAGTCCAAAATAAGCCACTGAGGGTCTGTCGGGCCTGCCTTCACTTTAGGGCGGCGGACGCTGTTGCAAATAGGGCCCAGTGGGGCTTATAGAGGCATTGTGCCTCGCAGAAGGCTAACGTCTAAGTTTAACAGCCTACGAGCCAGATTTGTCTCTTTCCCCATACGCAATAACACACATATCAAGGCCCATAAATTTTTAACATCGATCGAGAGATAATGACCCTAGAAGCCTTCTTGCTACGAAAGGTACAGGTGTCTAAGGATAAACCCTGGTGGATTTTCCATCCAGATCAGGACATCTCTGAGCTTCGGCCCCAATGAGTGGGGATGGGAACAGACCGCAGTGAAAACCACGACTCCCTTGAAGGAATACACGGCTAGATTTGGATGCCGCTTGGGGCTCAGTATCACTGACCCGTCACCTGAAATAAACAAAAGATGGAAGCGCATTTTGAACACTGACGAGGATACACAGATCCCCTGGAAACAATACTTAGGCTTGAGACCAGTGCAGATCTGCAGCCTTCAATGGCTCCTGGCATACACCGCCCTACTGGTGAATCAGTGGCTCCATGAGAAACGCAAACACTCAGATCCCAATAGCTTTGACAAATGTGTCATGTGCACCACTAACTCATCGGAAGGCATCATTCACTGCCTGATCTCATGCCTTGACTCCATCTGGTTCTGGGAAAGAATTAAGAAACTATGGCTATCCCTCTTCGATGCCCCACCGCCCTCGACGTCCCTGACCACCATCCTCTTATCCATCAACATTCCCTCCTCCCTGCATGGCGGCAAGAAGAACTGGTTCCTACTACTCTGGAAAATTACACTGTGGACTATCTGGAAGCCCAGATGTGCGTACACCATTGATGGGGAAGTCACTGCGAAAGAAGAATCTTGGGCCCAGCTGATAGCTATGGTGGAAACGGCAATCCGCTGCAGATGGATCTCAGCCGAACAGTCAGTGAAAAAGAGACCGGACAAGAGGGTGGTCGACAGGGAGTCCTTTATCAGAAGATGGCTGCTACACAGCAAGATTGTCAGGATAGAAGGGGACTCACTCAGATGGAAGAAATGGGAGCGGATCTAAAATGAGACCTCACCTCAGCAGCAGAAACCGAAGATGAACATGCATATGCACGGGGTGTTACCGTCTAGCCGCTGGTAATCCGCATCTTCACGGAGAATTCAATTTCACTGAGCCCATGTTGGAGACAGCGGGGCAGTCGTTACACCATTTGTGCAGGTCGCTAAGTGAAATAAACTTCAAACATCATTTCAACTGAGGCAGAGACCAACAACATCATCCAAACGGTCATCTCAACAGTGTCAGACCCTGGGAAGGAAGACCAGATCATCACAGGAGGCAAAGCAGAAGGCTTAGAAGAGCTCCCATCATGTGATTATTGTTATGGCTAGAAGATTTGACAGGGCCTCAGAGGAGAGGAATACATTTTAGGGCAAGCTGACAGTTAATCCTCCCTGCTTGGGAGCAATCAATGCTGGTCAGGGATCCTTCGGCCGGACAGAGGGATGCGTGAGTGGCTCTATGTTATATCATGTTATTTTGACTTGCCGGGGTGGAATAGGAACCGGACTGACGCTCCCCAGAACGGACATGGAGCCGGGACCATAAGGTCCTGTTTCTTTAACAAAAAAGGGAAAAAAAAAAGAAAGAAAAAAAGGAACCGACTGAAGCTCGCCAGAATAGGAGCGAGACCCACGGGTCTGTTTCTTTGATTGAAAAGAAAAAGGCATACTCACTACCACACGTGTGATGTGCTGACATGCCGCCGTTGCAAATGCAGGGCCTTGGGCAGGTACTCCCTTTTGGGATGTTGGGCAGCTGAATGGCAAATGCATGTATGACACAACTTCGCTAGATCCGTGGGACGGTTGAGCAGTTAGGTTTTAAAATAGCACTAGCCAGGGCTGTCACTTGGCGGCCATTGTTGGGCCTCAAGTGCCAGACGTGTGCATGGTGTTTGTCTTCTTGCTGTTGCAGACCATTTGTCTGGTGGGTGTTTTCTGGCTGAAACACAGTCTTTCTCTACTACTTATACGACTGCAGAGGGATGATCGCGACATTGTCGGATGCCATGTACTCAATGTCTTCGCTGTGAAAGTAATGCCTCACGCATTGAGTTCATTTGCAGTTGCTCATCTACTACTTATAGGACTGCCTTGGGGGCGTGTGCTGCGAAGCCCATGGAAGGTTAGGGGTACTATACGACAGAAGCAACGGGGAAGCCTCTAAAAGCTGGCTGTAAATCAGGATGGTGCTCTTCATGCCACGTCAGAAGCCTTGCAGTTTATGGCACCCTGACCGAATTCCCGGAGGTCCTGCGCTTGCATTCCAGGGCTACTTGAAGTAGGACTTAAACCACCAGCACCCTGCCCAGCTATTGATGCCGAACATAAATTCGCCCCGCACGCCAAACAAAAATGAACCCACGCGGGCCTGCTTTTGGCTGGTGCCGCCAGTCATTACATCTGGTACCCAAGCCCCCGAAAGTTGCAGCTGCATATGAAACTCACATGTTTTTCTCAAGCTGGGCGGGGTACTGGTGGTTTAAGAGGGTTCCATGTTTAGCCTAATATCGCTGCATCTGGACTGGATGTTGCCCCAAATACAGTTGTAATCAGGGTTGCGCACTTGCCGACCGTGGACCGTATTGCAGCCGACCAGTAGGGC
>BFEA01000007.1:808801-844073 GCA_003427395.1 Chara braunii | reverse complement strand
AGAGAGAGAGAGAGAGAGAGAGAGAGAGAGAGAGAGAGAGAGAGAGAGAGAGGCAGCACGACGGGAAGGAGAAGAGAGCAGGGAGGAAAGGAAGGCAGCGCGATGCCACAATGGGGAAGGAAACGATAGCAGCACGTCGGGAAGGAAACCACGCAGGGAGGGAACAGAGGCAGACGTTATGACATGAAAGAAACGAGAGAGAGAGAGAGAGAGAGAGAGAGAGAGAGAGAGAGAGAGAGAGAGAGAGAGAGGCAGGCACTGGTGTTGATGGGGTCAAGTGATGAGAGGAAAGGTCGCCATGGCTTTAGGGTGACAATGTGGGGATATTGGAAAAGGAGACTCCATGCTGCTCCAGAGGACAGGCATTGCCACTTCCAGTTTCAACATTATCACCCAGTTTCAGCTCCCTCGCTGAGCAAAGAACAATGTGGGGAACGAACGCTATAGTTCAAGTCCGGAATCTTGAAGATCATACGGCTATGCTCGCTCAAGTCTTTGCAGAAATGCAGAAGCTTTGGGAGGACTTGACCGAGATGAACTGCGATAGGCCCAAGTGCCTAATCCTCGTCCTCTACCCTCTGGTTCTGGAGCTGTTACTGCAACTAGTCTTGCCCCTCTTATCGTATTTTCTTATTCTCCTCCTTTGAGTGTGGTTAACATTTTATCGGGATTTGTAGTAGGTGCAGATTCCGTTGTTGCAACATCTAGTGACAACGTAGGAAATTCTGAAGTTGTTGCAGCCTCAAAATCAGAACCTGCAGATGTTGGTACCGGCTACAGCAGTCCCTATGTGGACAGGAAGGCAGTCCAGACACCATCCAAGTACGACGGCAAGGACGACGTAGAGTCTTGGATTAGCTCTACGAGAGCCAACTTCGAGGTGTTGGGAACACAACTAGTGATCCAATCCTTGATCATGGGGACGAACGTCGGCTTCTTAGAAGTCCAAGCTGTGCGAGCTGGGTATACAAAGATAAATTCGACACAGTGGCTTAAGGCCATGCCAATTGCCACACTTGAAGAGATTTTAATTAAATAGTGTAAGGATCCACATGTTGCTGCAAGAGTTAGAAACAAGCTTGACCATCGCAAGCACAACTAGGGGTCGAGCTTCATGCATAACCTTCCATCCTATCTCAACAAAATGTTTGCTACTCCCGGATTGGAGATGACTGATCAGCCATGCTTGGATGTGGTGAAAAGTATGGTTCCCACTACTTACACACATCGCCTAGGCAAAGACTTCATTGGGTATACGGGCTGGCTTCCCCTCATGCAGGATATAGTCAGCCTCGAGGCAAAAGACCTTGTCTCCACAATAGGTGGCAAGAAGCCCACAAGCAGCAAACGACTCAGAGGCAGCAACCACCTTAATGTGTTGGACCTGTTGGAGACCGAAGAGGAGGCCTATGCAGATGAACCCACTCTTGGTGACGACCAAGAACAGGACGCTAATACAGCCTAGTCCTCTTTATGCCATGATTCTGAAACTAATAACGAGGAAGAAAACTTCAATGCATTTAAAAAGTCTGCCAACACAAAGGGACCAAACCGGAACTCAGAGAAGACCTTTGTCGAACTCCCCAAAGGAGCCAAAATAGGATTCTTTCACCAAACCTTGGTTGGAACTCCACATCAGTGATTGGAAGGCTAGGGTCAAGAAGGGGTTTGCCTTCATTGTGAATGTGATAGGGCTTCAAGAGAGGACTAGTGAACTGAATCAAGTTCCTTGGAGGAACTGTCACTTACCGATTTAATCTCCCTTGTTGTAGAGTGTGCTGACGGCAACTCTACGCCCAATTCTGGTTTCCCTGCAGCCTATATCAGTATTGGACTTTATGCCCCAATTTCCACACCTGGTTAACCAGGGGTGTTATTTTCGACGAATTGGGGCATAAAGTCCAATACTGATATAGGCTGCAGGGAAACCAGAACTGGGCGTAGAGTTGTCGTCAACACACTCTACAACAAGGGAGATTAAACCGGTAAGTGACAGTTCCTCCAAGAAACTTGATTCAGTTCACTAGTCCTCTCTTGAAGTTCTATCACATGTTGATTCCAAGGTTGATGTTTTTGGCCTGTTTCCTTTTTTGTCTTGTTTCCTTTTTTGATGTTTGCACTATGGTCTCATATAGTTTGTTTTTAAAATTTTTGATGGAATTCGCACCGCAATTGCCAACGAAAACGGCGAATATTTGGGGCCCCGTTAACCGTCTCTCTAGCGCTTGTCATGTTCTTTATGTTGAGCCTTGGGCTGATTTTAAGGAGGTTGACTTCCACTATCACCTTGAGCATTGGGCTGAGATGAAATAACGGCGTGCTCAAGGGAAAGCGGAGTTAATCTTCTTCAAGTTTCTCATTAACCACCACTACCTCCGTGTCTTGGTTGATTGCGGCGGTATTACTAACTTTATGTCATCATATGGGGTTTGCAAGGTGGGTTTGGGAATTAAGCAAGTGGAATTGTAGAACCCTTGCCAGGCCCAAGTAGGCAACCAAGAAGTCGTTACATCCGCACATGCAGTCAAAGGTTTGCGCGCTGACCAGGACACAACTGTCACACACGCACTGAACTTTTATGTCCTCAACATGTGCCCCTTCGATTCAGGTCTAGGACCGGGCTGATTAAAGCCCCAATGCAAGAGAACTGAGTGGAAGGAATCACTATTCGTGGTCCAAGATGCTAAGGGAAACGAGTGTCCTGTCCTCTTGGATGAGAAGCACAAATCCCCTGTGACTTTTCTAAATGTCATGTGAGTCTATAAAAAAGTGGTGTAGGTGCAAAGAGGATGAACATTTGTACATAGCCTTTGTCCGTCCTGCTCATAAGCCATCCATTTTCGCAACATGTAACACCTCTACTTCAAATTATCTTGTCTTGGCTGCCAATTTGCAGCCTGCTTTGCCTGCACTTATTCTCCGCCCCCGAAAATCCCAGCAAATATTCAAAGTCTCCTCAACCGATTCCCTGAAGTTTTGGCCACGTGGGGTTCCCGTGCGTCACATCCAATACGAAATTGAGTTGATTGAAGGCACTGTTCCTTCAAAGGGTTGTGTGTACCTTATGGGACCCGGCGAGTTTGAGGAACTCCACAAACAAATCAACGAAATGATTGACAAGGGGTGGATTAAGCCTAGTGAGTTCGAATTTGGTGCACCAGTTTTGTTTGTCCCCAAGAAAGGAGGCAAATTCTGGATGTGTATTGACTACTATAGACTATATAGAATAACAAGAAAGAATGTATACCCATTGCCACACATTGATGACTTGCTAGATGTTACAGGTCGGTGCAAGGCCTTCTCCAAGATCAATCTCAAGTCTAGTTACCACCAGATTGAAGTCGATCCTGCGAACCAGCACACGACTGCATTCAAGACTCTCGATGGGCTGTACGAATTCACAGTTATACCCTCCGGACTCACGAATGCACCAGCCACCTTTCAGAATCTCATCGATAAGGTGTTCCACGATCAGATCAATCAATTTGTTGTTGTCTACCTAGATTATATCTTCAACAAATCGATGGTTGAGCACATGAGACATCTTGAGGAGGTGTTAAATATCCTCAAGAAAATGCAACTCCATCTCAACTTGGAGAGACCTGAGTTTGGGAGGGACAGCGTCATCTACCTTGGACACCGGTTGTCTATTGCAGGCCTTCGGCCCGAGGCAACCAAAGTTGAGGTCATCCGTAAGTGGCCTCGACCGGTGAATGTCTGTGAGCTGCGTTCCGTTCTTGGTTTTTTGTCATACTACTGGAAGTGTGTTCCCTGATTTTGTATCATTGCTTGCCCATTGTCTAGATTAACAAGCAAGAATGTATCTTACACATGGGACGACGCATGTGAAACTGCCTTTCAAGCCTTGAAAGCGGCCTTGGTAAGTCATCATGTGCTCCGCATAGCAGATCCCAAACTCACATTCATAAGTGCATATTGGAAAGAGTCTCCTTTCAAAAATCCATGTTCTCGCAGTGTACTTAACAGTTTCCTGATGGGTGCATGCAACACCAATCTTTTCCTAACTTCACCTCCCAGATCTATGACATCAAACTCAAGATGACATCTTCTCGACATCCTGAAGCCTATTGATTGGCCGAGGAGATCAATCAGACCGTGATCCAAGTTCTCCACGCTCTAATTGTCTCTAATCAGAACTCTTGGGATGAGGAATTGCCGATTATGCAGTGGTTGTAGAAGAACTCCATACACTCCACCGAAATGACACCAAATCGGTTGCATTTCGGGTGGCAGATTTGCAATCCCCTATCCTACCTGTTTCCTGATCCGACATCTGGTCTAACACGAGGCCAGCCTGGCTGCAGCACTAAGTTAGATCGCTTGCTCAGAGTTGTTGTTGCAGCTGTGGAGAAGCGAGGCAGTGTCATGGTCAAACATGCTAACAAGAAGCGCCAACTTGAACCTTTCAAGGTGTGAAACTGCCTTTCAAGCCTTGAAAGCGGCCTTGGTAAGTCATCATGTGCTCCGCATAGCAGATCTCAAACTCACATTCATAAGTGCATATTGGAAAGACTTCACCTCCCAGATCTATGACATCAAACTGAAGATGACATCTTCTCGACATCCTGAAGCCAATTGATTGGCTAAGGAGATCAACCGCACCGTGATCCAAGTTCTCCACGCTCTAATTATCTCCAATCAGAAATCTTGGGATGAGGAATTGCCGATTATGCAGTGGTTGTAGAAGAACTTCATACACTCCACTGAAATGACACCAAATCGGTTGCATTTCGGGTGGGAGATTTGCAATCCCCTATCCTACCTGTTTCCTGATCCGGCGCCTGGTCTAACACCAGGCCAGCCTGGCTGCAGCACTAAGTTAGATCACTTGCTCAGAGTTGTTGTTGCTGCTGTGGAGAAGCGAGGCAGTGCCATGGTCAAACATGCTAACAAGAAGCGCCAACTTGAACCTTTCAAGGTGGGAAGTTATGTATGGGAAGAAGAGGGGGTGTCGCGAAAGCTTCTTCCTCAATACTATGGTCCTTAGCAGCTGCTATGCATTCGGTTTTTCCTATGTGATTGACGTGCCTCCTCATCTGCAAACATACCTAGTCTTTCATGCATCGAAGCTGTTTCTGTATTCGTCTCCTGAAACTTTTCCATATCAAGCATCAATGATCCCTTGTGCAATCAATGGTGGTCACGAGATTGATAGAATTGTTGAACACAGTGGAAAGGGGAAGAACAAACAATATAAGGTTAATTTCCTATATCACCCATTAGATGATTTCTACTGGATTTATGAAAATAATTTGTTGCGGAGTGCACCGCGAGTTGTCGAAGCCTATGAGCGACTGATTGTCTCTGACCAAGCAGCCACAGACCTCCGATCAGCAATCAAAACAGCAGCCGAAGCTTTCTGCTACTCTCACTCCCACTGAACACACCAGGTCACTCTTTGCCATCTATGCCCATGAACATTGTGCAGGCACTCCGAGTGAGTTACTCGCTCGAAGGGACCTCGCGCTTGAGGGGGGGTTTGTGTAATGACCTGCCAAAACACAGACTGAGAACACTGCTGATTTCTGAGTTTTGCCGCTGGAATGAATGCCTTGCTGAGATTCCCGCATTCTGCTGAGTTTTCTAAGTTTGTGTGTGTGTGTGCATGCTTGCTGGTTCGTGTGCCCGTATGAGTGTGTGTGTAGCCAGACAGGGCACTTGTGTGTTACGAGTCCCGCGGTACTTACCTGTGGCCATGATTTTGAGGGTTGCAGCAGGGAAAACACTCAAGTAGCGGGGAGTAGGCCCGTGACACTTAGGGCAGCAGGGAAAAACACTCAAGTAGCAGGTAGTGCGAGGCCAAGGCCCCGATGAGCCCCTTTTTGGACCTGTTATGCAGCACGTCGGCCGCCCTAAGTGAAGGTAGGCTCGACGAGGGCCTGAGGGCCCCTATTTCAGTCACCTCGCAACTGTGGAAAATTCAGGCAGTTGCGCAGCGCCAGTTGGTTGAAGAGCACCCAGGCCCAGGCCGCCTGTTTGCATGTATGGAAGGCAGGCCCTAGGCTGGATATGGGATATGGGCCAAACACAGGCCGAGGACAGTTGGGCACAAGTAATCACCACAGGCCCTGGGCCTGATTCGTTTGGACTGGGCCTCAGCCTACCGGGGCCTACCGGAAGCTTCTTGGGACAGGCCCCGCGCAGCAGCAGGCAGGCCACTTCCATACAGCAAAGGGTCTGCCTCCGCATTGGACATTCGGGTGCTGGCTGCATGCTGCGCAAGCGCTGCTGCGCTAGAGCTGGCCAGCGCTCACGCGCTCACGGGCGAGCAGGAAGGAGCAGGCAACCATAGCCGAGCTGCGCTGCTGTGAGCAGGGTGTGGCGTAGGGCGGTCCTTGGGTGCATGTGGCATTTGTGAATTGGGGAACGAGGTTGTGAGTGCAGCGAGAGACATACCTGGTGCTGGAAGCGTGCAGCATTGGCCACTATCTGCTCGTACTTCAGTGAAGCTGTTGACGTCATCCGGCGGCATTGTAGAGTAGGCCAGATACGATCTGCCATCTGTAGTCTGGGCGCCGAGCGTCAGATAGGATATCAACATTGGTTCTTCGTTGATGATGTTGCAGCATTGTCAATTATGAACTTTTGGTGTGTTCTTATTTGGTGAAACTTGTGATGCAATTCTGTTGTTGGTTCGAGGTCACGACTATCTGGTCTTGTGTATGATGTTGTTTGATTTCTGAAGTTCGCTATCGCTCATGCTTGCAATTTGGTATCGGAGCTGTGGTACGTTGTGCTCATCTGGCGCTTGTCTTCTGCCTATGCGGTACATACATGCGGTCAGCTTGGTGAGTGAGGCCGTAGGTGGTGTGTAGTGAGGAGGGCGAAGACAAGGTGTGGCGACCTAGGAGGAGAGGGGAATCGCCAGGAAGGCTATGGTGTGTATATGGGGTGTTCGCAGTGTGATGAGAACTATCTGGTGGTTGATTGATGCTGAGGTGGAACGGCGAGATAATGCTGGTTGTGCCGATGCAGTGACTGGTCATCGCAATCGCCATCAGGTCATCTGGTGAGAATATTTGTGGTTGGGGGCAGCTATAATGAGGTACGTTGCTCTTAACCTTATCTACCCTCTTCATCACTTCTTACCATGAGGTTGTGAGTTTCTTCTTGAGAGTCCTCTCATGTGAGGTGTCGTGTGCGCTCAACCTTGAGAGTCGACATTGTTCACGTGGAGCATCTGGAAGAATAGGGCAGTGCTTTTTGAAGGGCCCTGGACGGAGCACTGGGTCACGGTCACCATGCCAACCCACCGGGAGTAGAGCACGCATGCTTTGCTACTTTGTCCTTGTTTGCTTATTGCGCTCATAGAAGGGGTACTGAAGGGCAGGCCAGCCCTATGGGAGAGACGAGTATCGGGCGTCTATAAATAAACACCGGCTGGGGAAACCATTGGTTGTGATCGTCGTCCTGCTGCGACGTAAAATAATTCCTKATGACACTTGGGGGCGGTCGTTAAATTGCCTMTGRATCRRCCAATKGGTGTAAGGCTCGCTGCACGCGAGRATAAACACAGTGCAGGGCTGGCCAGCTCAGCARCTAC
Organism: Chara braunii; assembly: GCA_003427395.1. NCBI lineage: Eukaryota > Viridiplantae > Streptophyta > Charophyceae > Charales > Characeae > Chara > Chara braunii. The sequence continues at coordinate 836,509 of BFEA01000007.1, read as the reverse complement.
TMGGGGCACARGGGTGGGCCGTGTGCACACCTTYAGTCACGCACGCCAAACCGGATTGCTCAAGGACGCTGACGTCAAGTGACAATCAAGGGGAATTGGGGAAGGGGTAGATTCCAGGTGATAAGTTTGAGTAAGATCCCCCGCTGCAAACAGACCCAACAAATGATGTTATTTTTATTTTGACTAGTTAGATGTACTGACAGACAACATAGTTTAGAACTGATTATGTTCATTGTGCTTACTGTTTGCAAACTAGTCAAAGTAGAATGGTACCATTTGTAGGAATCTGAGCTTACCTGTTGGACCCGAATGTATAGTCTCTGATATAGCCACCGATTATTATTGTTATTTTATTATAAATCAGTCTATGCATTATGTTGCGGTAGGCATCTTGAGTGTCCTAGTGCAGGCTGTGTATAGTGTTGTAGCCTATGAGCGACAGGGAGGACACTAGAGAGGACGACCGGATCTTGCGATCGGTCAGACGCCCAATCGCCCATTTGGCATTAGGACCAGAGGGCGACAAATACTTGTTCCGCCAGCGGAGAGGCAGCAACAGCAGAGAAGAGTTAGGGCCGCAGAGGAAAGCAGAGCATTGGCAAGCGAGGCCGCTACTTCAGCAGTCATGGCCACTGCCGCGCAACAAACTTCTCAGGCTAGTAGTTCAGGTTCTGTGGGGTCAACGGTCGCACAGACCGTGAGTCAGTCCCCTGGTGTTATGGCAAGCCAGCCAATAGTGTTGACCCCCGAGGAGGTCACCATACAACGAGCAGCCATTCGCGAGGCACAACTACAACAGGCGTTAAGAGAGATTAAGGCAGAGAAAAAGAAAATGATTAGAAGAAGAGCCAGGATGCAGCGGAGGCAAGTGGACGTTAGTGAGTTAGAGGAGATGGACCTGACACACATGACTGATGATGTGAGAACCAAACGGTCCGTCCTGCTAGATGTAGTTGAAATGCAGGACCACCAGACGACTCTCCTTCAGGACATTCAGCAGAGTCTGGCCGTATTGGTCGGACGAGTGCAGGTTGCGCCATTGCCGTCCGGGTCGGGTGCCTGGCCCGTTGCACAACCTCCTCCTTTTGTCCCACCGGTGACTGGGGTATCCCCATATATAGCTCCAGCATCGGTTCAGCCCGTTTCCCTGGGTATGCCCTTGACAGGCGGGTTCTCAACAGGTCCTAGTTTAGAGGTTCCTGTACAGACATTGTTTACCCAACCTCCGTCACAAGTTGCCGTAAGCGGGCAGCCTGTAGTCTCGCAGCCTGCACAACCGCAGGGTTCACAACCCCAGCAGCTAGTGCAGCCACCAGCATCACAGGGTCCACAACACAGATTGGTGCAAAGTACCAGGACAAAGTCAGTGGATACCGGAGACGGCCATCGCCGCTCCAAAACCCTTTACAGGGGATAAGAGGGGCGGAGATCTCGACACTTGGTTGAAGTGCTTGTGGCTGCATCCTACCTAGAGGGTAGTGCAGCAAGATGGTTGAGTGGTTTAGTGCAGTTACAGGGGTACGGTCATGACTTTTGCGCTTGGGCAGCCCATCAGAAACTGGAGGACTTTCTCAAGATGGTGGAAGACAGTTGGCATGATCCTCAGGAGGCCCAAAAGGCCACTGACGCGATCCTGACACTGCACACGAGGCAGCTTACGTCAGTAAGGGAGGCCACTTACGCTGTAGAGCGTCTGATCTGTGTCCCTGGGGTGCGCTATGACCCCCAGGTTTTACTCACCTCCTACCTGAGATGCTTTCCCATGCCTCTCAGGAATCAGTTGGCAGGTGAGGCCAACATCAATATGCACAACTTCCCCTCGTTTAGCAAGAAGGCCATAGACCTTGAAGCGAAGATAGGGCATGGACATAATCCCACGACGGCTGGTAGGAAGAAGACACTGCCTCCCAACTAGAAGGCGAAGGGCCGCATTATGTTCGTCGACAACGATGGTTCTACCATCGAGTTGGACGACGAGTTCCAGGCGGGAGTAGGTTCAGAGGCTGGCAGCGTAGAAGCTTCAGGGGGTGGAGTAGTCGCTGTCGTAACTCAGAAAGGTAAGGCGACCGGTAGACACCGTGGAGGCTCCCGGTCAAGGAGTCAAGTTGACCCCAATGCTCCCCCATGGGAGAAAGCGGGTCTCACTGAGGACGTGTGGAGAGATTGGTACACACGGCAGACTTGTATTCGTTGTGGCCAATATGGCCATAACCAATTCAAGTGTCGAAACAAGAAGGTGACCGAGAAGATCCCGCCTACGATGGGGCAGGCGGTAGGATCCTCCACTCCCGTTGGTAGCAATGTGGCTAGCATTTCTGACACTGTTCCGGGAAACACGTCGAGCCAGTAGGAATAGTAGTTGTTCCTGCTAGGGTCGAGGTGGTGGAAACACCCTCACCATCTCGAGAGATGGCCCAAGCTACTGACTCCATCGTCGTCCCGCAAACACGTTCAGACCCATCAAGCCTCTGTTCGATGAATGTGTTTGAGTCCTTAGAGGAGCTAGAGGAGGAGTGGTCTAGATCAGACCCGCTAGCTTCTTGGACGACATTGGCCAAAACCCCTAAGGGTGAGATGTTAGTCAGTGAGGTGGTAATTGGCGGCCGCAAGGCCGGGGCCTATTATGACACTTGCTCGACACGGAACTTCATTAGTCGCGCGTAATTTGAGAGGCTGCGTTTACAGGGGCGAGTGCAGTGCCTGAGTCGACCTGTGGAGTCGACCTGTGCCAACAAACAGCGCATGGTAGTCGATGACTACCTCCAAGATGTGGAGTGTTGTTTCCCGTACGTGAGAGGGGAGATGAGACATCGCATCTCGTTCCTAGTGAGCGATGAGCTCCCCATGGATACGTTGTCAGGTATGTACTACCTCTCTGTGGCACAACCCCAGTTTGACTGGGACCGAAAAGTGGAGGGACCGCTAGATTACGTAAGTTCAAGGCTAGTAGTCTGATTGAGTCCTACGGGTGCATGTGTGCGGCTGTGTTCTACAATCACTATAAGCAAAATCAGGAGGAGGGTATGTATCTAGTTTATGTCTCTGTAGCAGGCGAGCCGGTGAAAAGGTCGTCGGAGATAGAGGGAGTAGTTGCTAAATACCCTGATCTATTTGAAGAGCCGACAGGGGTTGTTGAGAGGGAGGTCGTCCACGCGATAGAGATTATCCCAGGGTCTAGCATCCCAAAGGGTAGGATCTATCAGATGTCTCCAGGCGAGCTTGATGAGCTTTGTCGGCAACTCAAGGAACTCGTAGAAAAGGGTTGGATCCGGCCGAGTGTTTCTCCTTATGGGTCTCCAGTCCTATTTGTACCCAAAAAGAAGGAAGGAACACTTAGGATGTGCATTGACTATAGGGGCCTCAATGCCATCACTGTTAAGAACAGAGAGCCCCTACCGCGCATCGACGACTTGCTAGATAGAGCGCAAGGGTGTCGGTACTTCAGTAAGATAGATCTGCAGTCCGGGTACCATCAGATTGCAATCCGGACCGAGGATCAACACAAAACCGCATTTCAGACCAGGTACGGTCTGTAAGAGTTTGTGGTGATGCCTTTTGGCCTTTGCAATGCTCCTGGCACCTTTCAGCACGCTATGAATCGGATATTTCATGACTACTTGGATAAGTTTGTCATCCTGTACCTCGATGACATACTTATTTTTAGTAAGACTGTCGAGGAGCACGTTGCACACTTGGACAAAGTCCTTAGTCTTCTGCGACAGCACAAGTTCAAGATCAACGGTGAGAAGTGCGAGTTTGGCCGCACCCGTGTCCTGTACTTGGGTCATGAGATTTTCGCAGAGGGACTAAAGCCCGATGACACGAAGGTGGCCAGCATTCGTGACTGGCCGCGTCCTCAGTCTGTGACTAAGATGAGGTCTTTCTTAGGTATGACCGGCTACTATCGCAATTTTGTGAAGAACTATAGCCTAGTTTCCGCCCCTTTGACTGACCTGACTCGCGTTGACACCCCATGGGAGTGGACAGACAGATGCGAGGCTGCTTTCAGACATCTGAAGCACGCGTTGACGCATCATGAGATCTTGAAACTTCCTGATCCTGATAAGCCATTTATAGTATCTACGGATGCAAGCCAATATGGCATAGGCGTCGTACTTGCACAACAGGAGGGGAAAAAGTTGAGGCAGTAGAGTACATGTCCAAAAAGATGCCCTCTCAAAAGTTGGTTAAGTCCACCTATGAGAAGGAGCTCTATGCGATCTACAAGGCGCTCACCAATTAGAGGCACTATCTCCTTGGGAGGTTCTTCTACGTCAGGATTGATCATCAGACAGAGCAGTATGACTTCGAGCCCCAGTACATCAAGGGCGAGTACAACAAGGTTGCTGATGCGCTGTCGCGTAGGCCTGATTTCTCAGGTGCGCTGATTACTGAGTTCGATCTTACGGACGATGTTACTCGCTCCTTGGTGGAAGCCTATCGCGAGGACCAGTTCATGTCGGAGATCATACGCAGACTTGAGGCGAAGGATGAGAAGACTTCTTTCGAGTTTGGGTTGGTTAACGGCTTGTTGTTCCTTGAGAAGGCAGGGAAAAACGGTTGTGTGTCCCAAATTGAGAGTCTTTGCGTAGTTTATTTTTAGGTGAGTGTCATGATGCCACGTGCCATTTTCGCTACAAAAAGACAGCAGCGAATCTGCTGCGGCGGTTCTGGTGGCCCACGATGATGCGAGATGCCCAGCTGTACATGGAAACCTGTCAGGTCTGTCAGAGAGACAACCCACGTACTCAGGCTCCTCCTGGGCTCCTGAAGCCCCTTCCGATTCCGGAAAGGCCTGGTGAGAGTTTGTCCATGGACTTCATGGATACGCTGATCACCAGCAAGAGTGGGATGAGACATATCTTTGTCATCGTGGACAAATTTAGTAAGTGTGCTAGGTTGATAGCCATGCCGGAGACAGCGAAAACCGAGTACGTTATCAAACTGTTCAAAGAGAATTGGGTAAGAGATTTTGGTCTACCCAAGTCAATCGAGAGTGACAGGGATGTCATATTTACAAGTGAATTGTGGAAGGCTGCTGCTGCCGAACAGGGAACGCAAGCCACAAGGCGCGAAGCGCCGCCACATCGTAAACCAATTTCGCCAGAGTGGCTCATCCCCCCCACCCCTTGATTACTTGCCCAGCAAGCCCTTCTGGCCTTTATCTGCCATGCTTGAATAATTGCACACGTCAGCCTTCTTTACTGATGACATGTCAGCAACATGCCATGTCATCAATGTTTCAAGGAAGCTGTCATCAAAAGTATGTGTCTCTACTGTGTGGACTATCGCCAGTGCCATCGTCCGCCACATTCTCTCCTAGCATGTCCCACATGCAGTGTTGGTCATACACCTACTGCAACCGCAGTCAGAATTCCTTTTTCCTTGCCTGACGGACGATAGTCATAGAAGCCTGAGGAGGAAAATAGATTACCATATGAATCACCTACAGAGCACTGTACTGATAGGTTGTCTCCACCAGGGCCAGCTGTTGCATCCCAAATTCTGCAGCAGCTAAACACCCTTGCTTTGAATCAATCTTCCCCGTCGTCGTCTACCCATAGAGAGGGAATAAATATTGAGGAAACCCAAGAGAGTTGCTCCATGCTGCTTTGTGATGACCCACTGGAGATTCAGCTAGCATGTGGTTCGCATGCCTTATGCCGTGAGGATTATGACGGGATAGCCCGGTGAGCTTTTGTCTTCATACGTATGATGACAGCCTACACTGCACTCATGTATGGCAGCCTGACATGTCATTTCCAATTTGTAGACAGGGGCTGGAACGGCAATGCCTCTACAATTGCGGGCGACGTGCCTCTGTGTTCCTAGCATGTAGGAGCCACGTAGCCTGTGACATCTGTCTACATAATGCCATTCGATGCAGTAACTGTGACTGTGAGAACTGGAAGCATGTAGGAGCCACGTAGCCTGTGACATCTGTCTACATAATGCCATTCGATGCAGTAACTGTGACTGTGAGAACTGGATGCAGTGCTTCCACAGGACACACCCAAACGGGTCCTGCCCGGTCTGTAGAGGTGTCCACTTACCATAGGCACTTACCATAGGCAACGATTGCACCTCAAATCTTATGCAACCCACACAGTGACTGGCCTCATGTGCCATTCTAGAGTGGTCTGCCCCAGCGGTCACTGTTTAGAACCCTGTTAGCTGCCCCAGCGGTCACTGTTTAGAACCCTGTTAGCTGCCCCAATGGTCACTGTTTAGAACCCTGTTAACTGCCCCAGCGGTCACTGTTTAGAACCCTGTTAGAACTCCACCTCCCATTTCCTCCCTCCCTCCGTCTTCTGTATTACTAGTAAGACATATGAATGAGCATCATTAAGAGAACAGACAAAATGTAAGTTGAAGATCTGAGAAGAAATGAACAGGATTATACCTCCGCCTTTGCTCTGCCTCCTTTCATAGTGTACAAGTGGGCCGTTATGGCACACGGGGATGTGGGCAGCTCACACTCAACCACAATCAACGTGGTGTGCATGAGAGGCACGGTAAAGGGGGAGCTGCAAGAACAAATGAAAGGGATACCCCGAAGAAAGCAAACGTGAACACAATTAAGAAAGGGGTTTACATACCTCTATCGTACTTCATTTTGCTTGCTATGGAGGTGAAACTGTTTCATTGTTGGATTGTCTCAACTCAAGGGCTTTGGTTATCTGTAATAGGATTGAATATGCTTTGATTTTGGGTCTGCTTATCTGAGTGGAATAGGGGCTGTTGTGGTGAAAATTCAAAATACACACACACACACACACACACACACACACACACACACACACACACACACACACACACACACATAATTTTTTTCCAATAATTATATATTTGTACAACTTTTTTACATAGATGGATTATAGCCTAAAACACTACTGATAAAATCGCACGCACACACAAAAAGCATCGGTCGGACTTGGTGATCATCCGGAAAATGGGCTTGGAATACCCAGAATCCCGTGGTACCCTTGAGGCCGAGAAACAGCCCCTGGGCCTGCAGTACCATGGTACCTAATTCCCGAGTGGAATGGGAATACGACCTTCCAGAACTTTTCGGAGTGAATGCTAACGGTGATCTTTACTATTTAACTCGGAAGGTTGATGTCAGCAACCTCAAACGCTGCGGTGTCGAAGCGCCTATGCCGAAGCAACGGACTGTTACCCCGCTGCCCTTCGGTGGAAAGCGCTGCGACAACGGCAGCATTCTTCTCGGACGTGCCGAACACTGGACGGAGCCTGCTGTGGTTGCACTTTTTTTGACCTCCTGAGCACGCGCAATCTTCCTTGCTCTCTTCTTCTTCTTCTTCTTCTTCTTCTTCTTTCTTCTTCTCTCCCCCGTCCATCGGGTGTCGACTAGCTGGGCTGCTATACTGTGTGCATCTGCCTCAAGGTCACTCTTCCTCTATACTAAAGCTATGTGTGTTGTCTCTCTCGTCTCTCGTGGCTGGCGCTGTCTTCTTCCTCTCTAGCCCCAGACTCTCCTAGCTCCTCTGGCGCTAAGTGGAGCAGTGATCCAGCCTCCAGCAGCGCAAGGCTGAATGAACGAGCCAACTGGGGCATGCAACTCTTTCGTAGTCTTGGCTGGCCTTGGTCTGCCTCAGTTTGCCTCCTCGTATGGCTGAGATTTCCTGATCTGGATGGCCCAGATTTGTGTGTGCCTGGACCCGTTTGGCCTTGGAAACTTCTGGAACAATGCAGGCAGCCTTTGATGTGCATCAGATCTATGGCCGTGATTGACCCCTGAGAAGTCTCTGACTCTTTGGCTGGTTCTCCTGAGTTGGACCTGACTCCTGATTTTCCTGAAGTCAACTGCCTCTTCCTACCATCTTCCCCCGAATAGAACATACAGTCATTATAGCCGTATTTGGCTCACGTTTCAGTCCAGATGCAGCGAAAATGACCATACGTTGTTTTCGGGGGAAGAAGATAGGGACATGGGTTGCATCGTTTGACCCTTGACCCTGTACCTGTTGACCAAAGGACTTTTCTGAGATCCTTCTGGGGCAGGAGACGCGACTTTTGAAGCTGGCCTTGCACCAAACTTTACGACCCTGGACTGTCTGTGAGGATTTTTTGGGGGTTTCTTTGCAGCGTAGGCTGAGGGAAGCATTGATGCAGAGGACCGTCAATTTTGCTGGCAGTCAGTCCGTTCAGAAAGGGGAATAATTAATGCCATCAGCTTATTGTCCGTCCAACTTCCTTGTCAAGGGTTGGGGCCAGGGGGGGAGGGGAGGGCGGGTGGAGGATATATTGCTCAAGTAGGAAGCATTTTGGCTGGGGAATATGCTGAAGGTGTCGATTTCGCTGGTAGTCAATTCTTCCTAACAAGGAAGCAATCTGCAATGACGGCAAGGAAGTGGAAAACACTGAACAGTGCATGTGAGTTCAGCCATTAAAATGTGGAAGAACGCTGCCTTTAGGAGTGACCTTGCTGCGATCTCTAGATTTGTCTTGGGAGGATGTACACGAAGTTCAGGCCGGTTTTGCGCCTAGCGCCGCTCGGTTAGCGCTACACACACACTCACACAACCCTGCGCTGGTCGCGGCACCCGAGCTGTTTGGTGACGCCACGAGTCGTCGCCTTCGCGCGCGTTTCCAGGCGCGCGCCATCTCCAGACGACTCAGGCAAGGTGAAGGTGAAGGAGAGGGAGCTCCAACGACACCCCGCCACTCCTTCGGGCGTGGCTATGAAAGGCGAAGGTAGGGAAAGGTGGTAGGAAGGAGAAAACAACGCATATCCTCTGAGGGAACTCACGAACCCACTGCATGTCGAACGAAACCCGGGCGACCATAGTCACGATGGCCAATCGGGCAGTAAGCACGTGACACACAGGCGTCCGTTGGTCTTGTTCAATTAAAAGACTTTCTCAGCATATCAAGAGCGGCTGCGGCAACCCCGACACTGAACAGAAAGGCGAAAGCCCTTTTGAAGACCATCGACCCCGATCGACTCGAGCAAATACTGCCAGACACACACCAAGAAGATTCCCAGGCGACATCGGAATCCAGCGGGTACCACGATTGTCCCCATTGGGTTGTGGCCTCCCGGTCACCAGCACGTCCACCACCGTCGCACCACGCCACCATTGCCTTGCAAGCTACCTTTGCAGCTGTGTCTTGGCATCACAGCCATTGCCGACATTTTCGCCAAGTGGATAAGTAATCGAAGTCATCTTGCCTACTAATTTCTCCGTCACCTTTCTTCTCGTTCCGCCCCCACTCTCCTTTTTCTCTCCCCGTCTTCCCCCTCTCCCTCTTCTTTTTCTCCACTAGTTTCCTCTCTTGTCTCTCGCTTCTTCTTCTTCCCCTTCTTCTTCTCCTGACGTGTCGCCCTCCCCCACCCTCCCCTTAACCCACACTCGATTATGAATCCCAGATCCTGAAGCCTGAAATATCCCCATCTGATCCCGAAGCCCATCCCGTCCCTGGTCAGACACTATCCCATCCAAACAAAGAGCGTGGCATAGTCGTTCCCACGTATTGCCATCCRCTCTCCTCCTCCACCCTACCCGCTACTGCCCATTCCTGGTCTGACACTCACCCGCCCTCCCCCACCCTAGCCGCTACTGCCCATTCCTGGTCAGACACTATCCCATCCAGACAAAGAGCGTGGCATAGTCGTTCCCACGTATTGCCACCCGCTCTCCTCCTCCGCCCCCTTGTCTCCCAGATAGCCACCACCCCGACCCGACGTTTACCCGGCGCCCGACTTCCAACCCGACATCCCCCACCGCCCCGACCGCATTCCATGTTCTCCCTGCGCACACCCTGATCCATTTCCGCGCCCACCTCGATCCCTCCCCTCGCCCAACCCGATCCCTCTCATCACCCACCCCGATCCCTCCCCGCGCCCAGACCCGACGTATACCCGACGCCCGACTTCCAACCCGACATCCCCCACCGCCCCGATCCCGTTCCGTGTCCTCCCTGCGCACACCCAGATTCATCTCCACTCCCACCGCGATCCCTCCACTCGTCCAGCCCGATCCCTCTCATCACCCACCCCGATCCCTCCCCACGCCCACCCCCGATCCCTCCCCACACCCAAATCGATCCCCCCCAGTTCCTACCCCGATCCCTCTCCGTCCCCAATCTGATCCCTCTCAACTCCCACCACGTTCCCCTTCCCTTCCCCTTCCGTTCCCATCTTGGCCCTAAACAGAGCGCTCCTCAACCCCGATCCTTGTCCATCCCATAGCCGAGGAGGAGTCCTCCGTCGCAGATCCCATCGCCCTATCCATCCCGACCCCTCCCCGCACCCACCCTGATCCCCCCTCACACCCAAGTCGATCCCTTCCCGTTCTACCTCGATCCCTTTCCATCCCCAACCCGATCCCTCTCCACTCCCATCACGTTCCCTTTTCGCTCCCACCCTAGTCCTAGTCAGAGCATTCCTCAACTCCGATCCTAGTCCATCCCGTTGCCGAAGACTCCTCCCCGATCGCAGATTTCGTCGCCCCATCCATCCCAACCCCGCCCCGCCCCAACACTGATCCCTCGCCGCCCCACACTTTGCCCCGCCTCCATCTCAATCCCGGTCCCGACCCTGCTTGCACTTCGAACCGTCCTTATCCTGCTCTGGACTGAACCTTCCACATCCCCAGCTCCGAACCCTTTCCACAATCATCCGGTCTCCACTCCACCCCCGTCTCCGGTCCAACTCCATCTCGAGCCAGAACCCATCTCTGCCCCCGACCCCACTCCACGCCTGTCCCGTTACCATCCGTCGGATCCCATCCTGCACCCACCTTGATCCCACCCCGGCGCTGGCCCGACTGCCCAACAACTTATCTCCCTGATCCCACCTCACCCCCACCCTGATCCCACACTGGTGCTCCCCCTTCCACCTAATTAGACATCCCCCGTTCCCTCTTTCCTCGTAACTACGGCCAACCATCCACCAACCCAACCTCCCCCCCTTCCTCCCATCCCCCCACCCATCCATGCATACACTTAGTTACTTATTTTGTGAGTGTGCGAAAAGCTGTCAAACAGAGCAATGGAGGGAATGGGAATCGAAACACAAAACTGGCTCGCGGAGCAGACGAGAACGACACTGGTCAAAACCACCAAATGCATCGACCACGGCGGGAATAAAGAGAAGAAATGGTGGTCTATGAATGTCTGAAGGAACTGACGTCCAAGCAAGAAGAAATCCACAAGAAACACGCAGTGCTTTTCACCTTTTCCAAAAAAAGCCAGGAATTGGACAGACACCCCTGATCCCACCTCACCCCCACCCTGATCCCACACTGGCGCTCCCCCTTCCACCTAATTAGACATCCCCCGTTCCCTCTCTCCTCGTAACTCCGGCCAACCATCCACCAACCCACCCTCCCCCCCTTCCTCCCATCCCCCCACCCATCCATGCATACACTTAGTTACTTATTTCGTGAGTGTGCGAAAAGCTGTCAGACAGAGCAATGGAGGGAATGGGAATCGAAACACAAAACTGGCTCGCGGAGCAGACTAGAACGACACTGGTCAAAACCACCAAATGCATCGACCACGGCGGGAATAAAGAGAAGAAATGGTGGTCTATGAATGTTTGAAGGAACTGACGTCCAAGCAAGAAGAACTCCACAAGAAACACGCAGAGCTTTTCACCTTTTCCAAAAAAAGCCAGGAATTGGACAGACAAGCCAAATTGAAATGGATCTGGGAAAAACTGAAGTCGCCGGAACCAATTTAGGGGCAAGAACCAAAAGTGTCGTTCCAAACGAGATCAAGAAACGTTATCATGGTCTTGTGTATGGAGGAAGCTCTTGCTGCGTTTTTGAAAAACAAGTGTTTCACCTGTAACTCGTCAGTGGTCACAGTTCATCCATGGAAACAAGCGGCAAATTACCAGCAAACGACTTTCAGGTACAGACAAGAATTAATCAAAAAACATTTTTGGATTCAATTCGACAATGTACCTGAGGGAATGCACGATAGTATAAAAGAGAGGGTCAAAATGGAATACGGTCAATTTAAGGAAACGCATTGGATCGTTTCGACCCCGGATTTTCTAACCCCACAGCTCAGTACCCTTCACTCCAGATGAATGTTTTTTTTCGCATGAAAACAAAATCATCAGGATAACAATATCAAGCAAAACCAACCCTCTATGTTTCAAGTGCAGACGAAGGGGTCACCTGGGGACAGACGTCAACTGCCCGAAAACAAGCGAAAACGCAAAGCCCAAACCACTCAAAACTGCGAACCTACTGGAAGTAGCGAACAAAAAGGGGTATTGGTACATTCCAGATATGCAGTACGCAGGCTGGATGTTCAATGACAACCTGGATACACCGGGCTGGGTCTGGACCATCAATGGTGAGCCGACACCCAGACCAAATGTTTACCCGCCTTTCGACAGCAGGTGGCAAACGCTCAAAATTGAAAGAAAACCACCTAAATGCTTCACAAAGGACCCAGTGATACACGTGAACACACTGAAGCAAAAGATTTGGGAGAAAGACCTACGAACAGACCTGCAAACAGTGCAAGAAACCACGGAAAGAGAGTGGGTGGATGTTGTCAAGCGTTACCAGGAAGAGGAAAAGGCAAGGGGGGAACAAACCAAGCAGAGAACGTATTCCAGAAGACCACAGAAGGGAAAGGGAAAATCCAACCAGGGGCAGCGAATGGAAGCGGAAGGATCAGATGAGAACACCGAAAAAGGTGCAAGGGACACAGCGATGAAGGAAGGGGAGGAGGAGGAAAATCCGATGGTGGGGGGTAAGAGGAAACACAGTGAAGGTCAAAAAGAAAGAGAAGACAGAGAGGAGGAACAGGGAAATCCGGAGTCAGAGGGCTATCCATGGTCAGGAAAGCAGGAGAAGGAACTGCTGGAGTACATTCAGATCTATGAAAAATTAAGACAAGACAATTTTGAGCTTCAACTGATACTGCCCCGGGAGGAACAGAAAAGCAAACAGAAAGCAAAAATCCCCAACCCATCACAACTAATCCCTCTGTCTGAGAATCCATTCGCTCCGCTGGAAAGGGAGGAGGAACCGGCAACCTTGTTTGCAGAAAAATACGTTGCAACCAAAGAACATCACGAAATGGAAATTGACGGGAACAACTCAGGCATGCTGAAGGAGAAGAATCAAAATAAGGGAAAAAAGTTGCCAAATTGCAGACATTCGCAGTTCTTTATGGATCAAGGGAAACATCAGGGGCAAGAGGAGCAGAGTAAGGGAATGACAACAATCACGCAACTGGGCATTCAGGTCGAGGCCTTGTATGCTCAAAATAGCCGACTAGCTGACCTGAACCGAGAAATGTCCCTCCGCACAGTAACAGATCAGGACCTACAACACAAGGCACACGAAGAGTTCTGGAAGAGGGCCGAAAAGGAAGCAAGTACTCTATTGCCATCGCGGGCGGTAATTCCCGTTCAAAGGAACCCGGTAACAGAGGAATGGAATGTAGCACTGCACGAAGACCTCTCGGTAATCAGATGGCAATTGGGACAAAAGAGGGAGGACGTGCTGAAAAAGATCAGCAAGAGGAAAGAAACGAACTTCATGGGGCTGGCTGGCAAACTGCAAAAGGAGGGGGAGACGGAGCGATCGGAAACAGTTGGAGGATCTGACGGAAAAGGCCAAGCACAACACGATGCAAGATCGTTGATAGTCTGGTTGGACCAAGGGACGAAACTCTCCCAAGATCTGCAGTGGAGGCCATGGTGGTGGATGACGGCATTACTGGTAACAGCCCTAGGAGGCGAAACAACCATGACTCAGAATGCAGTGGCTCTAGCAACATTAGTCGATTCAGGAGTGTTGGAGCAGGATGAGAACAGGCTACCATCCCTCCTTACCCCACTGGAGGAGGAGGCTTGGAGTAGCTCTGAGATATAAAAGGATAGCACAAATTTCAAAGGAAGATCACTCTCGATAAGCCATAAAGGCACCAAGGGGGGACCTGGTGATCCAATCCTAGAATGTGAGGGGGTTAGCAACTATCCTGGCAAACCCGCAAAAGTGGAGTTGCTTGCTGAACACAACGGGTTGGAACAGCCCTAATCCCCCGGACTTGGTTTGCCTTCAGGAAACACATCTTCCTAACACACCTACACACAGAACAGTAGAAAGGGAAATCATTGGAAGGTTAAAAAACTGCGCCGCAGTAGTATCGGCACATAGCCCACAATCAGCCTCAGTAGGCGTCATCACATTAATACAGAACATCTGCAATTAGAATCGTCGACAACGGATTCAATAGGTGGTAGATGGACCAAATGAGAGTTAACGGTCAAGGGAGAAGACATTATATTTGGTAAATCTATACGTCCCAAATTCCTCGGTAGAGAGAACAATATTTTTCGAAGAGATAGGAAGGTTAATCCACCCACAGAAACACACAATTCTAGTGGGAGACTGGAACACTACCCAGAACTCTCAGTTGGACAGGATCTCATAGGCAGAACAAACCTCGCAGGACCCTGCAGAGGTGGCGCTAGCCAAAACAATCTTAAGGACCCTTATAGGGTCCTTAACCCAGAGAAAAAAAACTATACCTACATCAAGAAAACAATTCAGGGTAGAACTTCCTTCTCAAGGATAGACTTCTTCCTTATATCAAAATTCTTGGAAGGGGCGGTCTTAGACAGTACAATAGGAAAAATTCCCCATTACAATGGATATGACCATAACCCTACTGGTATAAATCTAGCTCTATCCCTAGACAATTCTCCCGGGAAAAGTTTTTTCAAGCTGAACACCTCTCTCCTCAATCTAGATTCATTCAAGCAAGAATTCAAAGCCAGGTGGGAGGAAATGAAGGAGAAACTAAATGAGGGAGAATTAGTAATAGACCTCCCACCAACCATCCAGGAAATAAGTCACTGGGCGAGTCTTTTCTCAAGAAAGGAGGCCAGCAGAAGGAAGGCAAGACAACAAAGCCTGAAGGTCATGGTGGAAATTGCAAAATTTAATCTAATAGTCAATCCAGGAGTAAGTTTGTACGAACAACTTCTCGAAGAGGTGCGAACAGAGCTTAGTCAACAGGCAGAGTGGAGAAGACAGGGTTTGGCCATAAGGGCCAGAGTAAAGGATTGGGAATGCAACGAGAACATGACAAAATACTTCTTCCAAAAGATTAAAGTCGGTCACAGGAACAGCAGAATACATGCCTTAAGGGATTCCCCTAGGCAACACGCAAACCTCACAGGAAGGTCTCCTGAAAGTAGGGTCAGATTTCTATCAAAACCTATATGCGTCTAAATCCTTCCTTGAAAATTCTGGCAATGTGCGAAAAGCAAGGGAGAAATTCTTAAAATACTTAGACAAAAGTCTCAATCAGGAATCAACTGAAGCCCTAGAAAGCGATATTACTAAGGCAGAGTTATTTGAATCCCTCAAGAGTATGCAGCCTAATAAAACCCCAAGCAGGGACGGGCTCCCAAAAGAGTTCTGGCAAGCCAACTAGCACCAAGTAGGGGAAACCGTTACTGATTTTTTCAAAGAGGCCTTCGCTAAAGGCTCTATAGGAGAGGACTGCAGCACAGGCGTAGTCACTCTGCTATATAAGAAGGGTGATCGCGCTGACATAAAAAACTACAGACCCATAACTCTCTTACCGGTAATATACAAAATACTAGCTAAAACCCTAGCTAACAGAATAAGGAATATCACAGACAAATGTTTTCACATAAACCAAACGGGTTTCATTCCAGGAAGATATATTCTCGACAATGTAGTAACCCTGAACGAGGCCACTAAATTCATAAGGGATAAAAAAAATACAAGCAGCCATATTATTTTTCGACTTCGAAAAAGCTTACGATCAGGTAAACCTGGACTTCCTTCAGTAGAGTATGGAAAAAATAGGAGTAGGACCAAACTTCAGAAGATGGGTAAAATACTATACGGGGATGCCAGGGGGATGGTACAGGTCAATGGATTCCTTTCAGAAAAATACAGAATGACCAGATCCATTAGACAGGGAGATCCACTCGCAGCACCAATTTTCTTGTTCGTGATGGAAGCAATAGCAGCCTTCCTTCGCAAGGACCCATCAATAGAAAGGCTAGTTATTCAGCAAGCTGGAAGGTATTTTCCCGTACCCACAGCTACACTCTTCGCGGATGATCTTAACAGTACTGATCAGAGCTCTGACTCCTCGTTCCAAACCCTCACAAAAGCAATGCAAGCCTTCCAACTTGCAATGGAAATGAAAATTAATTGGAATAAAATAGTTGGATGGTGGTTAGCCTCCTCACATCCTTCCCAACAAACCCAAACCACCCAGGGACTGCAATGGTTGGACACTCAGCAGCCGATGCGTTTTCTCGGCATCCAAATTTCAACCGAAGGGACCAATAATATATCAGGGACTAGTCTTCTCCTCAAAATGACAAACAGACTCCCTGGATGGCAAGCAACGAATGTATCTCTTATGGGTAGAGTGTTAGTACTTGATACTGCAATCCTGTCAACGGGATGGTTGTGGCGTCTCTCTGGAACCCACCGACAAGTTTTTTCACAACCCTCAAAAGGAAACTAGGATCTTACCTATGGACTGGGAAAGCGGAAAAAGAACATTACATCTCCAAAGTGGTCTGGCAGTACATCACCAGACTCAAACTTCAGGGGGGGTTAGGTCTTTTGAACCCGGCTGTACAATTTCAAGCATTACAACACAAGTGGATAATAAAACTCCTTTTTAACAGGGAACTACCATGGCATGAAATGGCTCTCCACCAGGTACGCAACCTGGTACCTTTCAGAGTTGATCCCTCCATAGAAGGATACCATTGGATCCTCAATCCCTGATGGAACCCAAGAAGGATGGAAAGGGGGAGAACGACAAGGGATAAAGACCCCCCGAGTGAGCACTGGGCCACACTAATAAAGCTCTGGAGAAATTGCTTCCCGAAAAAGATAAGAACTCCCAAGTATAAGAGAGGAAGTTCTGAGGCAGCCGCTATTCGGGAACCCCCTGATGAGGGACCATAACGGCAAAACATGGTCCTTAAACGCGAAAGGCATGCATTGGAGAATGGATGAGCAGGGAAGTGTGGAAAATAGAACATATATGGATCTCGGAGGAAAGAAGATGGGCCATCGCGCAAGACCTCAGATCCAAATTCAAAGGGGTTCACAATCTAAAAGAACAGCTAGACAAACTGCTAGAAAGTGTCCCTCTGAAATGGGTACTCCTTCTGAAGAGCAAATCCAAGTGGTCAGTGGGGGACTGGGCCACAAGAAGAGAGCTAGACCATCCTTCGAGTCCTGCCATCTATTCATGTGTTTCTTGATCCACTCAAAAATCCCTGGGTCCTTCAGGTGCGTGACGTTCAGTCTGAAGCGGCCTTTTCTGTCTGTCTATGTCGGGGTTGACAATGAACTCGGCTGGTAGCGGGTAATGATCCGAGATATCCGTCACATGGGCTTCCGTGCTTATGCTTCTTTCACAGAATGATCCTCTGGTCAAAAAGAAGTCTCTTCTTCTTGGACCTATCCTGGATGTTGATGTCCGAGGGCCGAACCATGTGAAACCCGGGTTATCCGGGTTCATGGTCCGATAGATATCTGTGAAGTCCAGCGTTGTCATAAATTCTAGCAGTGTGTTAGTGTCCCTTCTGGTGGCGGTCACATCTGGAGAATCAAGACCAGGTAGCAAGATCGTATTCCAATCTGCTGCTATCAGCAGATTTTCTGTGTCTGGTATGTAGGCTGGYAGATTCTCAAAGAATGTGGTGCGCTCTMGGTATATCACTGGGGCATACACTGACATGACCGMCCAATCTTCTTGACCTGCTGTAAACTTAACCCATACAAATCGACCTTGCGGGTCCGCAAAATTATCTATTATGTCGACGTCCAGATTCTCATGGAACAGTATTCCCGTTCCGCCTTTGGTGCCCTCTGCCGGAGCCCAGAACTGAGGGCCTTTCCACCAGCGTTGAGGGTGTGCGATTTTATTTTGATCCAGTTTGGACTCTTGAACACAAAGGATATGTGCTTTTTGTGAGCGGCACCAATTAGCAATTCTGCTGTTATGGTGTTTTTTGGAGGTATCTCCAAGGCCTCGCACGTTCCAACACGCAATTCTAATGCGGTCTGGCAAGACCATTGGGGGGTCTTCCCGAACCGCCGTGTTGCTGGATACGACGAGACTGATCAACCGGATTCTTTCGTCTCATGTCTTCCTCTTCTGGTGGGGTGGGGAGCTCAGTGAGAGTCCACGGACTCTTCAACTGAGCTCCAAACTGCTCTGAGAGAACGAATTCTATCAGAGCAGTTTGGCTGATCCACTCAGCGATTACCCCGGCCGAGAGCCCTTCAACCAGCTGGATAGACTTCAAAGTCTTACTGTTCAGATCTGCGAATTCAGACATAGCCACCCAAAATGGGAACTTGGCTTGGAAGCTCTCTCTTAGTTCATCTGAAATGTGTATGTGCATGAACACAGTGAAGAGCACAATCTTTTCCCCCCCAGCTGTGTCCACAACCTGTCTCCCCATCTTAGGTTCGGGCAGGATACGGACTTGTCCAATAACATTAATTATTTTCCTTACCGCCCCTAAAATAGAGAGATCTGTGGGGTGGCCAACCAACCTGGAAACTGGCAAGCTCAACGATCCGGAGGGCTGTGTGAAGGTGAGCACCAAAGGTCCCTTGTCTGATGAGACACATATCAGTGGGACTAGAAATTGTTCCGGAATCCCTTTGTCCTTTCTGGACAGGCTCTTCATTGGCTTGGCAGAAGAGAGGGCAGGAATTTTCAAGCTTCTCCCGTTTTTGAGTGGTTCTTTGGCTTTTTGTGACTGTCTCTGAAGGCCAGAAGAGGCCGGGCGGGTCATTCTGTTGGAGTGAGGGTCCTGACTGTCATGGTCTCTACCTGTCCCAGTCTCACTGGTTCTGGCTTTCTTGTGCAAGGACACCGGGCTTTGGATCTGCTGGCTTCTGGGTGAGTGATCCGGAGTGATTTCCGATGAGTCTTTGGACCCGTTTGGCCGTGATGAGCCTGGTTCAGTTTCCGATCCAGCAGTAATTCTGAGCGGTTGATCCTGCTGTCTGTTCTGACTTAGGTTACTTATCCTGATTTCCCTTTGCTGCATTGAGTTGTCGGACCATCTAGACCTGTCTACGTCTTGCCAATCTTCGAAAGGGGCGAGAGAACGTCTTTCTCCCGAAAAGATTGCATTAAAGTGAGAGGAAGGATACAGGCTCAGGTTGCTATGCTTTGGATCCAGGGAATTTCTGCTGTGATTCCACTCCGAGGCTTCTGAGTCCAGATCCGAGGGTCCAGTCAGTCTTTTTTCCTGTCCGCTCATCCAGTGTGATGTGTCATAGGTTCTTTCCACTTCTTCTTCTTGATGCTTATTGCAGCCTGAAAAAGAAGATGGTGAGAAGGAGCCCCTGGTACCCCTCCTTGCCCCACCAAGTGTGTCTTGATGTGGAAGGCGTTGGCCCGGGGTTCCCTCTCCTCTCCCCACCCTCATTCCCACCCGTTATCCTGCTCGTCCTTCCCTGCTGGTTTGGATTGCCTTGTCCACCACTGGCTCCGGGACGATCTCCACCAGCGGGAGGGGGGGGAGGAGGAGGAGGGGGTGGGGGTGGAGATGGTGGGGTGGCCGGTGGGGTCTGGGCTCTCCATACTTGTGAACGCCCATTGTGTCCATATCCACGCAGTTCCGTGCCGGGCATTCCTCATCATACTCGTTGTGAAAGAATCCTTTGCATTCCGGACACCAAGGGGTGTCTGGGGCTGCAACCTCGATTTCTACCATTCCTCCATTGTTCGGGAGGTCGATAGAAAGGTATCTGGCGTATCGATCCTTGGATCCAGGTTCCAGGTTGAACCTGACGCTGGCCAATTCTGGCTCCTCTGGTTTCTTTGTTACTGAACTTTCCTTGATTACTTTACCAAAGGCTAATTCAACCGCATCCTTGAGAACTGGTAACACAGCGATGGGAATCCGCAGGCACCGAACCCAGAATGAATCAATCTTTAACTTTTCCCTCCATTCCTGGATTTCCCGTTCCGATATCCAGGGCTTAAAGTACACATCATACTGATTTCCATCCAGTTCCACTCCATCACTTTCCATTCTAAGCATCCATTGAGCAACTTCCCTATTGCATGCAACGTACGATAAGAGATTCTTACCCTCATTTCTAAAAAATCCCCTTTTCGGCTCGTCTCCCAGCATCGGCATGCCAATCCATCCATTCTCATACCGCCGGATCACCCTGCGTTTGATGTCTGTCGGAAGGGACACTGCGGCCTGACCAAAGAAAACCATTACCACATGTTCATGAAGCCACTGTGTTTGCACTTCGTAAATTCTCGGGTCAATCTTAATTCTAACCCTGTCAGGTTCTCTTATCACTCGTGTGAATTGTGGAGTGCAAAGACCTGAAGGAAGGATCCTCTGTCTGTAGCAATCATCGAATACCTTCCACAGTCGATCTCTTTCTTCATCCGAGAATTCTTCTGGCCGGCCCCTGTGACCTGTGTGGCCTACCCCATTCTGATGGTTACCCTCCATTCATTGAGGAGTACGGAATTACTCACGAGACTGACCTATGACAATGTCCCTGGCTAGATACAGAACAGCATGTATCGAGCAAGTAGATAGATTGGAGTTATAGTATGATTTCTCCTGGGCGATATCCTCGGTTATCGGCGAATTACCTGAGCTGGACAGTTCTGGAAACCGCTTGCTTGTAGATGGCGTTAACGCGCTTCGTGGAATGTGCCCTGCTCCTTGCTGCGTGGCGGTCGTCTCGTCTTGGAGTATCCACCTGGTGTGCCTCGGTCTGTACGAAGCCGATGAAGGAACAGATATACGTCGGCGCTGTGAGCAACCGTAGTCCGTGATGCTGCTTGGATCCACTCCTCGATCCCGAAGCTTGGCTGAGAGCTATCTTAACTCTTAACCCGCCTGAATCGACAGTTTCTAATACTACGCTCCCCGTTGGAATTCTCGAATAATTCGTAATCTATCCTATCTCCGTTTGCACTTATCCTGTCTTTACCGCGTATCCCTTCAGTTTACTTGACAATTATCCTGCGTTCTACTGTCCGTTGAGTTCCGCAATTGGTGTGAACTAGATTTTCCCTATCTGTTTCACCGTCCCTGGTCTCTCACTTGCGTGGCGTCTGTAAACTGGTAAGCTGAGATGCAAGATAACAACTATCGAATTGGAGTGCCTCAACTCGCCTATCGTCCGCCCCGTAGCTTGGAGCCTTCTCTTCTCTACTCACAGCCTGACGCCTGTCTCCTCGGAGATCCTTGTGCGACTACTATCCTACCAATTTCACTACAGGATCTGACACACTTCTCAAAAGGCGGTCCGTTCCCCGTTCCACCATTTACGTCGACTTCCCCTTCTAGGATAGAAATCGGGCAGCTGTACTGCCGAGCAGATGTACCTTGTCCTTGAGTCCGACCGCTGTTGGAGCTGTCTTCCTGTCTTGAGTGGTGGAGACCTGGAAGTTCGTCTCAAATCGTTCTGAGCTAACCGGAGCTCTGCTCAGTGTGAATATCGCTGTGTCCGGATGAGGGTCTGGCAAGGATAGGCATGGTTTGCGTTCCAATTTTAACGGATGTCCCGAAGGACTTTTTTGCCGTTCTAGATTCAACCTCTGCATTCTTTTTTTTTTTTGAAAAATAGAGAGGCTAATTCTTTAAGCCCAACCAATTCAATTGCCTGTCGAATCTGGACAGGACGGCCTTTCAGGCCTTTTTTGTTGTCATTATAGTATTACGGGCAAAGCCACATCCGTGCACAAAGCCTCCAACGAGGGAACATGCGGGAGCTTCACCCACCAGCAGGTGCGATACCTGCTACAGCAGGTGGGCGATATCGGCCAGGGGTCAGCCCGTAGCATCAGGACAGCCCGTAGCATCAGGACCTACATTAGCTTCTTTGATGGGCGAGTCACTGTGCCTCCCCTCCGGTCCCCTCCCCCTATGAAGATCAGCAGTCTCTGCTCAATGCCACTCGGGGGGACCAACGGCATATCTCTAGGTGGCGTTGCCGTTGGCGGGCGCCAAGCTTGCCCAGGAAGTTGCATGAGGCCAATGGGGATTGAACCTAAGACCTCCTGAATGCCACTTGTGTGCCTTACCAACTGAGCTAGGCCGCTGGATACCTCTGCATTCTCAACCCGCTTCCTTTTTTTTTAAGCCCCCTTTTTATTTTTCTTCTCCTGTTTGACTTGCACTTTGACCCGCGCAAAGGGCACAGGCACAGTTAGCACTTTCCAAAACGCATCTGACTGCGGTTACGGGCAGACCTGGATGAATCTGACTGCCATCACGTCCAGAGCGTTGTACAAAAAAGCCCTAGTGCCAGTATGCCCCCCAAACATGCATCTGCAAAGCAATTCCGGAGGAGAAGGTCACCTGGATGGAATGGAGAGAACAAAATATACAGTTGTTCTAAAGATAATGCAGATTTAAAAAAATAAAAGAAAGATGATGCAGAATTGATCTTTTATTTCCCCCCCAAAAAAAGAAAAAAAAGGTTTGATCTCTTATCCGTTCGTCAACGAGTGGATGTCAGGGGCCGGGCTAGGACCCATTAGCGCTTTTTTTCTTTTTTCTTTTTTTCTTTTTCAATAACGAAAACGCCACCATTGAATATATTCAAGGAATTTAGCAGGAGGCTGGGGACCTCACAATTCCACCCGGGATTATCCTGGCAGCATCAGCCAGTTTCGCTTACGGCCTTAGCAGAACTAAGGACCCGAATTACTTCAGCTTTCCAAATCAATGCAAACCTCTGAAACTGTCCCTCAAGTCTAGCCGGCCAGGTGGAGCTTTGTTCCTTGTTCCTTATCACTCTTCTGCCTGGCCCACAGCGGCCCTACCAACCGAGTGAGCTGGTTAGGACACTGGTACTCTCTAGCCTCCTCCCTACCGACCGAGTACCCTGGTCACCTAACCTCCAATCCACCCTCCTATCTAAAGTTATCTACTCTACTAAAGCTCCCTAGACTACTCAGAGTTCAGCCACTTCGAAATCACCAGACCTCTGGCTGAGTGCACACCAGCCAATTGGTTACCTTTTGCCCAGGATCTTAAGAACCACCAGAGTTTCTTCCTTGGTCCTTTTCCACAGTTGGCTTTTCTGCGCCAATCTGCCTGGATCGCCCTCCTCAGACCCCGTTTGATACCAACCTTGATCTCTCCATCCGAGTAGGGACGCTGCTCGAACCTGGATCTGTTCCTATCTGCCCATATGACAGAGCAGATCACTGACCTGACTACCTGAGCCACGTAAGCCCACCCTTTCAGCCCTGTCTGATCCCCCCCTACAAAACCTAACAGAACCCACCTTTCATCCCAGTCAATCCTTTCCCCTCCTATCCTTCTCCAATGGTCCTCCCACCACCTCCAAATCCTCCTCGATGCCGGACAGTCCCACCAAAGATGTTTGGTGGACTCAAACGGCCAAGAACAGCGTGTACACTTCAGGGACATTTCCATTCCCCTGCTGCATAACCAAACAGCAGAGGGGGTAACAAGCAGAGATATCATCCATAACAGGCTTGCTTGCTTCAGATCTGGCAGGGTAAGCGGAACCCTCCACAGAGCCCTAAATTCGTCTTCTTTCCCTTGTAGATCCTCAATCAAAACTGAACTCCACCTGGCTATCGCCACTGCTGCTGGGGATCTCCCTCTCTGCTCCGCTAACCTGTAGGAATCTCCTACCGAAAAATTTGAGAGGTCTAGCCCCCGCCCGCGCTGGATTGTAGGCAAGCCTCCCCTCCAACTCCATGCTATCGGATCGATAGCCAGTTCACGGAGCGGGACCTTCCCTACCCAGATGGAGGAAAGCCGTCTCCCTCTCCGATCCAGTTTATGGATCACTCTTGCCTGCGGTGGATTAGACCACTGTCTAATTGTTTCCACCTCTGTCGGTATTAGATATGCCGACTGTTTTGATACCGACCACTTGCGGATCTCCCTGAACCCGCTATCAGTCAATCGCTGCAGTTCCCACAGCTCCTCCCTTCTGTCTGTCTGTGGGGGGACATACCAAGTGCCTACTGGGTCGGTCCTCTCTGGTCCCAGAATCTCTTTCCAATCTTCTGGGATGGCCTTTAGTACTCTCTTCCAGTGCTCATCCGTATGCCAAAGGCCCTGAAGTACCAGGTGGACCTGGCTGAAGGGTTTCCAAGTACCCAGCAGTTCTGACCAGAGATCTGCGATTCTGGTCACACCCCTCCGGATCCATGCCTTCCCAAATGAGCCTGGTGAGGAATCTGCTAATAGGAGGGATCCATTCTCCTCCCGAATGAACTGATTTTCAAACAAGCCCTGTCGGAGGACTTCCTCTCTTGTCAATGGGGAAGTCGGTACTTCTGGCGGATGTTGGAGCCAGGCCCTCCGTACCGCATCCCAGAACTCCGAACACAGCCTCTTCTTTGCAAACGAATTCACAAAAAAACACAGCCAAACATCCTCTGCTCTGCACAATTGCCATTCCCGCATTCGTATTTTCTCCGCCAGTAGGATCCAGTCCTTTTCTTCCGCCATCGCTACTTCTGCTAGCCATTTCCTTAGTTGTGCTTGATTCTTCCGCTGGAGGTCCATCAGACCCAGGCCTCCCAGCTCCTTGGGGAATGTAATCAGATCCCATGCGACCTTAACCATGAACCCCTCTTCTGCTGCAGCTCGTGGTTTCCACAGGAACTTCGTGGCCAGTCGCCTGATCTGTCTCACCACTACAGACGCCAACTCTCTGACTGCCCCCATAAACCAAATGAGCGAGAACAAAGCTACATTAATAGCTAAGGCCCTCCCATAGAGCGATAGATGCCACGCTGCACCCTAGGCTTTGGATCTGGTTGGATGCATGGGTTCTGTTTATGGCGGATCTTGGGTGTGCATGATCGCACTCTTTTGAGAGTATTGAGATTTTGTGTTGACCTTGGCTCTATTATCCTAACTGGTTTTACCCAAGATTTCTGCACTTCCTCCAACTCATAAACGGCGAACTCGGCCTTACCTTCTTCTGTGTTCGACACCTGGAAAATTGACACACCCATTCAGCTCCCAAATCCCAACTGCCACAACCATGGTGGACATGTGTTCACACGCGGCGGATTACTTTAAAGATATCCTTACCTCAAGAAGACCAAACGACAACTTAGAAACAAATCTGTCAATAAATTCAGAATTCTGGAATCACTCAAAGATAAGCCTCCACTCACATTCTAGGCTAGATCTGGACAGACCCCTCACTCTAGTCGAACTCAGATTTGCAGCAGGACAAATGGCGCTCGGGAAATGCCCGGGCCCAGATGGTCTTCCGGTGGAGATGTTCATAGCTACCTGGGACGTAATGGGCCCATTCCTCCTACAAATATACAATGGACTTCTAGAAGAGAAAGACCTACCCACAGGATGGGTGAAAGGTATTATCACTTTGTTATACAAGAAGGGAGACAAGAGGGACGTTCGTAACTGGCGTCCGATCTCCCTTCTAAACGTCGCGTACAAAATTCTGGCAAAAGCTCTAGCCTTGAGACTGGCCAGACACTTACCACAGTTAATCGGCAGCGAACAAGGGGCGTTCGTGAGAGGATGCTCCATTTTCGAAAATATTCTGACTACTATGCAAGCACTAGAAATTATAAGCACCGAAAAGAGAGAAGTAGCAGTTATCCTATTGGACCTAGAAAAAGCCTACGACAAAGTAGGGTGGGCTTTTGTGGCCACGACTCTCAAACACATGAACTTTGGAACGTCCTTCTACAAATGGGTACAAGCAATGTACTCCAAAGCTACAGCGGTAGTCAATGTAAATGGAAAACTTTCACCGAGTTTCTCGCTGATGCGTTCCCTAAGACAAAGATGCCCACTCGCCCCCCTATTGTTTGCAATTCAGCTAGAAGTGTTTCTTGACAACATTCGACATAATGAGACCATCGTGGGTCTCAAGCTCACCCCAACATTACAATTGAAATGCAGTGCCATTGCGGACGATCTCACAGTTTGCTGCACGAACACAAAAGAATCCCTAGACGAACTTCACAAAGTAATAGAGAACTGTTGCCACCTCTCAGAAGCCTCCATCAACTGGAACAAATCCACATTTTTGCTTCCAGAACTGTTCCATCTAGAGGCAGACTGGGGTATGCAGCAAGTGCCTGTCCAAAGCTCCGAACGCCTCCTCGGGTTCCAAGTTTCACTCTTGGATGCATCTGCTACCCAAGACCTTCTCCTCTCAACCAAAGTAATCTCACGCATCACAAACTGGGAAAAATCATATTCGCTCTCACTATTTGGAAGAGCACTTGTCCTATCATCTGCAGCATTCTCCATCCTGTCTTTCCCTTGTACCATTCACATGCTGGGAGCAGTCGCATACAAAGCCATAAGGAAGTCAGCAGCAAAATACCTATGGAAACCAAAAGTCGAGCAGGATCGTGGCTTTCTACCAAAAGTAGCCTGGGAAATGCTCTCAGCAAAAAGGGACCAAGGGGGTCTAGGGATCCTAGACCCGGCAGTACAAAACAAAGCTTTATTAGCTAAATGGCCGGCCAAAGCAATGCTAGATGATCAGAGCTATCTATGGAAGAGATTTGCTGAGTATATCCTGAGCACAGAATGGGACTTAGCTAAACCAAGAGATGTATGGAGATGCATAGACATCCCCTCTTTTGCCAGGAAAAGACCCAAAAGCAGACTGTGGAGAAATATGTTGGCCGCATGGAGCAGGATTCGCCCGACAACTTGTGAACCCCCAACCACCAAATCAGAAATCCTTTTGCAACCACTGTTTGAGAATCCAAGCATCCTCCAAGATGACGGCCTCCCATTTCCAGCCAATGAGTCCAAAGGCAGTTTCGGTAGGACATGGATAACCAAAGGAATTATCCAAGTTAGAGACTTATGGGATCCGGAGAAGGAAGACTGGATTACGTCAGAGAATCTGCGAACAAAACTACCAAGGTTGCACAACATTACCAGTAACCTTAATAAACTTTTGACAGCCCTACCAGCAACATGGAAAAGCTCGTTACAAAAAGCCCCCATTCACGCAGGAGACGGTTCCAAAGACCAACCGCTGAAATTTGGGGAAGAAACTAGGATAGTTGAAGGGCCAGAATGGGAAGAAGTTGTGGAAATCAGAGTCTGGGCCCGATTTGATTCAAAGGGTAATGAACAGTGCAAAATGGGCAGAGAAGCAGATACTTATGTTGTAGAACCATTCCTCCAAGGCTGGAACCTGCAAGGCAGGAAAGAGAGATTCCAGCCTTTAGCACAATACAAACCCAAAATAGGAGCAGCAATACAAAGGGATCTTGCTCAAAAGAAGCCAACCAGCACAGCAATCACAAGATGGGCGGATAGACATCCACAGTCTATGACCGAGGAGAGATTAACGTGTCTATGGAAACAACTCAAGAAGGTCCCGGAACAAAGGATAGCCAGTCTTCTCTGGCTTCAATCGTTAGACGTGATCCCATCTGCAGAATGGTTATTAGCTAAACAAATGGAAGTCCCCCGAGCCTGCAGTAGGTGTCAATGGGCCTGGGAGACGACTTCACACATCTGGATTCAATGTCCCTTCTCCTTGAAAATATGGCAATGGTGGCGAAAACATTGGACAGCCTTTTCCTCAAACGCTTTTCAATGGACGGACTCTTGGATTGAAACCGGAATCATCCCGACTGTAACAAACTTTTCGTCTGGATGGGGATATGTCGGGCAAGTTGCCCGGG
>BFEA01000007.1:769286-779807 GCA_003427395.1 Chara braunii | reverse complement strand
TTTTGTTTTTTTATTTTTTTACATTTCCATAAAATTCGTTTTTCCCTTAAGAAAAATATGGAGTTGTAGGGTTTGAAAAACCCTACAACAACTTTTTTTTTTTTGCCTATTATTTTTAACGGGAAAAATCTGTGAAAAATGTGGCCGCTGTGCGGCCGACCCCAGCCGCGGATGTGGCCATAAACATGGGCGCCCTCCGAGCCTGACCCCGCGTTTGCGGCCACTGAGGATACATAGCTTATCACTTACTCCTCGACCATCACAGAGGATGAGACTATCGAGGCTCGTGCTCCGATCGCCTTTTACTCTTGTCAGCTACTGCCTGCCAAGATAAACTACACTGCCAATAAACTCGAGGTTCTCGCAGTAGTTTATGTTATCCGACACTGACGTCATTATCAAAACTGGGCGGCGGGGGGGTCCCTTTACGGTGTACACAGAGAACTAAGTTATCCAGACTTTCCTCACGAAGCCCAAACTTTCCCCTCGACAGACACGCTGGTGGCATGATTTATCCGAGTTTAGTTTGACCACTCAACCTATCACGGGTGATACGAACCGCGTCGTCGATGCCCTGTCTCGACGTCCTGATTACAATTGGAACCCATCCATCTTGCTGCCATCTCAATCACCACCGTTGATCAGTTAGTGATCGACGTATATCGCACTCGGTACTGCCATTGTTCGGATTATCGTGATATCCATGCGACACTGCGGAGTGACAAGATTGTTCCTTCATACTCCTTTAGTGAGAACGGTCTCGTGTACTAGCATGGTAGATCTGGTCAGCTAGAACCATGTATCTGTGTTCCCTCCAATGGACTACTCCGATGGACTACTCCGTGTCCAGGCCGTATCCGGGTTCCATGATCAATCAGTTGCCGGTCATATGGGTTTCCACAAGACAATGACTTGTGTTTGCCGCCTATACGTATGGCCGGAAAGCAAGGAATTTGTTAGGAGCTACATCTAAGAGTGTCCTACCTACCAGGAGGTAAACAGTGCGAACCACCTTCCGTATAGGTTACTTCAGCCTCTACCACATCTGAGGGTCGTTGGCAGTCCATCTCAATGAATTTTGTTGGTCCTCTCCGCCCTCCCACTGAGCGTGGTCATAAGGCTATCTTGGTCACTGTCGATCGCTTCACGAAGCATGCACGTTTTGTCTTGTGTCGCTATCGCATTACCGCTCGTGAGGTCGCTGAAATTGTCTTCAACCCAGTCATGAGAGATTATGGCTTATCTGAGAGCATCATCTCTGACTGTGATCCGCGCTTTACCAGCACATTCTGGCGTGACCTACATGAGTTGTACGGATTTCAGCTCCGCTTCTCGTCGTCTTACCACCCTCAGACGGATGGTCAGACTAAGGTCGCCAATAAAACTTTCGGTAATATCCTTTAAAAATTTATTAGGGATGACCAACAGTGAGACTTACATTTAGCCCGTGCGAAGATTGCGTACAACCACGCTGTTTCGCCAGCCATGGGGATGTTGCCATTCTATTGCGACCTCGGTACCACCCTCGGGTACCCGCAGATTTTTTGTGCCCGTCGTGGTTTTGCCCAGATACTCAATGTCCTTCGCTTGACGTCTGGATCGCACACATGGCAAGGATTATGAGGTGTGCACACGAGAGTCTAGTCGTCTCCTAGACTCGCATGGTTGCATGAGCAAACCGATCCCGAATGGACCATCCATTCAAAGTCGGTGACGATGTGCTTGTCGACGCTTGCCACTTGCAACTCGAAATGGATACTCTTTGTAAGTTTAGGCGTCGCTTCTTCGGTTTATGCCGCATCCTTTAGGCCGCCGTTTTTAATACTGTTGCTTGACGCTGTCCGACTACCTTCGACAGGCTCGTGTACACGATGTTTACCACGTCTCCTTGTTGTGTCCTTATTGCAAGTCGTTCGCGCGATTTGTCGGACGGCCTTATGAGCGCCTTCCACCTATTATGGTGGATGGTCACAAGGAGTTCGTCGTTTCCGACATCGTATCTCACCGAGTTATCGACGATACCCTTCCATGCATCGAGTATCTTGTGCGTTGGAAGGGCTATCCTGATGAAGAGGCTACTAGAGAGCCCCTCGAGCACTTGAAGCATGCTAGGATGTTGTTGCGTGCATATGATCGTGCTCGTCGTGCTGAGGCATCTACTCCTACTTGGTCGACTGACCTTCTTCCACCTCCTCCGACTGAGGAAATTGTTGAGGACGAGCCCGCTCACTCTAAGGCCGTTCTTCAGCAGTAGACGAACATCTCCGCTCGTCCACATCGCACTTGTCGACACCCTCGGCGCCTTGACGATTGACACTCTCATAATTTATCTATCTCTTACCACTGACTCACACGATCATATACACCATCATCAACTTCTTTGGGATGTCAACATTTTGAGGCTCTGCTTCGACATGGACTCGACTCCTACTTTATCGATGTCATCGACCACTTCGACGACTTCACCTACCGTATCTGCTTCAATTATTT
This sequence comes from Chara braunii, assembly GCA_003427395.1. Taxonomy (NCBI): domain Eukaryota; kingdom Viridiplantae; phylum Streptophyta; class Charophyceae; order Charales; family Characeae; genus Chara; species Chara braunii. The sequence continues at coordinate 777,317 of BFEA01000007.1, read as the reverse complement.
TGGACGTGACTTCTTCACACCACCACTCTACCTTGTGCATTCTCTTGTATGTGTTGCATGATGGTTCTCACTTAGCTGGTTCTCCCTGAGTTGGGTTCTTCCTTGGTATCACATAGGCATTGGGATCGTAGCGTTATCTTGACTTCCCTGCTCTCAAACTTGGCTTCCTCCCCAACCGGTGAGTTGTGTGCATGTTTCCCTAACCCACTACCCTCATCACCCTAGTGCCGGCCATTGCATGCCTTCAGTTAGGCATATCTCCACCCTATTCTAGGTTCCCCTTTCATGGTCTACCCTGTATGGTGTCACCCTTTTGTCGAGCATCACCCGCCTTGATGGTCTATCTATTAGGGTTATTGGTTTTGTTTCGCTACCACTCCTTCGCCCTGAGCTCGATGACCTATCCCATCTTGTGTGTGACTGCCCTTAGGAGTTTCGATTCTTAGGCTGCATTCACGCCCTCTGAGACAATCCCACTCTTAGTGGTTCAACGACACGACATTATCTTATGACATATTGCTATCTTGTCCTTTTAACACCGAGGCAGTTGCCTCTAGGACTTTAGACCCTGCTACGTTTCATTTCCTACTGTTAGTTAGGATGCGTATATTAGACATTTGCTTTTGCCCTGAAATTATGTAGCTCCGCATCCTAGATTTCGCAACTTTATTGTTGCAGAGTTTCCCTGCTTTTGCGGAAGTGAGTTTATGGCTCTAGCGATCCACTACCGGTCTGAGGATCGTGCAGCGTGCCTCTGGCTGCCATGGCCTAGAGCCAGGGCTATGTGGCTATTTTTCCTGTTCGGCCTATGGGACGAGGTCGTGGCCTGACCACACAGGCCATGTGCTCATTAAGTCCAGTCCAGTCCTGACTGGTACCACTATCAGTACCAGGCCAGTCCTTCGTTGGGGGTATACCCCATCTGTACTCTGTTTTCCGTCTCATTCTTCATTTGCACAGTTTGGACTACGTGGGTATTGAGTATGCCTTGGAGCTACGCTGTCCCTTCCAAATCCATCTCCATCTCTATTTCCCTCATCCCTTCGTCTTGATCCTGACGGACCGCCATCCCGGCGGGTCTATCACAACTGAAATCTCTTACTTTTTGTTTGTTTGCGTTTATTCGATTGTATTTTGTCTCTCATTTTTAACTGATTTTTCACGATTTTCTCCTTGTGCAAGGAATACGAGTGTGAATGATATACAGAAAACCAAGGTGCGAAATCACACAGATGTCCAAGTAGTTGTGTCCAAGCAGAGAGTACAAAAGCACCGAGAAACCATCCATATAGAGCAATACAATGAAGTAATGAGCCAATGTTCAAGCCCGTAGGCCACCAACACAGTATCCAAAGTCGCTCCTCTCTGTCTGGCGCCCAGCGCCCAGCCTACTCTACCCGACTATCCTACCTACAACTATGTTCACGTAACAAGCTCACTTCGACTCTCGAAGACCAATGTACATGACTGTCAACACCATAACCGACCTCTCTTCATGCACCACGTACATATCTCGTCACCCTCAATCAGACCTTGATAACCCCACACTCGCCTCCTTCCCTGAAGACCACCAGATCACCCTGCTCACCCCCTGGCGCCCAGCAGCCCGGCTATGGCTGCTTGCGCCCCGCTTCCCTGCAGCGCCCCACTTCACCTCTGTGCGCCCCGTCAGCGCCCTTGACCGCAGCGCAGCATCAAGGAGTAGCGCAGCAGCACTTCCGCATTGCCTACGCAGGCCAGAATTCCTGGCCTGGGCTGCCTCACTTCTTTTATGGAAGTGGCAGCCTCCTGGATGCTGAGTGTGGCCTGGCTGGAAGCTTCCAGCAGCTTCCGGTTGTGCCTCAGTCCCTGTGCCCAGGCCCGAGACTACAGTTGAGGGCCTGGGCCCCATTTACAGTTGGGCACGGCCTGAGTCTCCGGACTTGGGCTGTTTGCTGCATCTGTGCAGGGATCCCCGATAGGTGCGTTGACAATACTGCTTTTGCCTAGGCCGAGGGCCTGCTTCTCAATGTATCGGCCCTGCTTTGTGTGTATGTGCCCAGGCGCAACTGTGGGCCTGGGCCAACTGTACGACGCAGCTTAGTGAGGCTCGCGCGTCCATTCAACCAACTGGCGTGCTGCAAGAGCCGGAATACCCACATATGAATTGCCAGGAAAAAGGAGGAGGGATGGAACCAAAGGCACAGGAAGCCGAGGAAGCAGGGTGGCCCAGGAATGAGAAGGGAAGTGAAAACGACGCAGACACACAACAGACAGTGGACTTGGAGCAGGCCGAAATGGGAGAGTACGCGGATCTGAGGCAACCTGTGGATTTGGAGCAAGCTAAAATGGGACAGACTCAAATGGGGGCATCACAGACCGGCCCAGCAGATGTCGCCTTTTCACAAGGACACACGACGACATCAGAGACCCGAAACTGCTTGGAGGATGTAGACTCTATGTAGGTGATGTTGGTATTGAGGATCAATAGGCTGTAAACAAATGTGTGGTGCATAGACTGTAAATATACGGGGAGAACTCATATTGATGGGTATATGAACACTCCATGTAAATACAGTTGGAACTGAGAATACACAGGCTGTAAATAAACAAGAGCTTAGGGGACTGAAAAAAAATGCATTGTAGAAACTAGGGAGGGGAGAAAAGGCGAAAAGGGGTTAGATGATGTACAAAAAGAGACTGCTAGAGGATTGTGTGTAAGCGGCTTTGTAATAAGGGAACTGGGACTTGAATACGATTGCACGGTAGAAATAACTGAGACACTGTACAAAACGGATACTGTGGCTGGGAACTGGGGGTGAAAAGGAGGGAACAGGGAGACACATTGAGAACTGAGGAAGAGGATCATTAGTGCGCAGGATCAAAACCAGGGAGATGGGGATGGTGGACATGTGGAAAACGTGATGATTAAAGGACTTTGAAAGGGGGACGAGATAGAGGGACCAGGAGAAAAGACAATGAACCTGAGACAAGAGGATCAGAAGATGGACCAAGGGGTGTGCCAAATGGCTGTGGAATTGATCAGGGTAATAGGGGAAGGGGGAGGGTCAACAGGGAAAGGAGGGGAACGAAAAGAAGGCAGCTGAGACCGGGAGTGGATGAGTTACTGAGAACTTGGAGAGGAGGACAGTACTGAGATTAGGAGGAATGCCAGATGGCTGCAGGACAAAGTCGGGCTACAAATAGAAGCACGGGATTAGGAGCTATAATTGGAGGGGAGGTAAAGTTACTTTTTCTACAGGGGAAAGGCGGGAAATGGGGGATACAATGGGATAATGGGATGAGGGAAGGGAAGTAGAAGAATATAATCTTTCTACAGGGGGGGAGCGAGGGGAGAGAGGCTGGTCTAGCGGGCTCAGGCCCCTTGGGTGGGGTGTGGCGACTGGGTGCATGATGCCTCCCGGCGACACCCCACCGAAGGGCGAGGGGAACCGAGTTCACCAGCCATCACGAACTGACGCAGGTGGCCTGGGATGCTGTCCCGGGCTGAGACCCCCCGAAAAACCTTTGCTGTCTGTGCTGTCTGTTTCTTCTTTCAACTGCTTGTCTTCTTGCCGGTGATAAGCAACCGGACTGCCGCCCCCCAGAATAGAAGGGGCTCTGTGTGTGTGTGTGTTAAAAAAAAAAGAAGTGTCAAATTTTGGCCTTTGACGAATATTCAGGCCCGCCTTCGCTTAGGGCGGGCACTTGGCTTGCTGGGGGCCTTTGCCCAGAACATGTGATGTCTGATAGAGCCCCGTGAGGGCTTGTTCCTCACACTTGTCTTTTTCACGCTCTTATTCTGTTTGCTATCTGCGCGCACTCGCGCGCCCGGAGCGCGTGTGTTGTGTGGTGCCCGTGTCTCCTTGATCAGCTTCTGCAGGCCGACAACACAATAACGATCATGTGAGGCTGTTTGTTACATGCTGCCCCTGCAACAGGCTGCACGGGCCCCTTTTCAGGCCCGTGACGTTTTCAGGCCCATGACGTTTTCAGGCCCATGACGTTTTCAGGCCCATGACGTTTTCAGGCCCGTGACGTTTTCAGGCCAAAAGCCTGAAAACAAGGGCCTACAGGCCCTGTGTCGTTTCAGCCTGAAAGCCTGAAAACAAGGGCCTACAGGCCCTGCGTCGTTTCAGGCTAAATCAGGGCCTTTCCGGCCCTGAGTGTTTTCAGCCTGAAACTGAGGGCCATTTTCAGGCCCTCATCAGTTCGACCCGCCCTGAAACTCAGGCAACAAACCAGGGTTTTAGCACAGGCCATTTCGGGCCTGTTTTCAAGACAACCCCTGGTTGAGCTTCAACGCCAGGGTCTGGCACGTTTCGGCATTGGCAAGAGCAGCCTCCTGGACGGGCCAGCACTATATAGGACTGGCTTCCTAGGTACTTCCCAGGCACTCCATGTGCAGTTCAGGAGGCAGGAGGTAGTCTTCAGGATTCGGCAGCAGCACTCTGGAGGAGCGCTGCAGGAGTAGTTGTAGCGCTAGCAGTAGTCTTCAGCGCTGGGCCCTAGTAGCGTTAGCAGTAGTCTTCAGCGCTCGGCACCATAGGAGCTAGAGTAGTACTAGAGAGAGAGAGATTGGGCGGAGGCCAGGGATACTTACCTGCAGCGCCATAGCTCCAGCTTCGCCTTCGAGGTACCTGCAGCACAGCGCCATCCTCACAGGTTAGTACCTGCATATGAGAGAGAGAGAGTTCTTCTTCTTCCTCTTCTCAGTCCACCATCTCCCTCTCACCCTCTCGCTACCTGACTTCACTGCATCAGCAGACTACGAGAGAAAGAGAGAGCTTGGTGACATTTGGATCCAGACTCGACATTTGGGCTTCAGACATTTTGACGAGGGATTATTTGGGACTTGTAACAAAGACTTGGTGTTGAAGACACTCCCATCTCTCCCCCTCTTCTTCGTCTGTTCCCCTCCTCTTCGTCTGTGAATGATCTGGGCCTGGCGTCTTCTTCCTGTGTATAGCGCCAGGTCCCTTCACACCTTGTGATGAGGATAATGTATGTTTGGTCTGTATTGCAACATTGATTGGGCTAGTCATTGGTATTCTAGCATTCTGCTACGCTGTCGTACACTACGTGATTGAGGTAAGTCCCGGTCAGTTCAGGACTTGTATCTAAGTCTTCCACTGCGCTATAAAGCACCATTCTTGTATGTATCAGAATGTACACTGCTTGTTGAGATTTCACTTGCACTGCATTGTCCATCCAGTCCTTTTTATCACATTGCGGATCCTCGGTTTATTATGTAGATCGCCCAACTGGGCATGTAACAGTTGGTATCGGATCCCCGCACGTGAATTAGGACAACCTGATCTGACACGTGTACGGGGGCTCGGTAGCTGATTAGTCTCGATTGATTGATTAGAGCACACTAGTTAGCCCCCAAAATCACGATTTTGACCTCACTGCCGAAAAAAAAATAAAATTCTTTTCTTGGATTTTGTTCTCTCTTTTTTTTTTTTTTTTTTTTTTTTACAAACAACACCCCTACCGCCGCTAGTGGTGCTGAGAAGAGCAGACACTGCTAGCACGTGGGGGGAGGCCCCATCTATTGATGGGGGGCATCACCTGCTGGAAAACGGGTCCAGCGTCCCATGTACAAATTGAATGTTGGGATACATCCGAAAAAGGTTGCGGGGGGGGCTGCCAGCATTGATTACCCTGAAATCCAGAGGATTGACTGAGCAGGGCCTTAGAGAGGCAGATACCTGCCGCTGCACACTGATTCCTCCCACCCCTAACTAGGCCCTTCTACTCACTGACCCAGAATGCTCAAGCTGCGTGAAAAGACGAAAAATAAAATAAAAAATATTTTTTTTTTTGGGTATTCTGGTAGACGAAAGAATAACCTCCCTGGGGGACTCCGGAGGGCCATTTCTTATCTGAGTTAGCAGGAGATGGGCTAACATAATTCCTCAGTCAGGACAGGATTTCAGCCAGGGAGAGGGCATGGGGTGGGAAGGGGTCGGGGAAGTCCGAGGGGTGGCGGAGTGGGAATGAGGGTTCAATGTTTGTCCAGTCTTTAAAACATAGGCGGTAGTCTCTCCTCTCCTCCAAATCCCACTGTCCCTTTCCCTTGTCTCCGCTCCATTCTACTTTCGCAATCCATCCTTCTCTCTCCCCTCCCACCCAGTCTGTGCAAAAAGTCATGATCCGTCTCCTGACATCTCCTACCTGTTTAAGGAGGTCTAATTGTGCTTTTGTGTCTAGCGATCTCTGTGTGAGTTCGAAGTGTACCTGCTGCTGAATCTGTTCAGTGATTTCTGATTCTTCTACTCTCACCTTTTCCATGGCCAAAGTGCATCTTTGCCACCAAAGTGCCCATACTACCGCTCTTCTTCCAAGTTTGTACATGTTTTTTATGAAGGTTGTAGCTGCTTTTGCCTGCGGCCAATGACCAGCCATAATGGTCTGCCAAGACCAGGGCCAGGGGGTTCCAGATTCCATCTTTCTCCAAATGCGATCCCACCATCTCCATATGAATTGGGCTATTGGGCATTGCATGAAGATATGTTCAACGGTTTCCGCCTTCCTGTAGAATGGAAAAAGGCTCTGACACCGTTGGCACCATGGAAGCAACAAGCCTCTTTGTTCTAAGTTAGTGTGATCCGTTAGCCAGTCATTAGTTCGTAAACAACGGTGGGCAATCTGCCATGCAGGGATGTGATTTTCATAGGTTTTGCTTTTTGTTCTTGGAACCATTTGATTGGCAACGGAAGACAGTGATCCACATTCAGGTGCCTGGCCCATCGGTCGTTTACTATGTCTCTCAACCTTCTTTTAGGTCTGAGCATTTTGTAGGCTGATCGTACCGACAACTGATGGATGCTGATACGCTTTATTGTGAGACCTCCCCTCCTCTGGGAGGGATCCCATGTCCAATCTGCCGGATCCAAGGTCAGATCCTGGATTGGTTTGAGAGGCTGGAACACCACCTTTTGTCCTTTTTCTTCTAGGATTCTCACCCGGTACACAAAAGTTCTCTCCTTCCATTCGAAGGGGGCTGTGCTGCCTTGGAGGGTGTCTGCTCTAGTGATTGTGTAGTGTTCAACCCTGATAGAATGGGGTGAAACCATGTGTATCAGACCTATCCTATGTGGAGACTCTGTACTCGCTACCCAGTCACCTTCTTTTAAGATGGGGCCTCGTTTAAGGGTTTGGTACCAGGCCAACAGGATAACTTCGATCAGGTTGTTCAAGTGCTTCTCCACGTGGTGGCAGTAACGTAAGATTCCTCGCATTGATCCCCTGTTTTCCAGTCCCTTCTGTCTTTGTCCCAAAGATCCCCAACTCGAAGCATCCCTCTCTTAACCCAGTTTTTCCAAGGCGAGGATGAGCTAATCATGACACATCCATTCGAGTTCATCACCCATCTATTTCCAAATAGAGGTTGCCTGTAGACTTTCTCCCAGCGGTCGGGGTAGATTTTGTCAGGGAGCGGAAGTCTGCACCATGTTTTCAACAGGGATGACCAGAAGTTATCCAGGACCTGATCGCTTTCATCCAGCCCCTCCCTTCCTCGGGGGAGTTTGCGTGGGATTGTCCAGAATCGGTCTTCCAGCCATGTCAGCGGATCAATTGTTTGGGGGGCTTCCGGGGCCAGTCAGGCTAGGTATATCAAAGCCAAAAAACACCACGGGCTTAGAGGGGCAAAAATGACTTTTTTAATCCATTTCAGCCGTAGTGCCTGTACTTGTATGGCTGAGTCAATTATTCCCAACCCCCCTCTTACCTTAGGTTGGATGATCGAATCCCATGCCACACGGCTGATAACTAACATTTCGTTAAAATTGACAGTTTTTACTATTTTCACGAAATTGGGCGTCCAAGAAAAAACTGAGTTTTTTAGTGTGTTTTGGTGCTCACGACATCGGACCATTGATGGTCTGGCGTCCTGGGGACTCCGGACCATCTGATGTATCTCAACGTAACGTACCTTCAAAATACATCTGAGGGTCAAAAAATAAAAATAAAAATTTTAGGCATATCAAATGGTCCGTCAATGGTCCGATGTTTTTTTTTTTTTTTTTTTTTTTTTTTTTTTTT
>BFEA01000007.1:757689-769139 GCA_003427395.1 Chara braunii | reverse complement strand
TTCCTATTGGTGGGGAGCTTCACCTGCTGGAAACCGGGTCCAGCGTCCCTTTACATAGACAGTAGTGAAATTGCTGGAAACCGGGTCCGGCGTCCCTTGACCATGTAGAAACTGACAGACACAGATCTCATTGCCTCTTCACCCTAAACGGGCATCGGATAAGCGTGAACCTTAAGCACAAGAGACCTCATAAGGGCTGTTGGTGCAGGGGACTAAGGGAAATCAGACGATGAAATATTAGTCATGCACCTTATCTGAATTGAAACGTTGCACTTAACCCTGAACTAGCACAAAACAGACCAGAAATGTTGGGATCCCAGCTAAGCATCACATCTAAACTGCATCAATCTACCTCACTGACGTGAATGGAAATCTCTTCTGCTGCTTCCAAAGACTGATGAACATCTTTGCACACAAATGGTCTGATGTGGTTGGCGCAAGAAAATGCTAAAAAATACTGTGTTTTTTTGGAAGATCAATTTTGTGAAATACTGAAAAATGTCAAATTTGCCACCAAATGCCTGTTTGATAACATTGTTTTGTTCGCCGTCCCCCCTCCATAGGAAGACTGCTGCCTTTCGTTTTAGGTCTCTCAGGGCTGTTTTACTTAGCGGCCACAGTAGCGATTTGTACCATAAGGACGCAAAGACCACGTTGTTGATTGGACGTCCCTCAGCGGTCATGGAAACCCCTAAAATTCTAACTGGAGCTTCTAATGACATCCATTTGATGCATGGTGTCTCAGGGGGGCGTCCCCCTTGATAGTGAATCCACCATCCTTGAGTTTTGTTCCCCCAGTTGACTGCCATGTCGGCCACTTTGGCAAACTTTTCCATCATTTGTTGAATCTCCTTCATATTGTTGTGTGTGGCTTCTGCCAAGATTGTGAGATCGTCCGCAAAGAGAGAGCAATGAGCATATTGGAATTGCCTCCTCTGGGATATGTGTGATTCGGATTCTGGTAATATTTTTGTTTGCTCAAAGGTTGACAGCAAGTGCTTCCATGATGACCAGAAAAAGAAAGGGAGCGATTGGGTCTCCCTGACGGACCGAATGTTCCAGGCGCAAGGGTGGTGACAAACATCCATTGACCTGGATGCAGGTAGTTGCATTCTGGTGCAGGATCTGAACCCAACGTCTGAAATCTGGCCCATGATTCATTTTTTCCAGACATTTATCCAAGAATATCCAGTCCACGTGATCATAGGCCTTTTTGAAATCCATAAAGACCAGCGGCGTTCTAACGGGAGTGTTTCGTGAGCTGGAGCACCTCGTGGATTAGCAGAATGTTCTCTTGTATATTCCTCTTTGCCACAAAGCCAGTTTGAGAGGGGTGAATGATGTTCTCAATTACCGGGATCATTCTGTTGGCTAAGGCTTTGGACAACATTTTATATATAACTGCGAGAAGTATGATGGGGCGGTAGTTTCTTACATCCATTTTATCCCCTTTCTTATACAGGAGGGTCAGTACTCCTTGCCCCACCCTTTCACCCATCTCGCCCGTGCGCCACACTTCCTCATAGAAATCCATGATGTGCCGTCTCCTCCTTCATTTGTAGGAGGGCAGTCCAGATTTCCTACCTGGAAATTGAAGCCTCTAAGAAATCACGCTGGTGAGGTGTCAGTGATTTGTTTACGGGTTCCAAGAATTCGCTTAATTGACGATCGTGGCGTCGTGCATCTGGTTTGTCTATGTGCGAGGCGTAAAAGGTCTTTGTAGACGTCGTATGTTATCTTGGTGCAACGAGCCGTGGACACGGATGGGTCTGAATCCCTGACTTGTAATTCGTAGAGTGCTTCAATCGTTGTCCTTTTGAAGCGTGGCCTTGCTAAGCTAAAGAAGTGAGAGTCCATTCCTCCTTCGGTTGACTTGCCCTTGTCTGGGCTCCCTGCCATCGGTACTGTGCATATTTCAAGAGTTGAGTTTTCAAGTATTTGTAATTCGGCAGTAGCCGATTCCTGTCCTTCCGAAGTTTGTTTTTGTTCGGCCTCCATAAGTTTTTGCATGATTGTGATTTCTTGCTGGTAACGCTGTGCGACTATCTGTTTAGAATATTCGTTACATTTTTTCGCCAAAAAGAATAGACCGTTATTGAACCATGCTATTTGAGAGTCTTGTTGAATGATGATCCTTCCAAAAATTCCAAACCTGCTGTAGGTACTTCTGGAAGGATTTTGACTGAAGCAAGGAGGTGTTAAGCTTATAATAGCTGGCCCCCTGATCCGGACGTTTTTGAAGGGTCCAAACGACCATACACATCATGTGGTCCAGACCCGAGTGCAGGCTAGGTGGCAGTATCGCCGCCAGGGTAAGCCCCTGGATCTCGCTATTTCTGTTGTGGAAAATCGCAATAGCACAACATCTGAAATTTCTTTTTTCGTTTTCCTTCTGAATATTCAAAATTTCATTGCTGGAAAATCAGGAATATTTTTTTTTCGAAAATTTCGATTTCCTTTTGCAATTTCCCGTTGTTTAGAAATCCGGAATATTTTTTTCCGAAATTCATTTTTTTTTTTTTTTAAACGGTACGAGAAATCCCTCTTGCAATTATCATTCTCTAACCGCTTGTACTCTCATCTGAGTAATTCCGAATATGTGCTGTATTTTATTTTTTTTCGGAATTCTCATCGGACAATCATTTGCAGTCTGAACGTTCAAAATTTTTCCTCAGGGTCGTTTCGCACTTCAGGGGGAATTGGGAGGCATACTGAACTTGCAAACGAGTATTTTTTCTTTTTCTCGAATTTTTTTTTTGCAAAGTTCAAACTTTTCTTTTTGATTAGTGGCTCCTTATCTGGGCGATTTATCCCACCCACCCCTCCCCACCTATGTTGTTGCCCCCTCTGGTCTTACCTTCTCTATCTGTCTCCGGGTACCCCCTGCGTGGCATTGGTGAGTTGCCACATCAGCAGGCCACGCCAACAGGCCACATCGGCAGACCACGTCGGCAGATCACATCAGCAAGCCACATTTGCGAACCACAGCAGCAGGACATGTCAGCAGGCCACGTGAGCAAGCCACGTCAGCAGGCCACGCAAGCCAACAACAGTGCCATGTCAGCAACAGGGAGTACCACGTCAGAATGCCCCCAGCCTGGTCTATGCTTTTGCGCTCACAAACAACCGTCATGGACCAGAAGTCCGGGGAAACGGACAACGCCTATCAGGCCCGGATGCTGCTTCTGATTACCGAAGGCAAACAAAGGTCGGATGCAGTAGCAAAGAAGAAGGCAGAGGACGCTGAGAAGGCACGTCTGTTGGCAATTGAACAACAACGCCAGCAAGACGAGGCAGCAGCAAAGGCTGCTGATGAAGAACGACTTCAACGACGTGAGAAAATATTCAGCGGAGAGCGAGCTTTGCTCACAATTGCAACGGACTGGTGGGCCGAGACTGAGAATGAGAAACTGGAAGAGAGTGAAAACAAGATCGCTCTACTCCTCTCCCATCTCACGGACCTCTTGGCCACGTGCATTGCACAGCAGGAGGACATTCACAACCTCGACGATGCAGTTCAGACACACAATCAGGTGTTTGACCAACTCACCAGCCGCCTCCAGCAGCTGAAACAAACCGTAGCCGCCCCCATTGCCAGCTCTTCCAACACCTCTGATCGCCTCGAGGCATTGGAGATTAACGCCGGATCCCTCAAGGACGGCGTGCAGTTACAGCAAAACGCCACGCAACAGCTGGAGCAACGGATCTGTACTGCCACCACTCACTCGAGATCGGAACCGCGCGAGACAACTCCAAAGTTCGATGATCAGGAGATCTTCTGCGATTCGACGAAGACGGACCCAATTCCCTGGTTCCGTAAGTTCGAACTTCAGTTGCAGCTACACTACGTCAACGAGCACAAGCATCATGCGTACTTATACTCCCGCTCGGGGGCCACGTGCCAAGCATGGCTGGATAATCTCCGATCAAGACAATCGACAAGCTGATTGTCTTCGAATAAGGCACGCTGCCAAATGTTGACTGGATTGCCGAGTACCAACGCTTGACATTCGTCCCAGACATTCAAATGGGCTTCAAAGCCATCAAACACTACTCCATCTCGAGGTCGTGTCCGACGTTGGGGAATGCCTCGACTCACGCCGAGGACACGCTGACGACACCGGCGGAGCTCTTCGACAAGGCCGCGCAGATTATTGTCACGAACAAGGAGGTTAAGAACCTTCGCCGTTCGTCTGCGATAGACCCGAGCAGAGATCAGCATCGACCAAAAGTGGCCGTGGTCGTGGTGGCAACGCCAATCGACCAAACTAGCGAGGCCGTGTCTGCCAATGAAGGGGACAAACTCGCAGCCGCCCGGGAAGGTGGCCGCCCTGGCAAAGGCCGAGGACGCAGCAAGACGAAGACAAACACCACATCTAGCCCCGGACCCGGCGCAGCAGCTCCAGCCTCATGTTCCCAATACGGTCTCTCTAAGGACGCATACAAGACACACACGAGATTCCGTTATTGTCTGTGGTGTAACAACGATCTCCACGAGACAATGGGCTGCCCGTCGAAAGGCAAAGGCAAATCGGGAAACTGAGCACCGCCGGGAGTAAGTCGACGACACTCTCGACGCCTTTGGAACCGGTCACTTCGTGGGTGACCGCCCTTCGTTCCGAGGCACATGCGGAAGTCGATAGTCCTCCTCTTCTTTATTGTTTTGACTATGCTGCCCAACTCGTTCCTACGCTGGATACTCAAGCTCAAGGACAAGACGTGTGTGCGACATCTTCTCCGTCCGGCAACGACAACTTATCGTCTTCAAGTGTTTTTTTCACGGGATTCGGCGTGCGAATTCAACATAGAGGTATTGGACCCGCTCACATCCGAGGATTTCACATGGCTTCCTCTCCCGACCACGGGTCGCTTGCCGGGACCGCAATGCGCAACAGTATGCACTCATCTTCACACGTACTTATCCTTCTATGCACCACCAACTTCGCCGATGGATGACGAAGTCACGGTGGGGGACATCCTTGCGTATGTTACCAAGGTGGCCCGCGAGTTTCGCAAGCAGCGGTACGACGACAACAACGCACCACTCCTCTATGTCCATATCCAAGTTGGGCAAGCATCGTGCAACGCTTTGCTGGATATCGGCGCGTCTCGCAATTTTATGAGCCAGACCTTTATGCAAAGGGTTTGGCGCACAAGTTCGGAGGAAGGCAAACCCGATGGCGATCAAGTTGGTGGACGGAAGAACGCGACAACTTATCGACCGCTACATCGAGGTCGTACCTGTGTATTTCACACCTTATGCATGCGAACCGGCGACGTTCGACATTTTGGACACGGACTTTGACATTATTTTGGGAATGCCTTGGCTTGCAAGTGCGGATCACACGGTCAACTTCCACCGGCGGACTCTTACCGTTCGTAATGCTTTCGACGTAGAAGTACAATTCACTATTCCTCTTCCGCACTCTTCGATTCGGTGCCAAGTGGTAACGACCTAGTCGTTCCGGGCTACTTGCGCTTACGAGCAGCCCGATGAGATAGACCTATGCTTCCTACGGACCGTCGCGGTAGCTGATTCTTCACCCACGGACTTGTCTTTGGACCCCCGTGTGGTGCGGTTGCTTGACGAGTTCGCCGACATCTTCGAGCCACCTACCGGTGTGGTGCCAGATCGGCCAATCACGAGATCATTATGGAGGCCGGTGCCGTGCCGCCGAAAGGTTGCATTTATCTCATGAGCGAGGAGGAGCTTACGGTCCTCCGCGCGCAACTTGATGACTTGTTGGACAAAGGTTGGATCTGCCCTAGTAGCTCTCCATATGGAGCACCAGTTCTCTTCGTACGGAAGAAGAACAAGGATCTACGATTGTGCATCGACTACCGCAAGCTCAACGCGCAAACTGTCAACAATGCGGGGCCTCTTCCTCGCATCATCGACCTTCTTGAGCGATTGGGCAGCGCGAAGTACTTCTCTGAGTTGGATTTGAAGTCGGGATACCATCAGATTTCGATCCGACCGAACGATCACAACAAATCCGCGTTCAAGACGCGGTACGGACATTTTGAATTGGTGGTCATGCCTTTTGGCCTTACCATCGCCTCGGCGACCTTTCAAGCGGCAATGACCAACGAGTTCCGTGCGATGTTGGACCAGTTCGTGCTGGTCTACTTAGACGACATTCTCGTCTATAGCCGGTCATTAGAGGATCATCTTGAGCACCTTCGACGAGAGTTGGAGACGCTCGGCTGCGCCAAGTACAAGGCCAACCGCGACAAGTGCGAATTTGTCCGGCAAGAGCTGGAATACTTGGGCCATTTTTTCACACCGGAGGACATCAGTCCGCTATTGGACAAGATTCAAGCCATTTAAGAGTGGCAAGAGCCGTGGAACGTCACGACTGTCCGTTCGTTCCTTGGCCTTGCCGACTACTACCAACTTTTTATCAAGGGATACTCGAAGATTGTGGCCCACTTGTCCAAGCTTCAATGCATGGATCAACCGTTTGACTTCGGGGAGGATGCGCGGGAATCATTTTTGACTCTCAAAGCCGCGTTATTATCTGCGGAGGTCTTGCGCATATACGACCCGCTATTGCCAAAGCGCGTTGCTACGGTTGCGTCCGGCTATGGCATTGGTGTCGTCCTCGAGCAACACGATGGCGTGGACTGGCACCCGGTCGAGTACTTCAACAAGAAAGTGCCTGTCGTGCACTCCATTGACGATGCACGCAAGAAGGAGCTCCTAGCCTTCGTCCACGCGCTCAAGCGGTGGCGGCACTTCCTTCTTGGTCGAAGTCAATTCCGATGGGTAACGGACAACAATCTGTTGGTCTTCTACAAGACCCAAGGCACCGTCAATAGCACCATCGCCCGTTGGATGACTTTCATCGACCAATTCGACTTCTTTCCCGATCACATTCCTGGGAAGTCGAACCGTTTTGCAGATGCTCTTTCACGACGTCCGGATCATTGTACCGTAGTCTACTCGACCTTCGAGATCGGTGACGACCTGCGGTACAGCTTTATCCGCGGCTACCAAGCCGACCTTGAGTTTCGCGACAAATACGCGAATTGCTCCTCTCCTAGTTCGACGCCTTCTCACTACCGGATCCAAGAGGGGTACTTGCTTGTCCACACGCGGGGGAAGGACCTTCTTTGCGTACCGAGTGACTCTCACTTGCGTACACGGCTTCTTGGCGAGTTCCACGATGCTCCCAACACCGGACACTTTGGAGTCAATCGCACGATTGACCGACTTCGCAAGCGATTTTGGTGGCCCGGCCTTCACGACGATGTCACACGCTATTGCGAGTTATGCGAGGTTTGCCGACGCTGCAAATCCCTCAACCATCGTCCGTACGACGAGTTGTGACCACTACCGGTCCTCTTGCGCCGAAGGGAAGCGATTGCCATGGACATTACCGGGCCGTTCCCCAAGCATAAGACCGGTGTGGATGGGATTCTCAAGGTGATCGACCGACTCACCAAGTTTGCCATGTTTTTGCCTTGCCGCTATCATGCCAAGGCACCGGAGTTGGCCGAGGTTCTTTACGCCGGCTGAATTTGAACCAAGGGTTACCCCAAGGAAATCATCTGCGACCTCGACACTCGGTTCATGTCCGATTTTTGGTTGACGCTCATCAAACGATGGGGCTCATCTCTCAAGCCAAGTTTGGCTCCCCACCCCCAAGCCGATGGCCAAACGGAGAGGGTGCATCAGACCGCACAGGTTCTCCTTCGCACTCTGATCCGTCCCAACCAAAAGGATTGGGTTGAGCGGCTGTCGGATGTCGAGTCGGCATACAACTCGTCCATCCACTCGGCTATCGGGATGTCGCCCTTCGAGTTCGAGAACGGCTCGCCGGTCACTTCTCTGTTGCACACAATCATTCCACTGACGGATGAGAGCGACGACCATCTTCTTTTTTGTGCGTCGGATGCAAGAGCTACTTGTCAAGGCACGCGACCAGATGGCCAAGACGTAGCAACACATGAGCAAATAGGCCAATCGTCAGCGTCTTCCTTGCCCATTCCGCGTCGACGATCTCGTTTGGGTTTCCACCGCAGAACTCAGCCTTAAACAAGATATCTCTCGCAAGCTCTTCCCGAAATGGATGGGGCCTTGGCCGATTGTGGCACCCGCTGGGGATTCACCCGAGGGACCTTCCTTCACCATTCAGGTGCCCGCCCACTTGCCCATCTACCCGGTCTTTCATTGCTCCAAGTTGGCTCTTTACACACCAGCGGAACATGATGATTTTCCTGGGCGACGATCGCAGGACCCACCCTCTATGGACGGTTTTCAAGAGGTCGGCGACATCATCTCCCAGCGGCACTACGACAATAGGCCAACCAAGTACTTGGTACACTTTGCGTACTGCAGTCACAGAGCTGACCGTTGGTTGACCCGTGCGGAACTCCAAGCAACAGCTCCAGATGTTCTCGCATGCTACGAACGCAAGATGCAAGGCAAGCCGGTATCTTCAGCTCCACGTCGCAGCCGCATCCACGTTCCACCTTCAGATCGTCAGCTTCGCCCTCGCCCCGGCTTGACTTCATAAGGAGGGGGGGGTGTTACAAGTTGCGCCTGCAACAGGCTGCACGGGCCCCTTTCAGGCCCGTGACGTTTTCATGCCAAAAGCCTGAAAACAAGGGCCTACAGGCCCTGTGTCGTTTCAGCCTGAAAGCCTGAAAACAAGGGCCTACAAGCCACGTGTCGTTTCAGGCTAAATTAGGGCCTTTCCGGCCCTGAGTGTTTTCAGCCTGAAACTGAGGGCCATTTTCAGGCCCTCATCATTTCGACCCGCCCTGAAACTCAGGCAACAAACCAGGGTTTTAGCACAAGCCATTTTGGGCCTGTTTTCAAGACAACCCCTGGTTGAGCTTCAACGCCAGGGTCTGGCACGTTTCGGCATTGGCAAGAGAAGCCTCCAGGACGGGCCAGCACTATATAGGACTGTGTACTGCGCAAGCGTGGAAGCGCAGCCACTCGGGAGTGAGACCGGCCTGCGGGCAGGGCTTGAAGCGCACCGAACGAAAAGGATTGTGAACGGGCCTGGGCACACCACTCTTGAAACGGGCCCAATCTCGGGACGTCGCCACGCTCCACTTAGCACGACAACAACCTGGTTGTTTTTAAATTTGTGTTTTTTTTCATTTTTCGTTTTTCCATTTCGAGGGCAAACTCACAGTAGCACACATTTTGCAAGCCAGCATTCTGCTGTGCACACCTCCAAACCCACTTCGGCCCGACCTTCCGAAAATCGCACCCTCACGCGATATCGCCCAAAATGGAAAACCGGCCGCCGTCCATGAAAACGGCCCGCCGACCGCTTTTCGTGACCGCTGGTCTGCCCCCCTCCAACCGCACTCGCGACCACCCGGCCTACTGGTCTCTGCCTCGACAGCGGCCACACCCTTCAATTGCCCATGTTACCGCCCTATAAACCCCTTTCGCCATCGTCGACATTTCCTGAAAAAGACGTCCTCGCTACGCGACAAAATGCAACCGGGTATAGCGCAGCCTCCTGGCTGTGAACTGGCCCGCCCTGCAGGCCGGCAGGTAGTTCCTAGGTACTTCCCAGGCACTTCACGTGTAGTTCAGGAGGCAGGAGGTAGTCTTCAGGATTCAGCAGCAGCACTCTGGAGGAGCGCTGCAGGAGTAGTTGTAGCGCTAGCAGCAGTCTTCAGCGCTGGGCGCTAGTAGTGTTAGCAGTAGTCTTCAGCGCTCGGCACCATAGGAGCTAGAGTAGTACTAGAGAGAGAGAGATTGGGTGGAGGCCAGGGATACTTACCTGCAGCGCCATAGCTCCAGATTCGCCTTTGAGGTACCTGCAGCACAGCGCCATCTTCACAGGTTAGTACCTGGCATATGGGAGAGAGAGAGTTCTTCTTCGTCCTCTTCTCAGTCCACCATCTCCCTCTCACCCTTTTGCTACCTGACTTCACTGCATCAGCAGACTACGAGAGGAAGAGAGAGCTTGGTGACATTTGGATCCAGACTCGACATTTGGGCTTCAGACATTTCGACGAGGGATTATTTGGGACTTGTAACAAAGACTTGGTGTTGACGACACTCCCATCTCTCCCCCTCTTCTTCGTCTGTTCCCCTCCTCTTCGTCTGTGCATGATCTGGGCCTGGCGCCTTCTTCCTTTGTATAGCGCCAGGTCCCTTCACACCTTGCTATGAGGATGATGTACGTTTGGTCTGGGTTACAACATTGATTGGGCTAGTCATTGGTATTCTAGCACTCTGCTGCGCTGTCTTACACTACGTGATTGAGGTCAGTCCCGGTCAGGTCAGGACTTGTATCTAAGTCTTCCAATGCGCTATAAAGCACCATTCTTGTATGTATCAGAATGTACACTGCTTGTTGAGATTTCACTTGCACTACATTGTTTATTCAGTCCTTTTTATCACATTGCAGATCCTCGGTTTATTATGTACATCGCCGAACTGGGCATGTAATCTTGAGTCCCGCAGGGCCTTTTTTGTCTTTTCCGCTGCCCAATCTATCTACTCTGTTAGTTTATCTTTTTTTTTTTCCCTTGATTGAAATCTCGTCTTTAGAAAAAAAGAACAAAAAAAAAAGAAATCTCGTCTTTTGTTTGTTTGCGTTCCGTGACCTAATCTATCCACTCTGTTAGTTTATCTTTTTTTTTTTTTTTTTTAATTGAAATCTCTTGTCTTTTGTCTGTTTGCGTTTGTTCCATGACTACGATCTGGATGCCCGGAGCGCCGTCCAGACGGTCTGGACTCAGTCCGGACTCCAGACGTCCGGTCTGGAAGGTCCGGATCTGCCAAATTTCGAGGGAAAAAACAAAACAAAACGGTCCAGGACCCTTCGCCACTGAGGAGCCAAAACTGTGTTTGGGGGTTTTCAAGCCCGTTTATGCTTTTTGGGGGGTCTGGACATGCTCTCTCTCTATAATAATTTATTAGACACCCCGAGTCTTTTAATTATAAATAATTCATTACTTTTTATTAGTTTTTTAAGTCCTTTTTTAAGTTTTTTTTACAGTTTTTGACTTTTAACTCAAGTTTGGCTAGGAATTCTGACATGACTCTGAGGCAAAAGTGGTTTGCATTGATATTCTGCATAACATACTTTTTTTTTCAGTTTTTTTTTTTTTTTTTAATGGTCCGGACATTTCCGGACCTGTTTACCGGTCCGGACCGTCCGGGACCATGCATGTCCGGATCCTCCTTGTCTCCTCCTCCTCCTCGTACTTCGCCATCTTCCATGCCTCGTCTCCTTACCTTCCTCATGTCCTCCCCTTCCTCTCCGTCCATGTCTCCTCCTCCTCGCACTCGTCCTCCTCCCGCCCTTCCTCTTTCCCTCCGTCCACCTCTTCTCCTCCCCCATCTCTGCTCCTCCTCGTCGTCGTCCTCTCTATTCTCGTCCTCCTCCTCGGCCACATCCTCCTCCTCCTCTCCATGTCCCCCTTTACTTGCCATATAGCCAACTTCCTGTCATACGTCCCCCCCC
>BFEA01000007.1:714231-733224 GCA_003427395.1 Chara braunii | reverse complement strand
GCCTACCTCTAACCTACCGCTACTGGGCCTCTAAAAATGCCAACTTTTTGTCTTCTTCTGCTCGGCCTCCAGTACCCGACACTTCTACCACTACTTGAGTGGTACCGGCCTACCTGCTACTTGAGTGTTTTTCCTGCTGCTCTAAGTGTCGCGGGCCTGCCCCCGCTACTTGAGTTGTTTCCCTGCTGCAACCCTCAAAGTCATGGCCACAGGTTAGTACCGGCCCTGCGGGGCCCTTCAACCAACAAGTACCCTTGCGGGTCACACACACACTCAGCCGACAAGCACTCAGACAGGCACGCAACTCAGCAGGCATGCAAACACACACAGACTTGGAAACCTCTGTGTTTTGGCGGGTCATTACACACAAAAAAAAAGGTACTAAACAGTACCAAACTTAGGACATTTGTAATAAACAGTACTAAACACAAATGAAGTCCGTGTAATGAACACAATCAACGGGACTTGTGAGTAAGGGGATGAAATTTAGTACTACTGTCTCTCACTATTCACAACTTGACAGCTTCATACTGTCACAGACATTCGCAAAGGCTCACACAACACTAGAAAGTTGAAACCAGTTCTCAACAGACCAATCCCAGGACACTTCAGAAAAGAGTTCGAAAATCAGAAAGATACAGAACTTTAAACTATGAAGGTAGACTTCTTTCTAATCCATATTCATATGAAAAATGTTTAAAATGAAAATTTAAACTGTCATCTTGTCAAGATATTCAGATCTGCGTAAGAACAGATCTGAGATCTGGCCAGGACCAGATCTAAGACGGGATCTCAGATCTGACCAAAATCATCTCTCTCTCTCTCTCTCTCTCTCTCTCTCTCTTGGTTGATGTTCTGTGGTGCTTTGCAGCCAGTGCTCCATCTTCGGAATCGGACTCATCCTCCTCCGATGAGCTACCCGTAGTACGACAGCAGAGGGAGCTGTTGGAGGCGTCTGGCGGCGTCTGGTAGGCTCTGAAACGGGCAAAAAATACTGGGGCCATTTTTTGGGGGCGGCCTAGGACCTGAAAAACATCCTAGACCCCCCCCCAAAAAAAAATCGAAATTTTCAAAATTGGGCCCAATCCAGACCTAGCGGACCGGACACTGGACCCAAACCCAGACCGGACTGTCTGGATTCCGTTCCAGACGTCCGGCCGGTTGCCATGGTTTGAATCCTGAGTAAATCAGATGAATACCATAATGTTAGGGGCTAGGCGGACTTTCCTGCGAAAGAACGAAAAAGGAGACGCTATAACTTAGTCGATCACTTATTTTCGCCCCTGCCCAGATTTCTAGAAAATTCCTCCTTTTTTCTTTTGCTGCAATGACCCACACAGCTTCGCTCCCAGATTTTCTGCTGTTTTTCTGAGAAAATGCTACAATAATGTTACGGGCTACGCCCTTTTTCTGGAAAAGAACTAAAAAAGTAGAGGTTATAAGTTAATTGAATTTTCTTTTTTTTTTAAATTTGGACCATTTCTCGATTTATGCGTGTCATCCTTGCGCAGGGGCCATGCTAATCTTCTCTGTATCGTTCCAATTTTAACGGATGTGCCGAAGGACTATAAGTTAATTGAACTTAATTCTTTGTTTGTTATTATTTTTTCAATTTTTGGCAAACTTTTGCTGCATGACCTGGACATTTGCAGTCTGAGATTTTCTGCATTTTTTCTGAGAAAAATGATGACTGCTGGGCCGATTCGCTGACACTTTCGAGCCTGTGTCAGTTTCGCTGTGCTGTCTGCGTGTACGGCAGTGTGTACCTGATGCTTGCTGAGCCTGAGTGTGTGCCCGTGTCTCAGCTCTGTTGTCTTTGCTGTGAACTGTTTCTTGAGAGGGGTTAAGAGTCTTAAGACAGTAAAAAAATAGGCGTAGTTCCAGGGGTAGGACTGAAATTTGGAAGAGGGAGGGACTCGAGAGAAATTCCAGTGGAAACAGGGACAAAAGTGTAATTGGTTGGTGCCCTGATACAATAATGTTAGGGGCTACGCCCTTTTTCTGGAAAAGAACCAAAACGTAGAGGTTATAAGGTACTTGAACTTAATTCTTTGTTTGTTATTATTTTTTCAATTTTTGGCAAACTTTTGCTGCAATGACCTGGACATTTGCAGTCTGAGATTTTCTGCATTCTTTCTGAGAAAAATGCTGACTGTTGGGCCGATTTGCTGACACTTTCGACCCTGTGTCTGTTTCGCTGTGCTGTCTGCGTGTCCGGCAGTGTGTACCTGATGCTTCCTGAGCCTGAGTGTGTGCCCGTGTCTCAGCTCTGTTGTCTTTGCTGTGAACTGTTTCTTGAGAGGGGTTAAGACAGTAAAAAAATAGGCGTAGTTCCAGGGGTAGGAATGAAATTTGGAAGAGGGAGGGACTCGCGAGAAATTCCAGTGGAAACAGGGACAAAAGTATAATTGGTTAGTGACCTGATAGAAGTCGGGTAGCCTAGCAGGTAGAGTCATGTTGGGAGAGGGCTGCAAGTAGCTAGGATTAGGTCTAGGTACAGGTCCTTCAGGTTGGCTTACAGTTCGCAGCGACATTCCCGCCCAAAGGAGCAAATCGCTAGTGCCGGGTAGCAAAACCTGGCATCAGGAGTAGGTTGAGTGATGATGCAAGAGTTCATCATTTGGGTGCAATGAATAGTCAGCGTATTGTTGCCTGAAAGTCACCCTGCTGCTCTGCCCTAAGGGAGATTTACGCAGAGCTCTGGATTGAAGCAGGAGAAGTTAAGGGTGAGGAAGACGACCTCCATGGCTATGGATGATAAGCAGTAGTGGGAGGGAGAAGTTAGGGGTATAGGGAAGCAGACCTCGATGGCTATGGAAGATAGTGGTAGTGCCTCCTCAGAATACATGGGTCCAGGGGTGATAAGGGAACCTTTTTTTTTTGTTTGTTTTCAATACCATTTCTCGGTTTATCTGCACCAAACTTGCGCAGGAACATGTTTTTTTTTTTTCCTATGCATAACAACTAAAGAGATGGGGGGGGGGGGGGGGGGAACCATCCGGGACCCCCCTGACCGTCCAGGTGGTCGGACGTCCTTTCCGGACAGTCTGTCTGAAGCCCAAATGGACAAAAAAAAAAAAAAACCTGGGAAAAAACTATGTTATGCAGAAAAATAAACTGAACAACTTTTGCCTTGGGGTTACATCAAAATTCTTTATCAAATTTAAAATAAAAAATAAAATTGGAAACACCCCCAATCGTTGGTCACTCAGTCTGTCAGTCAGTCAGTCACTCGGTCAACCTTTCTTTCAATCTGTCAGTCAATGATTGCAATTATGTGTGTGTTTGGTGTGTGTGTGTGTGTGTCTTTTGGGGTGCGTGTGTGTGTGTGTGTGTGTTGTGTGTGTGTGTGTGTGTGTGGGTGTCTGTGCGCGTTTGTGTTTGTAGACAGTGCATTTGTGTGTGTGTACATAGTGTGTGTGTGTGTGTGTGTGCAGACAGTGTGTGTTGACAACGTACCCCAAATTCTCTCTCTGTGTGCGAGTAGATAGTGTGTGTGTGTGTGTGTGTGTGTGTGTGTGATTGTGTATGTGTGCTCACGTGCGTGTCACTCTGTGTGTTTGTGTGTGGATACAATGTGTGTGCGTGTGTGTGTGTGTGTGTGTGTGTGTGTGTGTGTGTGTGTGTGTGTTAGATTTTCCCCACAACAGCCCCAATTCCACCCTGATGAATCAAAGCAGTCTTTGACACTTTGTCCTATTGCAGACAACGAGAGCATTTGAGATGAGACAGTCACAGTCCAATATATTAAAGCAATTTCATAATTATTAATTAGACACTTTTCTGGTTGTCCTTGGGGCACCCCTTCCATTGTTCTTGCAACTCCCCTTTTACTGTGCCTCTTACGTACAAGGCTGCCCACGTTGATTGTGGTTGAGCGGCAGCTGCCCACATCCCCGTGTGCCTTCACGGCCCACTTGAACGTTTTTTTTTTCTTTTTCTTTTTTAAATACAGAACCTCATGGTTCTGGCTCCTACCATTCCGGGGAGCGACAGTCCGGTTCCTTTCCCCCGGCTACCGTCTTCACCCGAAAATAACGCCTGGGCGTTGTGTACGAATATAACGCCCGCCGGCCGTTATATTCGTTTATAACGCCCGGGCGTTATATTCAGTAAATTTGCGGCAACTTCCATGAGGCCCCAAAATTCCGAAAAAATAAATAAATCAAAAAATTCTGAAAAAAACATATGTTGTCCACGATTGGAATTCGACCATCTTTTGGCTGAGGGTCACTTCAGAATTCCTTATAAACTCAGAAATAGAAAATAAAAACGAAGACTAAAGCCAAAATATTATTTAAATATACACCTTGGAAGTCAAAATTCCATTCAACCCTCTTCAAAACCCATGTATACCCCCTTCCCCGCCCTTTAAAACCCATCTATGCTACCTCTTCAACACACTCTCCCCATGGAACATTCACATATAACGTCCGGGCGTTCTATTCGAATATAACGCCCGGGCGTTGTATTCGAAGGGGCGTTCTATTTTAAAAAAAGTGAGAAAACGAAAATCTCCTCTTTTTAGGGTAAGTTGAATATAACGCCCGGGCATTATTTTCAGGTGAAGATGGTAGTCAATAATAGTTACATAAGAGACTCACACACGCTCCTCCCCATTATGGCTGGGAGGCCCGAGTGGACGGGATTGATTACTTCCCTGAGGAAGGATGTACCACCCCTCACCCCTGCCTAAGTTATCCTGATTTATCATACTTTTGATCCCAGTTCTATTCCTCTCAGTGTTGAAACTGTCAGATAATTGTGTTTTAACCAGAGTCCTCTGGGACATGTATGGTACTTCTGAAAAAGTTGCAAATCTAAAACCCTATTTGCTTGAATTCTGCTTGAATCCAAACCCTAAACCCTGGGCCGACTTGCACGTTATTTCAGGAGGCAGAGTAAAAGGGAAGGTATGCTCCTGTGCATTTCTCTTCAGACCTTCATACTCCTGTTCATTGCACTTCGGATCATCAGCTTATACAGTCTTTGAGTCCGTCCTTCATCTTCATACTTCTGTTCATTTCATTTTTGATCTTCATATCTTCTGTTCTCTTAACGATGCTCATTCGTACTCAATTCTACGCATTTGTTAGTAGCACAAAGGGAGAGGAGGGGAGGGTGGAGGGAAAGGGATAGAAGGCGGAGTTCTATAGGAGTATGGGGCAGGGGAGGTAGGGGCAAAGGGCAGGAAAGAAATATGTGAAGGGCAGGATAGAGAGTATGACATGCAAAGGGCAGGGGGGAGAGGTGTATGACGAGCTTCGCAGAATTCTAAATATTCACTGGTGGAACAGACTACTCTCTTTTTTTTTCTTTTTTTTTTTTTGGAAACTACCCGTACAGGAGCTAGGGGTGCTGGTACGAGCAGACACCTCTTTCTCCACCGGGAAGGCTCCATCTATTGGTGGGGAGCAACACCTGCTGGAAATTGGGTCCAGCGTCCCTTACACAAAAACCATTTCAATCGCACAGAGTTGCTTCTGACTGTCTTCCAACCTGCCAGCATTGATTACCCTCGAAACAGGGGATTGACTGAGCAGGAAGGTGAGCACTCAACTAGGGAGGAGAAGGGGGTCTCTTCAGCCCTGCTGCTGGGCGCCCGAACTATGTGACCATCTAGCCCCCTTCTTCCTGCAGTTGCAGCCTTGGCTGTGCCTACCTCTCCCTCACCCTAGTCCATACCACTGGAGATCCACCATCGCTAGACCATGAGGCGCAAACGGGTCGGGGAGGTCCACCTTAGTCCAGTCTTTAAAGCAGATCATGTAATCACGTCTCATATTATCCTCCTCCTCTCCGCATTCTGGGAGACTGCCTCCTTCCCAACGGACATAAGCTACTCTACCCCCTTGGTCACTTCCCAACCAATCCCTTAAGAATTGATCGATAGCCTGTGTTATGTCCTTTTTGGTATGAGTTTGATCCAGTTTAGCTTTCACTGCCTGCCATTGTATTGTAAGTTCATGCTGAACATATTGTTTGATTAGCTCGGTCATTTCCCCGTCCTCTAATCTTACTTTTCAATACATAATATGCACCGTTTTCTCCAAAGAGCCCAAATAACGGCCCTCCTCCCGAGCTTGAACATGCTCTCTTCAAAGATGCTGCTCGTAGGGGGGAGCCATGTTTCACACAGAAGCGCTCTCCAGTCCCATGGCCGTTCAGACTCTGTGCCCAGTGACCTCCAAATCCTATCCCACTGGCGCCAAGTGAGGATCGCCCCTAGACATTGTAGGAAAATGTGCCCTATAGTCTCCGGGATCTTGCGGGCAGGAAAGACTCTCAGACAGGACGTGCACCATGGTGTGGCTATACCCTTTTGTTCCTATGTTCGATCAATCAGCCAATCCTCTGTGGGAAAGGAGTGGTGTTCTATCTGCCATTGCAGGGAGGCCATCTTTGCTGGTCTGGCCTTTGTGGCGGTGAATCAGCGGATGGGGCGGAGGCAGTCCCTTCTCACATTCAGATGGGACATCCAGCGCTCCCGCATGGTGCTCTTAAGATCAACCCGAGGCCTGAGGAGCCGGTATGTAGCTTTCACAGACAGATCGAACAGTTTCTTGATTTTTCCGGATCTGATCATGCCGGACAGGTTCCATCGCCATTCCAGCGTGTCAATGGGGAGTTTGGCAAGCGGGATTTCCGGGAGGAAAGCTACCCATTCCTCTTCTTCTCCCACTACCCTAATTCTGAACGAGTCCGCCTTCTGCCACCTCTTCTCATCGTGCGAATGCCTTACGAGACGATTCTCCGATCCCCGGTGGAAGACTGTTACCAACACTTCCTCCTCTCGTATTCCCATCACCCTACCTACATTCCCACTATCCCCCATCGTTGCGACCCAGTCCCCTTTCCGAAATCTCGGCCTCCTTCGCAAAACGCGCACCCAGTCCAGGGAAATAGAAAAGATTAATTGGTCCAGATTTTGTTCAATGTGATGACAGCGCTTAAGTTGCACCTCAATTGTTGTGCAGTTTTCCATTTTCTTTCGTCACTATCCCATATATGTCCCTAATTCTTGTTACACCTCTTCTTACCCAACAGTTCCACGGGAGGTTAGCGCTACAATATACTCTCCCATTCGGGTCAGTGACACACATATTGCCGAGAAGCGACTGTCTCGCCAGCTCTTCCCATCTGTCCGGTGGCCCTTTGTCAGGCAGTGGGAGTTGGCGCCATGCGCACAGGCCCTTGACCCAGAAGTCGTCCTTGGTCAAGTCCGTTCTGGCCATTCCTCGATCAGACTCCCTGTGGGTCTTAGAATGTCGCGGAATAGTCTAGAGACGGTCCTCTAACCAGGTCAGGGGATCCACCTCCTGGGGGGCTTGGGGGGCCAATCTTGCGATCTGTTCCAAAGCCATGGCACACCATGGAAGGAGGGGAGTAAATATAAGTATCTTGATCCATTGTATTGTCAATGCTGCGATCTGTATGACAGAATCCAAAATCCCTAGCCCTCCTTTTTCCTTGGGTTGAATAACTGTTGACCACGCCACTCTGTTAATGACGTTAGGGAGCCTACTATCCCCTCTCCATAGCAGCGCGGCCACTTGCCTTTTTAAAGCTCTAACCGCTTCCTTACTCTGGGCCCATATTGCCGACCTGTACCATAGCGAAGCCAAAACCACATTGTTGACAGCCAACGCTCTGCCCATCAGCGATGTGTGTTTGTCATCGCACTAGGTACTTTTTTCAAGCGCGGGTTTTAAAATAGAATCGTCGTTAGATGTCGGTTTGCCTATAGCTGTCATCATGATGCCCAATACTCTGATCGCGGCTGTTTCCGACACCCATTTGACCCGCGACAACTCAGGGGGGCGCACACCCTGGTGATGTATCCACCAACCAAGTGTCTTGTTTCCCCAGTTAATTGTCATGTCCTATACTGTCATAAACCTATCCATCAGCCTTCTGATCTCCTCCATATTCTCAGGGGAAGCATCCACCATAACTGGTAAGTCATCTGCAAACATAGAATAGATGGGGATTGCATCCCCAGGGATGGAGGAGACCCGAAGTTTCTTGATGTCCTTATTAGTTCGAAGGTTTGCGGCCAGCGCTTCCATCACTATTATGAATAAGAAGGGGCCCAAAGGGTCCCCTTGGCGGACTGATCTTTGAAGAGAAATTTCTGGGGCTAACACCCCATTAACTTGGATCCGGGTGGTGGCATTGCGGTGGAGAATTGTCGTCAATCTTTGGAAATCGAGACCAAAATTCATTTTTTACATGCATCTATCCAAAAAGGTCCAGTCTACATTGTCGTAGGCTTTTTCAAAATCACTGAAGACGACCGCTGCATTACATTTATCTTGTCTGGTTAGCCTCAAGACCTCATTTACTAGTAAGATATTATCCTGGATCCTCCGCCCTTGCATAAAACCCGTTTGCGCAAGATGAATCAACTCGTCCAGAACTGGGATCAAACAGTTGGCCAGAGCCTTTGTGAGCATTTTGTACACCACTGTCAACAAACTTATGGGACGACAATTCCTAATATCCATCTTATCCCCTTTTTTATGTAACAAAGTAAGGACCCCCTGGCCCACCGATTCCCCCATATTACCTGTCTCCCACACATGGCGATAGTACTCCATGAAATCTGCGGCCATCTAATCCCAAAGTGTTTCCCAAAACTCCTTGGGAAAACCGTCAAGGCCAGGGGTCTTTTCCTCGTCCGTCTGACTCAATGCTGTTCGAATTTCCTCCTGTGAGAGTTGTTCATCTAATTGTTCTTTCTAATGATCCGACAAGTGTTTGGCCAGTGGTTTCAGAAAATCCACGACCTCCTCCTCCCTAATGGACATCGATCGTTGAGAACATCTTGAGGTAAAGAGGTCCTTAAAGAAGGACCTCACCACCTGTACATATTGGGGAGTGGAGGTCACCACATTATCACCTTCTTGCTGAGGGTCATACATGGCTTCAATGGTCGTTCTATTTGTGCGAATTCGGGCAAGACTAAAAAAACTTCTTATCCATAGACCCCTCAATCTGATGTTTTGCTAGTCTGCCCCTAATGCGTGCTCCTTCCCATCGTTGGGTGGCAAAAAATTCCAATTGTTGACGTAAAAACGATATGTCTAATTGAGTCGGGGACTGTATATGCGAATTCTCCAACTGTTCCTGCTGTTCAAGTTGCTGTAATTGTTGAAGAAGCACAATTTCACGTTCATGTCTATGGGAGGCCAATTGCAATGAATATTCTTTACATTTTTTACTACGAACGAACAGACCGTTATTAAACCAATCGATTTCTTCCAGAACAGAGTGCTTATGCATGTGCCAAAAGGGCCAACAATCCTTCAAGTATTTTAGAAACGACTTATGTTGGAGAAGGGAAACATTTAACTTGTAAAAGCCCGGTCCCCGGTCCGGCTTCTTACGAAACGACAAAATAATCGAGCACATCTTATGGTCCAGTCCTGGGTATGGACTTTGTGGCAAAATAGCCGCTAAAAGCAGCGCCCCTTGCAAGTCCTCAAAAATAACGATAAGATCTATCCTGGATCTTGTACAACCCTCTGTCCCCATTTTTCGCAGACAGGAGTAAAAGCGCGTATCCGGGTGAAGGTTTCGGAATGTATCAAAAACCTTGAAGGATGAACACAATTCCCTGATAATCCGCTCATCTTCCTCTATAAAAGACGGGGCGGGGGATGGAGTTTTCCACCTATCCATCCATCGGTTTGGGGGGGCATTAAAGTCATCTGTTATAATGACCGGTATTCCGGCCGGAATCTGTGCTCTAATATTTTCAAAAAAAGCTCTCCTCTCCCCCACCCCATTGCGGGCGTACACACAGATAATACAGACCACTTTCAATTCGAGCATTGCCAAGACCGACACCCATCTACCTTTCGCCTGGTCAACCACCCAGTGAATCGGTTCCGCGCGGGACCCGGGGGGAATCCAAATGGCGACACCCGCACTCCCTGGTTTCGGGGCGTGTGCTCTAAAGGCTCTATGCGGCCAGACCAATTTATGTACCTGATTGTGTTCCGGCGAGACTGTAAGGTGTGTTTCCTGGACACAGATTATGTCTGGCCAAGTCCTACCTCCCACCCCTCTAATGAGGTCCCAGATCGCTTGCCGATTCTCCGGTTTACTCGTGGCCAACCCATTGACATTGAGGGAGCGCAAGTCTAGGTCCGCCGCTCTCTGACACTGGTTCCAAATCTTATCTTTGTCGTATACCGCCTTAACTGGGTTCATCATTTCTCCACAAAATTTTAATCCATTTTATCTCAATCACTTGGCTTCCCATAACTTTTCCCACCTTGGTCGTTCCTCCTCCTTGCCCTTTGTATCTATCAGCAAACCCTTCTCAGTGTTCTCACCATGGCACACAGGCCCTTCAGCACATCCAGTTCTGTCCATGTCTCATTAGATTCAATCCTAGCAATCTGAAGGTCCAGCAATTGACTGCGGGAAAACCATTGCATGCCCGCTTCCTTAGTCTGATCGAAGCGGATAAACACGTCCCTCTGCGAGATTCTGGTGGATTCTGACTCAACCATGCACATGGCCTGTGCCCCCGGCTCAAAGGATTCAGCAATGTATGATGACAGGTTCAATTTCAGCAGTTGTAAAGCTGCTTCCGAATGTTGATTACACGGATCGGCCCGGAAGGATGACCACCCATGCAGAGTGACCCCCCCTTGCTGACCTCCTTCCACAGGGGATAGTCCAACCTCCCACCTCCCTTCCTTCTTGCGCATCGATATAATCATCATTGCGTCTCGCGATAAAGGCCCCATACCCTGACCTCTTTCCATTAAATGCCTAAGTCTCCTCTTCCGCATCTGATCTATTGACATGTCTTCGTTGATATCGGGTGGGACTGGGTCCGGGGGAGGAAGCGGGGAATCCCCCAGTGGCGAGGCCTCCACATCCACAGGTGGTACGGTCTCTGGTACCATGGTCACCGGCAGGCGAAACCGGGTAAGAACAATAGAGGCTAATCCATGCCACGCCTCCCCCCAGGTCATACGGGAAGAGCTCAAGATATTTCTTGTCCCAGAATCCATCGGAAACCGGGCCATATTTTGCTTTCAGGTTAACCGCCAGTCAGCTACCGCAACCAGTTTTTGTTTCATGGGTATGTGCAACGGTGGGGCCTCCTCTTTTCCATCTGTTCCGAACTGCAGGCCCTCCGGAGGCGTGTATTCGGTATCCGGAAGTGGGTCAATGTCCATCGGCACCGGGCCAAATGCCACACCAAATGGGTCCTCAGGGGCCTGTTCTACAAGCGAGCGGTCCCTGCCACTATCTTCCACCATGTGTACCACCTCCCGAACATATCCCTCCGCCCCGGGGCCTATAGTGTTTTGCGTACCAATTCCCTTCAAGGGCACAGTCTCCAGCGAGCGGTCTTCCACCATGTGCACTACCTCCCAAACGTATCCCTCCGCCTCAGGGCCTATAGAGTTTTGCGTTCCAATTCCCTTCGGGGTCACAGTCTCCTCCCCTGCCCCCCCATGCATCGCTACCATATGTGCATCGTCCGGGGGGTCTTTTGGGACCCAGACTTGTTTTCCCCCTTTCTTCCCAACTGTTTTCCAACCCATATCCTCATCGGAGGCCCTCAACGGGGGACCCTCCTTATGTAGCTTATCCTCCACCGGTGCTGGGGGGATCCATGTGTCTGGGGGGCGAGTTTCCCGAACTGGTTCTCCCATCTTTTCCCACACCCAACCAATCGGGGTACCATCCTTCGAGTGCTCTTCAACGCAAACCCAGGCTTTGTGACCCGGGTCTACCGTCCTCCAACGTGTAGCCTTAATTGGATCCCTCAACAGTCTTCCGGTTTCCCTCACTCTCCTCTGGGGGTGCAGGGGACAAGAATATTCGATGCACAGATGACCGTACGCACGACATTTATAGCACCATGGCCTCATCTTGTGCGCTGTGTGGATCAAGTATTCCCGTCCCCCCACCCTATAGGGGATTACATCGTCCAAAGAAAAGGGTTGGCCTTGGGGAAAATCCAGGGCCAACATAAGGTAATTATCTCGCTTGGCGACAAAGATGGGAGAGGGTCGATGAACGAGACAATGTCATACAGCTGGGCAAAGTCGTGCACGAAGGCAGCTTGGATTTCTACTGGGATATGACGAAATTCGACCCAGTAGAAATCCGGCATCAGCTGCATCCTTCTCCTCCGGCCCTAAGCGTCAAGACACGTGTGATCACGCAGGCGGTCAAGCAGGTCATGGTGAAAGCCTACCCCGACAAAGGGCTGGGCGACAGAGATGCACTATATGCTAAACATGCGAAGAACTGGGTGTTTCATAACGATGCGGTGTTCAAATCAGTGAATGATAAAGTGAAATGGATTGCCTGGCGTCTGGAGCTCCTGAAAATGGCACAGAACTGGCCCGTGATCAGTTCCTCATCCAACCCGTCTTCAACATGCTATTCATACGAACTTCCGAGCGGTCGCAACGCAGGCGTTTCCAGTTGTCTATCTCATACATGCACAAGACCGTGAATAGCGAGTTGGAGACGGGTTGGATGAGGAACTGATCACGGGCCAGTTCTGTGCCATTTTTCAGGAGCTCCAGACACCGGCCAATCCATTTCACTTGATCATTCACTGATTTGAACGCCGCATCGTCATGAAACACCCAGTTATTCGCGTGTTTAGCATATAATGCATCCCTGTCGCCCAGGCCTTTGTCGGGGTAGGCTTTCACCATGACCTGCTTGCCCCCCTGCGTGATCCCACGTGCCTCGGAGGGCTGCGGCAAGCGGGACATGAAGAAGGTCCGAGCCGGTGACAGACTGTCCAAGGGGATGGTCAAGTTCCCGGACCGCGGGCTTCCTTGTCCACGATCTATGGTCAGCGTTCGATTGCTGTCCGGGTTTCTGACCCTGTCCGCCCAGGACATGGTTTCTGTCGAAGGTTCATTCCTTGCGGAAGGGGAGACACTCACCATCTGTTCCGGAGTCCGGGCCCCTGGCTGCTGCAGTTTAACCTGTCTCTGTTCCTCTTCTGTCAAGATTCCATGTCCTCTTGCAAGGGGTTGGCAGGAGCAGAGGCAGTCTGCCAGTCCCGGCTTTTATGGGACCGTATTGCTTGTCGGATGTGCTGGTCTGCCAGCTGCCTCATAGCTCTGCTGTAAAAAAAGCATTGAATCCAATCTTTTATGAGCTCTCTGCCTACGAGCAAAAACTTCCATTGGTTCCATCCAAAATCAATCAATGTCTGTATGAAATCCTTTGTTGTTGTTTTTTTTTTAATGGTTTTTTCTTTTTTTTTTGTGTTTTATTGGAGTACTGGATATGTATATATATGTTTGGGGTAACCGTGTTTACAAATTTTTATGCACCTTAGTCACACTATTTTTCCTCGTTTTCTTTTTCTTCCCCTCCCCCCCTTTTTTTTTTACCTATTCCTTCAATTAGTCATACATATCGTTTATGTTTTGTTTGTTGATTTTCCTTTCCAACCAGGTTATGCCTCTATTCCCAGGGATTGGCGGGGATGAGTGTGTTATTCACCCCCTACCTGCCTCTTGCCACTCCCCCTCTTCCAACGCCCCCTCCCCCCTCCCTAAACTACTACTTCAAACATCCTACCCCTCTCTTTCGATAGAACCCCCTCTCCCATTCGCACTACCAATACGTCGGCTCCCCCGTCACTCTTGCTCGCGATCAGTCAGATCTCACCTGTAACCACCCTCCCACCCCTCCGATTCCTTCAATTTGCTCTTACCCTTGTACTACTGATGTTTCTTCCCAACCTCATTCTCCAATCACTACCTCTTCCTTACGAAGACTAGACATCACCCCCCAGCATTCAGGGTTTCTCTCCCATTCGCACTTCCCGTACCCCCCGTCACTCATGCTTGCAATCAATCCAATCACACCTGTACCCTTGTAATATTGACATTTCCCCACAATCTCACTCTCCAATCACTCAACAGACCCCCCCATCCTCCTTCGTACCGGATGAACGCCCATCCCAGCACCCCAAGCTAAATACCCAAATAGAGATACGTACCTTGTTTATGCCCCCTCCCCCATTCCAACCATCATACCAAGGCCGTTCACCTCTCGCCAAACTTGCCTGTAGCCATTATCGAAGAAGTCGACCCTCATGCAATCCTTCTCGCCTGAATCGCCTCGTTTACTCGATTACACAGTGACCCATCTCGTATACTCCTTCTCGTCCGATTTCCGGTGTCAATCTCCCAAACTGCGTCATTCCTTCGGCTCACCCTATGTGATCAATTGCACACTCACTCCCCTATTCACACTGCCCGACCCATCCACTCACTCGCAGCACACGTATTCCGACCGTCCTATTAGCTCTATCTCCACTCCCACATCCCACATTGCCCGTACTCCCTGTCCCCGCCTACTTTCTAAGAGCCCCTCCTCCACGTCTACATCTCGATCGTCACTCAACCGTCTTTTACCCTGCCCCCACAACCCCCTTCACGTCTCCTCTCTGCGTAACAGGGTTCGAGCGTTACTCCGCTTCGTCGCGCTTCCCCAAGTCTGAAGTTGAAGAATGCCAGTCTCACACGAATTCCTTGTCTCTCTTCCCAGTCTGCCCGCACTCACCTTCGCGATCCGATCCAAACCGCTCACCCCCACCATTAAACCATCCAACTGCTCCCCACATCCACCTGTAGTCCGTTAAAAACACGATCCAACCTGCCCCACCACCCTCTTGTTTTCTATCGTGACTGAAGATGCATCCCCCAAGTCTGAAGTTGAAGAATGCCAGTCCCAAACGAATTCCTTGGCTCCCTTCCCAGTCTGCCCGCACTCACCTTCGTGATCCGATCCGAACCGCTCACCCTCACCCTCAAACCATCCAACTCCTCCCCACATCCACCTCTAGTCCGTTAAAAATGCGATCCAACCTGCCACACCACCCTCTTGTTTTCTATCGCGACTGAAGACGCATCTGACTCACCTGTTTATTGAGAAGATTCTCACCTCACCTTTACAACCTCGTCTACTCGATGTCCCAGTTGAGAACTTCTTCGATGCGCCCACTCCAAACATCGGATCCGTTGACTACGATCACCCACCTGTGACACCGTGGTCAATCCACAAACTTGGACTCTCGTTGCTCCACGCTCCCCTTCTTGTCGCCAACCGTGATGGCATCGGCCATGGCGGGCGGCCCCCCGCCCTTGTTCCACCCTGGTGCGTGTTATCCCGAGAGCTGCGTTGGAAACCCCGCGGTTGCGCCCCGCGGCAGTCGGCGCTAGGCGCGTCAGAAACAAACCCGGAACAGACTACTCTAGAATGGCAAAGGGTTGCAATTTTCTATTTTTTTCTGGGTTGAGGAGCAGTTAATGCCTATGGCAAGTGGCCACCCCAACAGACCGGACAGGACCGGTTCTGGTGTGGGCTATGGAAGCACCACATCCAATTTTCGCAGTCACAGTTGCTGCATCGAATGGCACGGCGCAGACAGATGTCACAGGCTACGTGGCTCCTACATGCTAGAAACACAAAGCCATGTCGACCGCAATTGTAGAGTTTGCGTGTGTGTGTGTGTGTGTGTGTGTGTGTGTGTGTGTGTGTGTGTGTGTGTGTGTGTGTGTGTGTGTGTGTGTGTGCCGCTGCCACTGCAACTTCTGCATCTGCCGGAGCGGATGGTCCACATGCTGCGTCAGACGAAGCAGCTGCAGTCGCTCCATGTGCAACAGTTGCTGACTGCAGCAGCGGGCCCTCCATTTGAACTCCCCAAGCAATCCACCATCACACCTCCCACACTGTTTCTGATTTTTTTTTTTTCGTTTTTGCTCAGAACAGCCTGAATTTTTTTTGAGGGGGTCCCCTAGTGATGTGCAGGCCCCCCGCGTTTTTTTTTGTTTTTTTTTTTTGGCAAAAAAGCCGTTGTCCGGAATCCCAGACAACTCCCCCTTGACCGTCTCCTGGAGACGTCTGGGGGAGACGTCTCCCCATCGGACAGCTGGCAGCCTAGAAAAAACGAGATTAGTTGTGGGTATTGCGGCTATTGCCTACTCTTGTCCTGCGAGACCCAGTAGTCCCTTGGGACAGGGGACTGCTGCGGGGCAGGGCGTTTTTTTAACAGGGCAGGTCTTTTCTGGCAGCGTGGCGAGTAATTGTTTTCTTTCGGGGGCATAGACGGGCACGGGGAGCAATGGGGCATTTCGAAGTACACAATTTCTTCTTTCTTTTTTTTTCGGGTTGGCATTGTCCCTTTGATGCCGCACGGCGTTTTTGTTTTCGACTCCTTTGCCCCCACAGCACGTTTCTTTTTTGAAGGCCCGGTACAATGTCAGGCACGAGCAGCAACGGGGCATTTTGGAGCGTGTATTTCTTTTTCCTTCTCCGGGGTGTCATCGTCCCTTCAATGCCCTTCTCTCTCTCTCTCTCTCTCTCTCTCTCTCTCTCTCTCTCTCTCTCTCTCTCTCTCTCTCTCTCTCGTGTCAATGCCATCACTCACACACAGAAGGAGGTGGCCGAGGAGTGGGATAGGGAACTGGGATGGAGAGAAAGGGGGCAGAGGACGAGCGGAAAAGCAGGAGGAGGAGGAGGTGTTGGACGAAGACGGTGAGGAGGAGGTGTGCGCCGTGAGCGAAGCCGAGGCGGCCAGCCGCTTGTTACAGTATCAAGTTAAGCAAATTTATTAGTGATACGTACTTGGAAGACGACCAGGCAAGCTCCTGCAGCAAATACTACACAAAGAGGACCGCTTGAGGGAACCTGAATAAACACACACGGACACAGATACATACACAACAATAGCTTCAAATGACTGAAATCAATTATCAACCAAGTGCTAGCGAAATGTGAGAAAAACAATTTGAATTCCACGAAGAGAGATGGCACACACAAGCCTCACCGAACACGCACTATATCCACAAGCAAAATCGAAAATTCAGCAAATTGTCAATTTGTCAAATTTCGAATTAATAGTACATACTAAGTGACCAACTGGCCTACCGTCTTCACCCAAAAATAACACCCGGGCGTTATATTCAACTTACCCTAAAAAGATGAGATTTTCGTTTTTACTCACTTTTTTTCAAATAGAACGCCCCTTCGAATAGAACGCCTGGGCGTTATATTCGAATAGAACGCCCGGGCGTTATATTTGAATGTTCCATGGGCAGAGTGCCTTGAAGAGGTAGTATACATGGGTTTTGAAGAGGGTTGAATGGGGTTTTGACTTCCAAGGGGTATATTTTGGCTTTAGTTTTCGTTTTTATTTTTTATTTCCGAGTTTATAAGGAATTCTGAAGTGACCCTCAGCCAAAAGTTGGTCACATTCCAATCCTGGACAACATGTTTTTTTTTTCAGAATTTTCATTTTTTTTTTCCCCCGGAATTTTGGGGCCTCACAGAAGTTACCACAAATTTATTGAACATAACGCCCGGGCATTGTAAACGAATAGAACGCAGGGCGGGCGTTAAATTCGTACACAACGCCCGGGCGTTATTTTCGGGTGAAGACGGTAGCTCAGTTGGTACACCCATGAACTGTTGAGATACAGACGCGAGTGTGAATCCAGATGTACAGTCAGCCAAAAAAAAAAAAAGAAAAAAAAAAGGAAGAAAGTAAAGCATTTCACCGACGCTATGATTGGTGGGTGTTTTCACATGGTTTTCTTTCAGTATTGGTGGGTGTTTTCGCATGGCTTTCTTTCAGTATCGGTGGATGTTTTCACATGGACATTGGACACCAAGAAAAACATCGGCAAAGCGAACAAAGGTGGAAGAAAATCAGCAGAGCCTGAAAGGCCCTGACCGCAAAAGGTAATTACTAACTACCTAGGCTACCTAGTGCTCGGGTGTGCCAACTGATCTGAGCTGGGCCCAACTCGGCTCAGTTGATACCCATGGTATTTTGTTCAGTAGTACGAACTCCCACAAAAAACTTGAAAAGTGCAAATATTTGTTGTCCGGTAGAAAGCACCCCACCACATTGGGAAACTAAAGGGAGGGGAACTCTCCCACATAGTGAAGCCCGTGATGCGGCCAAAGTCCCAAGACCACCGTCTTCCCCTAAAATAAAACACACCGTCATTGTTCCTAACTGTGGCTTGAAATCTGGGAGAACGCTCTAGGGCAGAGACACAGGAATTGAAGACTCACTGCCGGTGGTCAGCCCACAATACCGCATTCTAGGGAAAATACATCAAAAAAAAAAAAAAAAAAAGTCAAAGTGCAGGATAGACGGTAAGTGGCAGCTGACAAACGTAGTCAGTCTGTTCGCAGAATGCGCTGTTTCAGGACCAAACTCTGAAATGCACAGACAGAGCATTCTACAAACAGATTGACTGACTCCTTCGACACCGAAGTGATTTCCAGATCAGTCAAAAAATGCAATTGCTTGCGTGGTCCACAAATAGTCAACGCATGCAACTGTTTGCGTGGTCTACTACAAATGACTGACTCCTTCGACGCCGAAGTGATTTCCAGATCAGTCAAAATATGCAATTGCTTGCATGGTCCACAAATAGTCTACACATGCATCTGTTTGCGTGGTCGACTACAAATAGACTAAGGATGCGACTGCTTGCTTGGTCCACAAATAGACCACACATGCAACTGCTTGTGTGGTCCACAAATGGACCAAGGTTGCAACTGCTTGCTTGGTCCACAAATGGACCAAGGATGCAACTGCTTGCTTGGTGCACAAATCGAGAAAGTCCTTCACAAACGGGCAGTTGGCAAACAGACTAATTCTTTGACCACCGACGTGATTTCCGGATCAGTGAAAACAGACAGACTAAAGTCCACCACCATCAGCAACTGGCGATTTAGCAACAAATAGCTGCTTTATAGACAAAAGCACATTAGACCACCAGTACCTCCAAGCCTCCTTTTCCTGACACGGATTTGAACTGCACAACAAAAAAGCGGGCCGCCAGAGGCACACTTTTTCTCTTTTTTGGCTGGCAAAGCTAACCATTTCGGTCTGCTAGCACTACTCATCCGAAGAACCTGGATTATCGCAATTTCAATTCTCGAGTTAGCCTGGGAGAGGTA
>BFEA01000007.1:692672-703427 GCA_003427395.1 Chara braunii | reverse complement strand
ATCAACGCGGGGGTGGGGGTCGACGTGGTAAAGGACGCTGGGCCCGGTTCCCAGCACGTGCTGCTCCCCACGAAAAAATTGGAGCTTTTGTCCCAAAAAAAAAAGAAAAAAAAAAAAAAAAAAAGAGGGTGGGTAGCCTCTAGCATATTGCATCCATTATGGATAGAGTGAAAGTCACTTGTTCCGTTCTGGTTAAAGTCACGTGTTCCCTTCTTTTGTTTTCCCTTTTTGTTTTTTGAAATTAGATAAAAGGTGGGCAGCCTCTAACGGAAACTAACCTTTTTGCATCCAATAAGGATTTGAACTCCAAAGTTCGAACACATTCGCTGTTAGACCTTATTTCTTTTCGAACAACAGTTCCGTGGATGTACGATTCACCCACAATCCAGGCGGGTGCAACTTTCGATTGGGACTCATTCCACTAACACAACACTCTACACTGTCTACATGCATTTCGATACTTTCTGGACCCGATCATTCAAAATGTTCGAGTTGTTTCCTGTGCGAGGCATAGGGGCTCGATATCCCTACAGGGCCCAATTTTCACACAGTCGGCCGCCCTAAGTGAAGGCAGGCACGACCGAGGCCCTACGGGCCATTTCAGGGTCACCACGCAACTGGGGAAATTCAGGCAGTTGCACAGCGCCAGTCGGTTGGAAGCACCCAGGCCCAGGCCGCCTTTCATTGCATGTGACTGAGGTGAAATGGTATTCACCAGTTCGAAGTAGCTGATGCAGATCCCAGGGCTCGATCCCTAGTTCCCCAACTTACCTGTGTACAATACCTGTGTCAACTCGAAGAATTGAACCTGCGACCTGTAGAACCGCCAGTGGTAAGTAGGTCTGTCGTAGGTCTATAGGTAGCCAGGATTCGATCTGTAGACCTGTAGATTAGAAGTCTAGCTGCAGTCCTTCTAGAAGGTCGGCAAGTGGTCAAGTGGTGCAGGCAAGTGGCCAAGTGGTGTGACTAAAGCAAGCCCACGTTGTAGACGAGGACAAGTGGCGAGGTCAAACAACAGGACCCCAGTGCAACTGCACTACGTCGTAGGGTCGTCGCCATGCAGTCAAGGGAGAGTCTAGAAAGTACCAGTCCGGTCCAGCAAGTACCACGGGGGGGAATGTGTGCACCATGGGCCAAGGATACAGGGCAGACCAACGCAGCGCAGAAGTATAAATCAAGAGGCTGCGTCCAGCCATTCATTCATTCCTGCGGATGCCATGCGGAAGCGCTGCCTCAGCAGCTTGTGCGAGGAGGTCTGCAGTGTGCCCGAAGACGAAGTGGGCAGAGAAGTGTAGTCTAGCGATAGGGTAGTGGCAGCTAGCGCTGCCATAGCCATAGCCTAGTGTGTGTGTGTTGTGTATGAACATTGAGTGTCGCGTGTGGGACATCCAGGGTGATCTCGAGTGTGAACAGTGAGTTGTATGGGCGCACAGTCGCCATAGCCAGTTGGAAGAGAACTCATGTCTGGTTACGATATCTTTGAGTACTGTGTGGGCGCATGTCGCCAGTTCACTGTATCGCTGTTTGCAAGCATGATGAAGTGTGAATAAGTCGAGTATGATTGCAGAGGCAGGCCCTGGGCCGGATACACACAGTGGACCGAACAAAGGCTGAGGACAGTTGGGTGCTGGTAACCGCCTCAGGCCCTGCCTCGGCCTGTTTCCTTCGGACTAAGGCTCTGCCTCCCTGGTCCTACCAGAAGCTTCTGGACCGGGGCCCAGTACCGCAGCACAGCACGCAGCAGCAGGCCACTTCGATATAGGGAAGGGCCTGCCCACGCATTGGACATTCGGGCACTGGCTGCATGTTGCGCTAACGCTGGCCAGGCTCATGCACTCACGGGCGAGCTGGAAGGAGCAAGCAGCCATAGCCGAGCTGTGCTGGATGGGGGCGCATGGTGGTCCTTCGGTGCAAGTGGCATCTGTGAGTTGGGTAACGAAATTGTGAGTGATACGAGAGACATACCTGGTGCTTGACGCATGCGGCATTGGCCGAGGTCTGCTCGTACTTGAGAATCTGTTGACGTCATCCGCGGCATTGTAGTCTAGGCTAGATAGGATTTGCCATTTGTAGTCTGGGCGCCGAGCGCCAGATAGGATATCAACATTGGTTCTTTGTTGGTGATGATGAGACTATTCGAGCATTGTCAATTATGAGCTTTTGGTGTGTTCTTATTTGGTGAAACTCGTGATGCAATAATGCCTTTGGCTCGAGGTCACGACTATCTGGTCACATGTGTATGATACTGTTTGATTGCTGAAGTTTGCTATTGCTCATCTTCCTTGCAATTTGGTATCAGAGTTGTGGTTCGGTGCACTAATCTGGCGCTTATCTTCTGCCTAATGCGCTACATGCACGCAGTGTGTACGGTGAGCGACCGTGCCATGGGGCGTGTGTAGTGAGGAGGGCGAAGATAAGTGGCGACCCAGGAGGTGAGGGGTATCGCCAGGAAGGCTGTGTGGTGATTATTGGGTGTTCGCAGTGTGATGAGAACTATCCGGTGTGTGATTGATGCTGAGGTGGAATGGTTGTGCAATGCTGGTTGTGCCGAAGCAACGATTGGTCATCACAATCAACATCGTCATCTGGTGAGAATATTTGTGGTTGGGGGCAGCTATATTGAGGTACGTTGCGCCTGACCTTGTCTACCCTCTTCGACACTTCTTACCGTGAGGATGTGTGTTCTGCCTTGAGAGTCCTCTCATGTGAGGAGTCGTGTGCGCTCAACCTTGAGAGCCGTCAGCCTTCACGTGGAGCATCTGGAAGGAGAGGGCGGAGCTATCTGAAGGGCCCTGGACGAAGCACTGGGTCACGGTCACGATGCCAATCCACTGGGAGTAGAGCACGCATGCTTTGCTGCTTTGTCCTTTGTCTGCTCGCTGCGCTGTGGAGGGGTTCTGAAGGGCAAGCCAGCCCTAGGGGACAGACGAGACCGGGCGTCTATAAATAAGCACTGGCAGGATACCTTCCATTGGCTGTGATAGTCGTCCTGTTTGCGACGTTAAAGAATTCTTGAGGACTTCGGGGGCCATCCATAAAAACGCCTCCTGATCAGCCAATCGGTCGGTGTAAGGCTCGCTGCACACGAGGATAAATACGGTGCAGGGCTGGCCAGCTCAGCAGGACTCGGGGCATAGGGGTGGGCCATGTGCACACCTTCAAACACGCACGCTATCTGGATTGCTCAGGGACGTTGACGACAAGAGACATTCAAAAAGAATTCAGGGAGGGGTAGATTCCAGGTGATAAGTTTGGGCAAGATTCCACTCTGCAAACAGACCCAACAAACGATTCTATTTTTATTTTGATTAGTTAGATATACAGACATTAACATCTGCTAGACAGCATTAGTTAGAACTGTTTTCTGTTCCTTGTGCTTCTGTTTGCGGGTTAGTAAAATAGTTTTCGTTTGTAGGAATCTGAACTTGCATGTTGGACCCAAATGTATATACTCTCTGACGCAGCCACCGATTAATTAGTAAATTATAAGTCGGTCTGTGTACTACGCTGCGGTAAGCATCAAAGAGTGGCTTAGTGCAGATTGTATACAGTTATGTAGCCTATGAGTGGTGTCCCCATCGCTCATAGGCTACAGAACTGTAGCCTATGAGCGATAGGGACACCACTAGTGAGGACGACCGGATCTTGCAATCGGCTAGATGCCCAATAACCAACTTGGCCTTAGGACCAGAGGGTGACAGATTTATGTTCCGCCAGCTTAGGGAGAGGCAGCAGCAGCAGAGGAGAGCTAGGGCAGCAGAGGTCAGCAGGGCATTCGCAAGCGAAGGCACAGCTTCCGCAGCCATGGCAACTTTCTGCGCAGCAGAGTTCCCAGGCTAGCAGTTCAGGGACTGTAGGGTCAACGGTCTCGCAGACCATGAGTCAGTCCACTGGCGTAGTGGCAACCCAGCCATTAGTGTTGACTCCTGAGGAAGTCGCCATACAGCGAGTTGTTGATCGCGAGGCACAACTACAAAAAGCTTTAGGAGAGATTAAGGCAGAAAAAGAAAGAATGATCAGAAGAAGAGCCGGGTTGCAGCGACGACAAGCGGACATTAGTGAGTTAGAGGAGATGGACCCGACGGAGTTGGATGATCAGGTGAGGACCCTGAGGTCGGTCTTGTTAGGAGTAGGAGAGATGCAAGACCAGCAGACGACGATCTTACAAGACATCCAACAGAGTCTGGCCGTCTTGGTCGGGCGAGCGCAGGCGGCACCATCACTGTCCGGGCCTGGTGTCTGGCCCGTTGTACATCCTCCTCCTTTTGTCCCACCGGTGACTGGGGTATCCCCATATACCACTCCAGCATCGGTTCAGCCTGTCTCCCTGGGTATGCCTTTAACAGGCGGGTTCTCAGTAGGTCCTAGTTTGCAGGTTCCTGTACAGCCAGTGTTTTCCCAACCTCCGTCTCAGGTTGCCGTAAGCAGGCAGCCTGTTGTCTCGTAGTCTGCACAGCTGCAGGGTTCACAGCCCCAGCAGATAGTGCAGCAGCTTGCACCACAGGGTCCACAGCCCGGGATGATGCAGGTACCGGGACAAAGTCAGTGGGTACCAAAGACGACCATTGACGCTCCTAAACCCTTTACACCTCGACACTTGGTTGAGGGCAGTGCCGGTCTACGTCAAGTGCAAACTTACCTTGTCGCACGAGAAAGTGCTTGTGGCTGCCTCCTATCTAGAGGGGAGTGCGACACGATGGTTGAGTGGTTTAGTGCAGCTACAAGGGTACGGTCATGACTTTCGCGCTTGAGTGGTCACCCATAAATTGGATGACTTCCTCAAGTTGGAGGAAGACAGGTGGCATGATCCGCAGGAGGCCCAAAAGGCTACTGATGCGATCCTAACACTGCACACGAGGCAGTTTAAGTCATTAAGGGAGGCCACTGACGTTGTAGAGCGTCTGATCTGTGTCCCGTGGGTGCACTATGACCCCTAGATCCTACTCACCTCCTACCTGAGATGATTTCCAATGCCTCTCAGGAATCAGTTGGCAGGTGAGGCCAACATCAATATGCACAACTTTCCCTCGTTTAGCAAGAAGGCCCTAGACGTAGAGGCAAAGATAGGGCATGGTTAAACACCCACGACGGACGGCAGGAAAAAGACACTGCCTCCCAACTGGAAGGCGAAGGGATGCATCATGTTCGTTGACAACGATGGTTCTACCATCGAGTTGGAAGACGACTTCCAGACGGAAGTAGTTTCAGAGGCCAGCAACGTAGAAGCTTCAGCGGGTGGAGTAGTCGCTGCCATAGCACAAAAAGGTAAGGCGACCGGTAGACGCCGTGGAGGTTCCCGATCAAGGAGTCAAGTTGACCCCAATGCTCCCCCATGGGAGAAAGCGGGTCTCACTGAGGACGTGTGGAGAGACAGGTACACCAGGCAGGCTTGTATTCGTTGTGGCCAATATGGCCACAACCAATTCAAGTGGCGCAATAAGAAGGTGACCGAAAAGATCCCACCTACGATGGGGCAGGCGTTGGGATCCTCCGCTCCCGTTGGTAGCAATGTGGCCAGCAGTTCTGGCACTGCTCCGGGAAACGCGTCGGGCCAGTAGGAATGGTAGTTGTTCCTGGTAGGGTCGAGGTGGTGGACACACCCTCACCATCTCGAGAGATGCCCCAAGCTACTGACTCCATTGTCGTCCTGCAAACACATTCTGACCCATCGAGCCTTTGTTCGATGAATGTGTTTGAATTTTTAGAGCTAGAGGAGGAGTGGTCTAGATCAGACCCACTAGCTTCTTGGACGGCATTGGCCAAAGCCCCTAAGGGAGAGATGTTCGTCGGCGAGGTACTCATCGGCGGCCGCAAGGCCGGGGCCTATTATGACACTTGCTCGACTAGGAACTTCATCAGTCGCGCGTGCGTTGAGAGGCTGCGCTTACAAGGGCGAGTGCAGTGCCTGAGTCGACCTGTGGAGTCGACCTGTGCCAACAAACAACGCATGGTAGTCAACGACTACCTCCAGGATATTGAGTGTTGTTTCCCGTACGAGAGAGGGGAATTGAGACATCACGTCTCGTTCCTAGTGAGCAATGATCTCCCTGTGGATATCTTGTTAGGTATGTACTACCTCTCCGTGGCACAACCACAGTTTGACTGGGACCGAAAAGTGGTCAAAGACACTTTGCCGGGTGGAGGGACCACCAAATTACGTAAGTTCAAAGCTAGTAGTCTGATTGAGTCTCACGGATGCATGTGTGCGGCTGCGTTCTATAATTATTATAAGCAAAATCCGGAGGAGGGTATGCATCTAGTTTATG
Organism: Chara braunii; assembly: GCA_003427395.1. NCBI lineage: Eukaryota > Viridiplantae > Streptophyta > Charophyceae > Charales > Characeae > Chara > Chara braunii. The sequence goes on along the minus strand of BFEA01000007.1, from coordinate 697,161 downwards.
TCTCTGCAGCAGGCAAGCCAGTGAAAATGCCGCGGGAGATAGAGGGAGTAGTTGCCAAGTACCCTGATCTATTTGAAGAGCCTACAAGGGTTGTTGAGAGGGAGGTCGTCCATGCCATAGAGATTATCCCAGGGTCTATTATTTCAAAGGGTAGGATCTATCGGATGTCTCCAGGCGAGCTCGATGAGCTTCGCCAACAACTGAAGGAACTCGTAGTGAAGGGTTGGATTCAACCGAGTGTTTCTCCTTATGGGTCGCCGGTCCTATTCGTACCGAAGAAGGAAGGAACACTGAGGATGTGCATTGACTATAGGGGCCTCAATGCCATCACTGTCAAGAACAGAGAGCCCCTACCGCACATTGATGACTTGCTAGATAGAGTGCAAGGGTGTCGGTACTTCAATAAGATAGATCTCAAGTCGGGGTACCATCAGATTGCAATCCGGCCCGAGGATCAACACAAAATTGTACTTCAGTAAGATAGAGCTGAGGCCGGTAGAGTACATGTCCAAAAAGATGCCCTCTCAAAAGTTGGCTAAGTCCACCTATGAGAAGGAACTCTATGCGATCTACAAGGCCCTCACCCATTGGAGGCACTATCTCCTTGGGAGGTTCTTCTACGTTGGGACTGATCACCAGACCCTAAAGTGGATGAGAACCCATTCAGTGCTCTTCGACGGTTTGAAGCGTTTTGAAGTCATAAAGCAGTAGGACTTTGAGCCCCAGTACATCAAGGGCGAGTACAACAAGGTTGTTGATGCGCTGTCGCGTAGACCAGATTTCTCTGGTGCGCTGATCACTGAGTTTGGGCTTGCGGACGATGTTACTCGCTCTGTGGTGGAAGCCTATCGCAAGGACCGGTTTATGTCTGAGATCATACGCAGACTCGAGGCGAAGGACAAAGTGACTTCTCCCGAGTTTGAGTTGGTCAACAGACTGTTGTTCCTTGAGAAGGCAGGGAATAAACGTCTGTGTGTACCAGATACGGAGTCTTTGCGTAGTTTATTTTTAGGCGAGTGTCATGATGCCACCGTACATTTTGGCTTCAAGAAGACTGCATCCAATCTGCTGCAGCGGTTCTGGTGGCCCACGATGATGAAAGATGCCAAGCTGTACGTGGAGACTTGTCAGGCCTGTCAGAGAGACAAGCCCCGTACACAGGCCCCTCTTGGGCTCCTCAAGCCCCTTCCGATTCCGGAAAGGCCCGGTGAGAGCCTGTCTATGGATTTCATGGACACGCTGGTCACCAACAAGAGTGGAATGAGACACATCTTTGTTATCGTGGATAGGTTTAGTAAGTACGCTAGGTTAGTTGCAACGCCGGAGACAGCGAAGACCGAGTACGTGATTAGACTCTTCAAAGAGAACTGGGTCAGAGACTTTGGGCTCCCAAAGTCTATTGTTAGTGACAGGGATGTCCGATTCACAAGTGAGTTGTGGAAGGCTGCAGCTGCAGAACAGGGAACACAGCTGCGGATGACTTCTCGGAACCATCCCGAGGACAATGGCCAAGCAGAGCAGCTTAACCGCGCTGTACAACACCTGTTGCGGCATTACATCAAGCCCAATCAGGTGGACTGGGATGAGGAACTTGCTCTCATCGCCAGCCTGTATAACAATGCTATGCACAGCACAGCTGGAGTAAGTCCTAACAGTCTGCTACTGACTTTCAAACCTAGACTGCCCCTAGACTTTCTGCTACCTGACAATCAGTCAACTGCTGCACCCAGCACCCTTGAGTTTGCCTATCGCTATGAACAACTGATGCAGCAGGCAGTAGAACAGATGCATAAGGCACAGGCGGCAATGATAGAATCTGAGAACAGACACCACTGCCCTTCTGCATTTCAGGGAGGGGACAGAGTCTGGGTAAAATCCTCAGAACTGGGACAAGAGCACGGGATCTCCCGTAAGCTCATGCCACAGTACTTCGGACCATGGGAGGTTCTAGATGTTGTTGGGGAAGATCCGGATGGGCCATCCTATGTTATCCGGATCCCTGGTCATCTTCGCACTTACCCTGTCTTTCACGCCTCCAAGCTTGCGCCATTCAAGGAAACTGACCAGTTTTCCTTTCGTCGCTCTATGCTGCCCCCAACCATGGATGGAGAAGTCGACATCGACGACATCGTGATCACAGGGAGATGCCAGTTCCAAGACCGACAGGCAGAGATGTCCTCCAAAACCGAAGCTGCAGTATCGGGTTCGGTTCAGACATCACACTGATCCAAAGGAGGATAGATGGTTCACACGGGACGAGCTGATGCAGACCGCTCCACAGGTCGTCGCTCCTTAGGAGAAGTCTCTGCAGAAAGGAAAACGCCAGATTATCGAAGATTGAACTTCTCAGAGGACTATCGAAGTATGGAGGAGGGAATGCGAGGCAGGGGGCCTCGATATGCCCTACAGGGCCCAATTTTCACACAGTCGGCCGCCCTAAGTGAAGGCAGGCACGACCGAGGCCCTACAGGCCATTTCAGGGTCGCCACGCAACTGAGGAAATTCAGGCAGTTGCGCAGCACCAGTCGGTTGGAAGCACCCAGGCCCAGGCCGCCTTTCATTGCATGTGACTGAGGCAGGCCCTGGGCCGGATACACACAGTGGACCGAACAAAGGCTGAGGATAGTTGGGTGCTGGTAACCGCCTCAGGCCCTGGGCCTGTTTCCTTCGGACTGAGGCTCTGCCTCCCTGGTCCTACCGGAAGCTTCTGGACCGGGGCTGAGTACCGCAGCACAGCACGCAGCAGCAGGCCACTTCGATATAGGGAAGGGCCTGCCCACACATTGGACATTCGGGAACTGGCTGCATGCTGCACAAGCGCTGCGGCGCTAACGCTGGCCAGGCTCACGCGCTCACGGGCGATCTGGAAGGAGCAGGCAGCCATAGCCTAGCTGCGCTGCTGTATGCTGGATGGGGCGCATGGTGGTCCTTGGGTGCAAGTGGCATCTGTGAGTTGGGGAACGAGGTTGTAAGTGATACGAGAGACATACCTGGTGCTTGACGCATGCGGCATTGGCCGAGGTCTGCTCGTACTTGGGAAGCTGTTGACGTCATCAGCGGCATTGTAGTCTAGGCTAGATAAGATCTGCCATTCGTAGTCTGGGCGCCGAGCGCCAGATAGGATATCAACATTGGTCCTTCGTTGGTGATGATGAGACTATTCCAGCATTGTCAATTATGAGCTTTTGGTGTGTTCTTATTTGGTGAAACTCGTGATGCAATTCTGCCTTTGGTTCGAGGTCACGACTATCTGGTCACATGTGTATGATGCTGTTTGATTGCTGAAGTTCGCTATTGCTCATCTTCCTTGAACCTGATATCTTTCAGGTATCTTTCAGGTATCTTTCTGGTATCTTTCTGGTATCTTTCTGATGTATTCTGTATATGGGACTCTGGACCCGCTTTCCAGCAGGTGATGCTCCCCACCAATAGAGGGAGCCTCTCCCCACGTGCTAGTGGTGCCTGCTTTTACCAGCACCACTAGCACTGCAGGGGGCGTTCTGAGTGGGGAAGAAGAAAAAAAAAAAGTTAAAAAAAAAAAAAAGAGATGTTGTCCAAAACTTACCGACAGTGTACGAGCGCAGTAGCTGACCAGGGCTCTGTGTGGATGCTGGCAACAGTGGAGGATCTTGGATTCTGTCTGGATGCTGCTGCCTGCGGAGGATCTCATGGATGTCACGTGTTCAGGAGTAAGTCCCTGCTGCAACTGTGCTGGGGTGGGCTGAATGTCCTAACCGGTGTGGCTTCAGCTCTGAGCACCGAGTCAGTCGTAAAGACATCCGTCTGTAATAGCCGAGATCACCGGTTCGATTCCGTCTGGCTGCGGATCGATCAAGGCTACAATGAGAAACTTACCGACAATTGCACCTTGTCCAGAAAAGTGCTCAAATGCATGTAGAGTGTTGCGTAGTGGAGCGATGTGGCGTACTCAGTTCCACGCGGGCCCGGTAGGGCCCAACCAGGTAGGCTAGGGGTCCATGAGTGTAGGGTCCGTGTCGTTTCGGCCCACAGTAGGGGCCCGTAGGGTCGGTAGGCCGATTTTAGGCCTGAGTAGGACCGGTACCAGTTAGAGGCCCTATAGGCCTCATTTCGGCTACAGGCCCTGGCGCGTTTTGGCGCCAGACCCTGATTCAGAGGTTGCGCCGTTTCAGTAGGCACTTGAGGCTCAGCCTTAGTTTGGGCGCCAAACTTTCGGGGCCAGCCTCAGTTTGGGCGCCAGACTCAGCCGCTGAGGCCGACCCAGCGCTATATATAGCTGGGTCCAGTCCATGGTAACCGCGGAGCCGGACACCGGACACTTCCGGACTGTTTCCCGGACCTGTGTCTGGACCAGTTCGGACTGTCCGGTGTTCCGGACATCACCGGACACCGGACTGTCCGGACTGTGTTGGCAGGGACAAGATGTCCAGGAAAAAAAAAAAAAAAAAAAAAAAAAAGCGGGGAGGGAGCTCACCTGGTTCGCACTTCGTGCCCCCTATTTCCCGAACAT
>BFEA01000007.1:676716-690007 GCA_003427395.1 Chara braunii | reverse complement strand
AGAGAGAGAGAGAGAGGGATTGACGACATTTGGGATTCAGACTCGACATTGGACACAGACGTTCGGGAGACTATTTGGGAATGATATCAGCGACATTTGGGTTGACGACAATCTCATCTCCTCCCCCTCTTCTTCGTCTCTTCCCCCTCCTCCTCATCTGTGTACTAGCTAGGTCTGGCACCCTCGTCCTTGTGTGCGGCGCCAGGCCATTCACACCGTGTGATGATGATGATGTATGTCCAGTCTGCATTTCCACATTGATTGGGTCTCATCATTGGTATTCCAGTCTTCCGCTGCGCTATCTTGCTCTATCTGTGAGAGGTCGGTTCTTGGTTCTAGTCTGTACCATCTTGGTATGGGACAGTTTGGTATCGGAGCAGACCTCTCGAAAGAGGATCTGCCCAATGCCCAATCAAGAAACTAACTTGATTGATTGATTGATTGATTGATTAATTGATTGATTGATTGATTGATTGTCAATGATTGATCGATTAAGTGTTTTTTTTTTTCCTTTCTTCTGCTAAAGTTGTCACCTTGATTAGCGCTAACTAATCACAAATTAGCACTAATCCGCAATTAGCATTCGCTAAACTAACCCTCATCAAGCTTAACCACTGATTAACGAATTCCAGCTTTGCAAATTTGTCTTTCTTTTCTCTTTTGCTGTTGTAAGTTACTAATTCCTAAATTCGAACTTTCGGCATTTTCCAAATCCGCGAATTTCGGAAATCCAAAAATTTCGATATGCCGAGAAATCCGCAAATTCCGTGCATTTCGGAATCCCGAAAAATTCGGCGTTCCGTAAAACTAGGCTACCATAGTGGACCGGGTCCACTTGCCCGGCCGGGCAAAAAAGAAATAAAAAAATAAAAAAATAAAAATTAGTTTTTTATTAAAATTTTTATTTTAAATTTGGTAAATGTGACCCTAAGGCAAAAGCTGTTCAGTTTAGCTTTCTGCATAACATAGTTTTTTTTCGGATTTTTTGGATTTTTTTTTTTTTTTTTTGGCTGGGACCTTCCCTGGTCATTGCACGGCCGGGCCGCCCGGGAAAATAGGGTGACCCGGGCGGCCCGGCTGGTAGCCTAGGTTTTCTGTGCAATCCGCGAATTCCACGAATTCCAAAAATTCCGGTTTTCCGCGAAATCCGCAAACTCTGGTATCCCACGAATTTCGGAAATCCCGACAATCTCGGCATTCCACGAATTCCGCGGAAATATGAAAGTGGCAATTCAATCAAACTTAGGATTGGAATTGGGTGATTGCAGTTTTCGTTTTTCAAACGATATCATGATTTTTCATTGAGTTATTTCGTAATTTTTTTGGCACTTATCCTTGGAAATCGAAGGACTCCACAAAACTATTATCTGAAAGTCAACACGGAATTCTCCTCTGACCGGCAGGTTTAATTCACGAATTTCGTTTTCTGGAAATTGGAATACTGTTCCGAGAAATTATTTTCTGCATATTTCAAATCTTCACAAATTTATAATCAAATTTCGTGATTCTTTTCCTAATTTTGTTAACGAGTGCGATTCATTTTTTTCCTTTCAGATTACAAATCCGAATTTAACTCTTTTACTGCAGGTTATCTGATAGATGCCTCATTAATCCTCAGAGCAACAGATTTAAAAAAAAAAAAGGAAAAAAAAGGAGAGATCTTTTTCTTTTTCTTTTTTTTTTTCTGTTGATTAGTACCCGGGATTGGAAATTGCACTCCGGTCGTTTGCCTGCCTGCATGTTTTCTTCCCACCCCTCTTCGTACGGTACTTCCAAGTCAGCAAGTGCCACGTCAGCAAGCGCCACAACAGCACGTGCCACGTCAGCAAGTGCCACATCAGCCAGTGCCACGTCAGCCGACACAGTACAGCTAACCGCAGCTTATACTCCGACGCAGCAAACACATCGCAGAACGTGAAGGGCGGGCAGCCGCAGCAGAGCAGCAGGTAACCCTGCCCCTCCCCTCTGCAATGGAGGCACAGGGCAACACCAAGGTGGACAATGCCGAAACCGGCAGTCCACGCGAGGTGTGCAGCGCGAACCCCCTGGTCCCACAGGTCCAACAGGTGGTTCCCACTGCGACACCTGCGGGAGCCCTCGACGCTGCGCCAGTCCGGGAGCGAGGTGAGACCATGACGGCCTTCGTGGCCCACCACACAGGTCCAACAGGTGGTTCCCACTGCGACACCTGCGGGAGCCCTTGACGCTGCGCCAGTCCGGCAGCAAGGTGAGATAATGACGGCCTTCGTGGCCCACCTGTCCACCTACATGCAGCAAGTACAAGAGGAACAACAGCGCGAGGAGGCAGCTGAAGCCGCATGCCTCAATGCCATTGCACGCGACGCGGAGCAATGGCGCCGGCAGCAGGCCGAAGCAGCTTCCAACCATCACCAACTTCATAAAGATGCCGCATTCATCCTCATGCAGCAGGAAGCAGCTCATACCGCCACACTCCAAGAATGGAACTTTGTTCCGACAGAGACACACACGGAACCGACTGCGGAGGAACGGACGAAGGCAGCACTCTTCCACCTCATGCACCAACTCCTCCTCACTTGCAACTTGCAACAAGTGGAGTTGGCTCGGCAGGCACGTATAATCTCAGATTACGCAGAGGCTCACAAGAGTTTCCACGCCCGCCTCGAGGAACTGGAGAAGGATGATGTGCCACAGGCACATGGCATCGTCAAGCACCAATCCATCGATATGCGAACTAGAGGAAAGAATGGATCATCTGGTAGCACTCATAGGAAATTTGAACAACTTCCAACGGTCGGCGACCATCGGTCAACAAATGGCCGCAGTACAGGCTGACCTGCGCCAGCTGCAGCAGCAACCAACCCGGACCTGCAACAGCATGACGCCCAGACAGTACAAATGCCGAAGTTCAGCATCGAAAAGTTCGATGACTACCACAAGCCGGACCCCGTGACTTGGAGGTAAGGTTTCACCAATGAGCTCTCCATTCACTTAGTCCCGCCGGAATCGAAGAGCTAACACCAAGGCAGCCAGCCAACACACGAATGGCTAACCGAATGGCAGAAAATCGTGACGATCCCGAATCTCGATATACCATTCGTGCATCTTCGTCATGAATTCTTCCAGTGGTCGATCGACGCATTGAGCACGGCCCTTGGGGAGCGCAGCTTGTACACGGACTTTGACCAGATCATGGACAAGGCGTGCGAAGTAATCCAATCAAATCGGTGGGCTGCCAACGAGCGGCGAACCCAACCGAATTTTGTGGAGAAGGGCAAAGGCCCGCGGACGCAGCAAGTCGCTGCTGTCCAATCAGATGGACAAAATGATGACCAGGCGCTGACTCATGAGTCTAGTGAAGGAGACGGAGTCAACGCCCTTCCGCCGCGACGCAACAAGAAGAAGAAGGCAAAATCCGCGTCAACAACGGGAGCCGGACAGCCGAATGAGCCATGGAAGAAATTCCACCTCAAGGAGGAGCAATACAAGCTCCGCCAAAAGTGGAATTGTTGCTACCGGTGCAAAAGCACCAAGTATACGACGCCGCAATGCCCCGACAAAGGCAAAGAAGACGTCCGCCCACGACAAAGCTCAGGAAACTGAGCTCTGCGGGAAGTGAGGCGAAGGTCGACAACCGCTTCTCTGTCTTCCATCAACGGAGTTGGTACTGCAGTGTGCAAGTAGTTACGTAGTTCTGCCATTAGGGCGTTGCAATGCAGCTTCGGCAAGGAACCAGATGGGGGAAGAGTCATCCATTGGAAGTCCTCCGGCTTCAGTGGGTCGAGGTCCTCAAGTTTAGACCATACCGACGAGTCCCGAAATAGTGTCGGCGAGGATGCTGGTTCACTTGGTGATGGTGATGAAGTCGCGCACGCATATGACTCTTCCACGTGGAGAGGTTGGTCCAACAGAGGGACCAGCTGGACAGCATAGTCTTYGTAWSTYKCWRGWMKWCYWGMRASWTACRAAGACTATGCTGTCCAGCTGGTCCCTCTGTTGGACCAACCTCTCCACGTGGAAGAGTCATATGCGTGCGCGACTTCATCACCATCACCAAGTGAACCAGCATCCTCGCCGACACTATTTCGGGACTCGTCGGTATGGTCTAAACTTGAGGACCTCGACCCACTGAAGCCGGAGGACTTCCAATGGATGCCTCTTCCCCCATCTGGTTCCTTGCCGAAGCCGCATTGCAACGCCCTAATGGCAGAACTACGCAACTACTTGCACACTGCAGTACCAACTCCGTTGATGGAAGACAGAGAAGCGGTTGTCGACCTTCGCCAGTACATTGCGAAGATCAACCACAAGTACGCCATGCAACCGTACGACAACATTGACGCACCGTTAATCTACATCCCCATTCAGATCGGGAAGGCGACCTGCAGCGCCTTGATTGATTGTGGAGCCACTCACAACTACATCAGCCAAGACTTCACGGCACGCGCCAGCCTTGGGCTGCGCGTTCGAAGGAAGTCGCAGCCCACACAAATCACGTTGGCCGACGGTCGTACACACAAGTCCATTGACCGGTGCGTTGACTCGGTCCCCGTGTACTTTGCTCTGCACGCACACGAGGCCGTGTCCTTCGACATCCTGGACACAAAGTTCGACATGACTTTGGGCATGTCGTGGCTGCGCAGCGAGAGCCACCCAGTGAACTTCTATCGCTGCACCGTTCACGTTCATGACCGGAACGGGTACTTGTACCATGTACGGTCCCCCCACCTCACCCTTCGATTGGTTGTCACGTGGTCTCCGCGGCAAGCATTCGCAACTCCATCGCACGGAACGACGTGGAGGAGATGGGCATTTGCTTCTTGCATGCCCTCTCTCCTCCCGACGAGCCAGCGACGTAACAGCCACCGGATCCACGTATTGTAGAGATTCTTGACTCCTATGATGACGTCTTCGAAGCCCCCGCCGGAATCGTACTGGATTGGCCAATTCGTCACAAGATCATTCTCGAGGACGGGGCCGTACCTCCGCGCGGATGTATCTACCGCATGAGCGACGAGGAACTCGAAGTGCTACAAACGCAACTCGATGACCTCATTGCCGAGGGCTGGATTCGCCCTAGCTTCTCGCCCTACGGTGCACCCGTTCTCTTCCTCCGGAAGAAGAACGAGGAGTTGCGCTTATGCACCGACTATCACAAGCTTAACACTCAAACCATTAAGAATGTCGGCCCGCTCCCATGCATCGACGATCTTCTCGAACGCTTGGGCGGCGCCAAATACTTCTCCAAGGTGGACCTCAAGCCGGGTTACCACCAGCTCGAGATCCATCCAAGAGATCCCTACAAAACAGCGTTTAAGACACAGTACGGGAACTTCGAGTGGGTCGTAATGCCATTCGGCCTCACGAATGCCCCGGCCACCTTCCAAGCGGGAATGACAACGGAGTTTCGCGACATGCTCAACCGGTTCATACTCATCTACCTCAACGACATCTTGGCGTATAGTCGGACCTTAGAAGAGCACATTGCGCATCTACGCGTTGTTTTGGACAGGCTACGTACGGCCAAGTACAAGGCCAACCGACCCAAGTGAGAATTCGCACAATAAGAGCTCGAATACTTGGGCCACTCTGTGACGCCGCAAGGCATCCGTCCGCTTGCGGACAAGATCAAGGTCATCCAAGATTGGTCGGAACCAACCAACAACACGGAAGTTCGCTCTTTTATGGGATTGGTCGAGTACTACCAACGCTTCATCGGCGGATAGGCACGGATCGCCGCACCCTTGTCAAGATTGCAGTCTCCAAAGGTGCCCTTCCATTTCACCGACAAAGTCCGAAGTTCGTTCCATAAATTGAAGACGGCGTTGCTTCTCACTCCCATCTTGAGTATCTACGATCCCACCTTGTCGACGAGAGTGACTACGGATGCTTCCGACTGCGACATGGGTGCCGTTTGGAACAACACGACGGAATAGATTGGCATCCGGTTGAGTACTTCAGCCAAAAGGTGCCTCCCATCAGCTTGGAAAATGATGCGCGGAAGGAGTTGCTCGTTTTTGTCACGGTACTCGAGCGTTGGCGACACTTCCTCCACGGCCGTCGTAGGTTCACGTGGGCCACGGATAATAACCCGTTGACCTACTACAAGACGCAAGACACGGTGAGCAGCATGATCGCTCGATGGATGTACTTCATCGACCAATTTGATTTCACACCAAAACACACTCCGGGCCTCTCCAACCGAGCCGCGGATGCTCTCTTGTGAAGATCAGATCTTTGCGCATTCACTCACCACGCATTCAGTTTCGACGACGCCCTTCATCAGCATTTTGTGCGAGCATACAATTCCGATCCGGAATACACCACGCTCTACGAGCAACTATCCTCGGATCACCCGCCGGCCAGCCACTATCGCGTCATAGACAGCTAGTTACTTCTTCACTCACGAGGCAGGGACTTACTATGCGTCTCAGACGACCGTCGCTTATGGACTCGCTTCCTCAGCGAATACCACGACTCGCGACTCGCGACTCGCCGGCCACTTCGGAGTCAACCATACGATCGCAAGACTTCGACAATGATTTTGGTGGCCCGACCTAATTACCAACGTCACTCGGTATTGCGACTCTTGCGAAGTTTGCCGATGAAGCAAACCCCGCAATCGCAATCCCTACGGCAAGTTACGCTTGTTGCCTATCCCGCGGGAACCCAGCCTCTCCATTGCTATGCACGTTACCGGTCCATTCCCCCGCGACCGCTTCGAGCACGACGACATTCTCATGGTCGTCGACCGTTTGAGCAAGTACGCGCGACTTTGCAAGTACTACACCACAACTCTCCCAAGCTTGCGCGACTCTTGCACACCGTCTGGATTTGCGGCCACGACATTCCGAAAGACATCGCCAACGACCAAGACACTCGTTTTATGTCGGCATTTTGGACTGCTCTCATGAAGGAGTCCGGCACCGAGATGAAACCGAGTTCGGCTCGGCATCCACAAACGGACGGGCAAACGGAGCGGGCACATCAAACCGCTCAAATGATGCTTCGTACGCTCATCCGTCCGGATCAGAAAGATTGGGTTGACCGCCTCCCCGACATCGAGTTCGCCTACAACACTTCGACGCATCCAGTGAGCGTCATGACTCCATTCAAGTTGCACCTCGGTGGCCGAAAACTTCGTATCCTCGCTGACCTCCCATTCCCACAGACTGTCGACATTGACGCCGCTTGCTCTCCCACCTCCGTTCGGAAGTATCGGGACTTGCTGGCTAAAGCCCGCGCCAACATGCAAAAGGCTCAAGTCTGCATGGAACAGCAAGCCAATTGGCGTCGCATGCCATGCCCAAGATGCCCCATCCGCGTCGGCGACCTTGTTTGGGTCTCCACGGAGGAGTTTGCGCTTGAACAAGACGTATCACACAAGCTACTTCCAAAGTGGTTTGGGCCATGGACCGTCACATCAGCCGCGGGCGATGAGCCCGATGGGCCTTCTTTTGTGATCGAAATCCCGCCGCATCTAACGGTCCACCCGGTCTTCCACGCCTCCAAGCTGTCCACATATAAACCAGCCAAGAGCAACGACTTCCTGGGCCAACGATCGCGGGACCCTCCTTCCATGGATGGTCATCAGGAAGTCGATTGCGTCATCACGCATCGCAAGCACGACAACAAGCCAATGCAGTACAAGGTCACATTCAGGTGTTGCGACCGCGACGACACGAGATGGATTTCACGAGCAGCCTTACAAGCCTCCGCACCACTTATCTACGCCGACTACGAGAAGAAACGGCTAGCCACGGAAGCTGCAAAGCCTGCCCCTCCCCCACCCGGACTTCGGTCCCTCCCTCCAACAGACAGCTTCGCCCTCACAAGTAAGCTCCGTCTTTCAAGGATGGTGGGGGGGGGGCATACTCAATTCCACACTGGCCCAGCAGGGCCTCACCAGGTAGGTTAGGGTTCCATAGAGTGTAGGGTCGGTGTCGTTTCGGCCCACAGTAGGGACCCGTAGGGTCCGTAGGCCAGTTTTAGGCCTGAGTAGGACCGGTACCAGTTAGAGGCCCTGTAGGTCTCATTTCGGCTACAGGCCCTGGCGCGCGTTTTGGCGCCAGACCCTGATTCAGAGGTCGCACCATTTCAGTAGGCGCTTGAGGCTCAGCCTCAGTTTGGGCGCCAAACTTTCGAGGCCCAGCCTCAATTTGAGCGCCAGACTCAGCCGCTGAGGTTGACCCAGCTCTATATATAGCTGGGTCCATCCTCAGTTCGGCATTGAGTAGAGGATGGAGTAGAGGTTCTATTCAAATGACAGCTATGTAGCGGTAGCCTTCCAGCGCTGGGCGCTGATAGGACTTAGCGCAGGGAGAGGAGAGAGACTGTAGTGGGGGCCAGGGGACTTACCTGAGACTTACCTGCGACGTCATCGCTCCAGCTTCATCTTCAGCACGTCTGTACCTGCATCAAGGCGCCACCTTTCGCAGGTCAGTGACTGGCATAGAGAGAGGGAGAGAGAGAGAGATCTTCTCCTTCTTCCTCCTCCAGTCCACCACCTTCTTCTTTCCCTCCCAGCGCTCTGACTTCTTCTTATCCGGCTATGTATGTGTGTGAGAGAGAGAGAGAGAGAGAGAGAGAGAGAGAGAGAGAGAGAGAGAGAGAGAGAGAGAGAGAGAGAGAGAGAGAGAGANAGAGAGAGAGAGAGAGAGAGAGAGAGAGAGAGAGAGAGAGAGAGAGAGAGAGAGAGAGAGAGAGATTGACAACATTTGGGATTCAGACTCGACATTGGACAGAGACGTTGGGGGAACTATTTGGGATTGACATCAGCGACATTTGGGTTGACGACATTCTCATCTCCTCCCCCCTCTTCTTCGTCTCTTCCCCCTCCTCCTCATCTGTGTATGAGCTAGGCCTGGCACCCTCGTCCTTGTGTGCGACGGCAGGCCATTCACACCGTGTGATGATGATGATGTATGTCCAGTCTGCATTTCCACATTGATTGGGTCTGGTCATTGGTATTCCAGTCTTCCGCTGTGCTATCTTGATCTATCTGTGAGAGGTCGGTTCTTGGTTCTGGTCTGTAGCATCTTGGTATGCGACAAGCGATGCCCTTTTTCTTTGGTATTGCTGCTTTCAGGATTTCCTAGATCAAATGGATAAACGAGATTCCCACTGTTCCTGTCTACCATCCTGCAAAAGCACCGCCGAGGCGGAAAACAAAGACACTGTGGACCTTGACTCTATAGTTCTACTCTGTGAAATGATTTGAGAGGGGTAGCGGGAAAAAAAAAAAAAACGGTTTCCTACTAAATAGGAAACTCCTAGATCAAATTGTCTATTCAAAGTTTCAAACCCACAAGTGAAGGATGGTCTGATCAGGATTTTTTATTTTTTTTTGAATTTTTTGAATTCCCTGCCCATACAACACAGATATTGCCAGCTGAGGGAAGTCTCCATGACTCAAGACAGTGCAGGTGATCTTGATAGCCTAGGCGGCAAGGGCAGATCTGGCGGGGAGGTGTATCCACGCGTATTGATAATTAAAAAATCCAACAAAAAAAAGTCAAAGGAAAACAACCATGGTTACCAACCGGACGTCCCGATCCAGACAGTCCGGTGTCCAGTGTCCGGGTCCGGTTGGACCCCGATTTCCAAAAATTCAAAAAAACTAATTGGGGTTCCCAGGCCGTTTACCTGGGCTTGGGGTACCCCGGAAAAATATTGCTGATGTTTTTTGAGAACCGGTACCCCAACCGGACAGGCCCTGAAAGGGCCCTCTGTGAAAAAAATTGAAACTTACGGGAGCACAGTAGCAGCCCCGCCAGAGGAAGGACACAATTTTTGAACAAGTGGAGGACACAATTTTTTGAATGTCGAAGCCTGGCAGCCCCGGTCGAAGAGTAGCAGCACTGTCGTTGAAGTTCCCCTTGCCGTGGGGGCTGGAGCGGGTGTGGAACTTTGCTGTGTGTGTGTGTGTGTGTTTGTGTCATGTGTGCCGGTTCAAGATTCCAAGTTCCAAACTTTGAGGTTGGGAGAACTTCGGGCGTTAATAAACTTAACATTTCCAATATGATTAATATTGAATTCATTAGCATGTCCGACCAGTCCCACAAACCTGTGTGTGTCTGTGTCCGGTTTTTTTTTTTTTTTTTTCCGGACAACCGGGCACCAACACAGCAAACCGGACTGTCCGGGTTCGGATGTCTGGATGTCCGGTAAACCGGACATCCGGTTTGATCCAGACATGGGTCCGCTGTCCGTGTCCGGTTGTGGTTTTATCCCTCAACCGTGTTTCCCCTCCCCCCCCTTCTCCTCCCCCTCTTTAAAGTTTACACACTTCAGATTCTTCAGAAGCTTAGAGTTTTATCCCTCAACCGTGTTTTTTTCGGAGTTTTATCCCTCAACCGTGTTTCCCGTTTGATCCACACACGGGTCCGGTGTCCGTGTCCGGTTGTCTGGTTGTCCGGGTCCGGGGCAACCATGCTTCTATCTCTCAACCGTGTTTCCCCTCCCCCCCCATCTCCTCCCCCTCTTTAAAGTTTACACACTTCAGATTCTTCAGAAGCTTAGAGTTTTATCCCTCAACTGTGTTTCCCCTCCCCCCCCTCTCTTCCCCGTCTTTAAAGTTCAAACACTTCAGATTCTTCAGAAGCTTAGAGTTTTATCCCTCAAGCATGTCTCCCCTCCCCCTCTTTTCATCCTCTGGGAATGCGACATGCTCTGGGATTGTGATCGTTCCAATATAGTCAACGGCGTTCTTTTTTTTTTCTCCATTCTGGGTTTTCTTTTTCTTCTCTCCCCCCCCCCCCCCCCCCCCCCGGCCCCCGGGCCCCCTCTTCAACCTCAAATTTTATTTTTAGCAAGGGGCTACCCATCTTCCCCTGAACACACCGCGCCCCTCATTATGGCTGTACCTGACTGGGAAGATAGCTTCTGTACATTCACTATCAGGATGCGTTATGTTCGGGGGAGAAGACGGTGGGAGCAGGAGGGAGGTACCTTGGACTGTCTAGCATTATCCCAAAAGGAGAGGAACGCAAATACAAGAAGAACGCTTGGAAGGAAAGCGCCTATCCAAGCCGCAAGGGCACCGAGAAAACCTGCGTAGGGAAACGGTTCAAATGTTGCGCCGTGCAGTTAAATGTTAGTTGGTTACTGAGCAAAGCAATGATGATCTTTTTTTTTTTTTTTTTTTATAGTCCGACCAGAAGAAGAGAAAAAAGCAAAAAGAAAATTGAAGGAAAAAACAAACAAACAGAAAGGTTGATAAGAGTGGCAATCCTTTGGAGGGAAATGTTGTGAATTAGGAATTGTGAAAAAAAAAGAGTCAACCAATGAACATCAACACAACTGAAAATATCACTTTCATTGGACAACCAAATGAGAATGCATGCCGTAAGTGACATGCAAGCTTGAAAAACATTACAACAACCGGTGGGAAAAAAAATGGTGTACCATCATAAACAGTTTTTCTTCCCTCCCCTTCCCCCTCCCCCCCAAAAAGGATGATGAACTTGAGATATCACCATCGAACTGACCAGCCCCAGGTAATTGAGAAGTAGTTTGTTCTGTTCATCTGATTGCTTGTGGATTCGAACACAGGTCTGTATTTCAACAGTTCAGGGGTGTACCGACAGAGCTACCGTCTTCACCGAAATAGAACGCCCAGACACTAAAGCTGTATTCGGGGCAGCATTCGGCCCGGATGCAGCCATAATGACCGTGTGTTCTATTCGGGTGAAGACGATAGGCCCATTTTTTGTACCACACAGTTTAGTTACTTATCCAAAGAAACAATGTTGATCTTGTTTCTTTTTGTTTTTTGAAGTCTGGCCAGGAGAAGAGGGACAGAAGAAGAGGGGGGGGGGGGGGGGGGGGGGGGGGGGGGGGAAGGTTGATAGTGGCCGTATTTCGTGTGCAGGGCATGGGAAAACGACAATCCTGGAATGGCCGGTAGCTCAGTGGGTGGAGCACTGGTTGGAAATGTGCATTGTGGTATAAGGTTGTTGGTTCAAAACTCCACAGCCTTGCGCATGGACACCGGCGGGCGTTGACCAACGCACGGCCATTCACACACTCCCTTTGGGCTGACGCATGGTAATTCTTACAGACACTGCCTGCGCACCACCCAAGGGGTTAAGTGCATGGTTGTAGTATGCTGGTAGCGGACCTTGGGGGAGGGCTGTTTGAGTGGTTGGCCTTGGGGTGGTCCGATGAGTGTGTCTGTGTGTGTGTGGGTTGTGTGTAGGTTGTGTGTGGGTTGTGTGTGGGTTGTGGGTGGTGTGTGGTCCAATGATCTCTGGGTCATGTCTCGTGTACTCACCATGGGCGGGGTAAAGAAGTTAGGTTGGGTAGAGGTCTTAGGTCTAGATTAGGTTAGGTAGGAATTGTGTAGAGATTGTGGGCCTGTCTGTGTGCGCCGCCTCGTTCGTATGGACTGCTCTGTGGGTGTGTCATGGGTGTGTCTGGGTACCATAGTAGTTTCCCGGCCTCATAGTACACCCGCCAGAGTCCATACTTACATTGTACGATACAGCTCCCGGTCCGGCTCCGCTCTCTACAACCCCCTTGAGTAGTGGTAAGGGTTGGGTGTTGGGCATATACGATTCCCAAGGGCGCGCCTCATGTCTATCTTACGATGCTTGCGGGCTGGGCTTCATCCGGGTTGGTACCTGTCTGCGTTCCCATTGAGTGGGGTCGACTGGGGCGTGGAGCTGGGGAAGGGTCTCTGGGTAGAGGCCTCACCTTCGGCAGGGGAGGCTGGGTTGTCGCATTGATAGTGGAAGGGTGTTAAACACCCATAGAGTCTGCTAGATGTGGTACAGGTGTGGAATGACCACATATCTGTGAACCCTCCTGTGTCCGGGTCGTCCTCAAAAACTCGGGGCGTCCCTATGGTAGTGCCCGGGGGATCTTCATCTGAGACCCTCCGAAGGCGCGGGTTGGTGTATGTCTAGGTCTAGAGACAGGTCTACGTCGCACCGCTGCAGGGCTTGACTTGCGATCTGATTAGGACAACAAGAAGTTCACATATGATGCCCCCTGGAGGAGACTGTCCTTGGGGCTGTCACAAGCCATCTGATCTCCCCACTGGTCAATACAATGAAAGGCACCTCCCGAGGCTTTGTGTATGCTGCTTTTCTGTGTGTCCGAGTTTGAACCCAATGACTGATGTATGCTACATTAGTCCACGCACGAACCAACGTAGCAATAGTACTACGGGTGTGTGAGTGCGACCTATTTACCTCCACTACCTTTAACCTTTCTGTGTGAGTGCGACCTATTACCTCCACTACCTTTAACCTTTCTCCTTCCTGAGTGGTGTGCTTCGTGTATGCTGCTTTTCTGTGTGTTCGAGTTT
>BFEA01000007.1:609182-623290 GCA_003427395.1 Chara braunii | reverse complement strand
GGGGGGGGAGAGGGAAGGACGAGTAGGTAACGTGAGGAAGACTTGCATGTCAGGAGAGGACAATAGGAAATCGGGCTAGAAGTAGACGCACGGTCAAAGCCAGCCAATGGTTAACATCAACCCCAGGGGACCTTAGGGGAAGAAGACGGGGCTGGGAAGAGACACAGAGAGAGAGAGAGAGAGAGAGAGAGAGAGAGAGAGAGAGAGAGAGAGAGAGAGAGAGAGAAGTAGAGTCAAGAGCAAAGAAGGATAATTGACCAGGCCAGATCGGGATCGCTTACCCGAGCAAAAAGAAACTTGCGAAGATATCCCGCAAAGGTTTGGCGGATGTCAGAGAAGAGGTGGGAAGATCAAATACCGCATCCTCCACATCATCTGAATCGAGTAGCTCCATGCCATCCCTTCTCCTTTCATCCTGATCAATTTCCATATCCATGATTTCTCTCTCTCTCTCTCTCTCTCTCTCTCTCTCTCTCTCTCTCTCTCTCTCTCTCTCTCTCTGTGTGTGTGTGTGTGTGTGTGTCTCTCTCTTCTGTCTGCGTGCGTTTGGGGAGCACGCAAACTCGTATATGTCTGTGCGCGCGCCTCTCGCTATCCCCCACGTGTCACGGATTTCCGGGATTGCATGCACACTGGAAAGGGATAGTGAAGGGGGAAGGCGACAAGAGGGAGAAGAGAGAGGGAGATGGGAGGAGGATATATATATATGTGACGTCAAGACGAAATGAATTTCTACATGATCTAGATACAGCGGGTCAGGCTGCAGACGTTCTTCTCTCGAGTAGGATGAAAGTAGTTGCGGAGTGCATGCATCGCGGCTATGGCGATCCTCCTATCGTCCTCTCTTTTGATAAATGGAAGCTTGCTCTGATATCCACCATAGCCAGCACCCATCACAGCACTTCCCCTGACCCTGACGAGACGCGCAGCTCATCACCCCGCCCGTGCGCGCGCATCAGCTCAAATCGCATCGAAACGAATCCAAAGCTTCCGCCTTGCAAAACGGTCGCCTCGGATCGATTCCTTTCCTTCGTTTTTAATTGGCGGAGTTCGAACCACGGTTGTATTTCAACAGTTCAGGACCGACTGACCTACCGGTAGGCCAGTGCGTGGGATCGAGTCCTGCGCCTCGCGTCCGAGGTCTAATGAGACCGGCGGAACCCAGGGTGTTGTCGAGGCCAAGGACCAGACCCACGGTCATCACTGGCACCGGCAGCAGATGGTTGTCCTGACAGGATAGGCCACCTTCCCTACCCTTCCCCACGCCAGCCCACCCGCTACCCCTACTATCTTACCTCGTTGCATTTTATTATTATTTTTTTTAATCCAAAATTTGTTGAGGCCAGGGTCCTGGCAGTCTACCCGGGAAATCGGGCATTAGAGGTATTCTGGGAGCATTACCCAGTGTTCGCTTTTTTCCTTTTTTCCAAGCCTGTTTTTGGCGAGCTTGAATTTCACTGCGTTTTGCCGAGCCTGGGTCCCACTCCATTTTCCTCCTGGTACTCTCACGGGAAAAAAAAAGAAAAAAAATTGCAACGTGGAACTCACGAAAGAAGAAAAGATGAAAAAAGGAAACAAAGTTGTGATCGTGAATGCAGTTGTATACATTATTGGAAGTGGTTGTGTGAGTGTGCCCTCGGCGAGGGCATCTCAGCCCTGTGCCCAGGTTGTCAGATTTCATAAAGACAAGAAAAATAAACAAAACAACAACACGGGTTCGGTCGTGAAAATGGTTGTATACATTCCTCTAAATGTCAATGTGATCAGTGTCACAATCCTCTCAGGAAACACAGCTTGAGCAGATCACGGATTCCACTATCAGATTCTAGAAAGAGAAAAAAACAAAGATAAAAATTAGAAATAGGGATTCATCCGTTAAAATGGTTGGATACATTCCTCTAAGTATCAGTGCGATGAGCGTTACAATCCTTTAAGGAAACACAGCTTGAGCAGATCACGGATTCCGCTCTGTCTCGTTGGCAAGGGACTCATAACAAACACACGAGAAAGAAAAAAAAGAAAACAATAACTTTCAAAATGTGACCATGTTTGCTGTAAAATGCATTCGATAGAGGAAGATTATGAACACGACCTCCTAAACTACCCTGCCCGACATCATTGCAATACAATTCCCCCCCCACCCCCCCTTTTTCCTTTCACGCGCGAGCAATAAAAAACTAAGATTTATGGGACTTGCCGACCCTGGTTTCATCCTCGATTTTTTTGGGAATTGATAAAAACTCGTAATTTTCCAACACTTGCATAGGTACTAGTGGTTTAAGAATGAATGTCTGTATTTCTTGATAAATAATTGAGGTTGGAGACCTCACAATTCTACCTGGGTGAAACTCTGGGGTCATAACCTAGTTTAGTCTTATGCTGGAAAACTGGTCCAGACCCCCAATACAAAAATTGTTTTGTTATTGGAAACCAGGTTCATCGTCCCATCTGAGAAAAATGTTGTTGGAAACCAGGTTCAGCATCCCATATGAGAAAAAAATTGTTGCTGGAAATTGGATTCAACATCCCAAACAGTAATAGGGCAATGAAAAGGTTGTTGGAAACCGGATTCAGCGTCCCTAGGCTATCAAAATAGTATTGGGAACAGGGTCACCATCCCGTACGTACGGAGGTCCCCGAGCAGACCTCCGTACGTACGGGTGTTCGGGGTCCCGTTCGAGGTCCGAACCCTACAGCATTCGGTCCCCGCCAAAAATTATTTCGGGGCCTAAAAATAATTATTTTTTTTCTGAATGTTTTTACGAGTTTTCTACAACGTGAGGTACATGCCTGTAAATTTTGAAGTCATTTGGCTAAGCCAAATAAGAACTAAAAATTGCCAAAGATGGCGGTGTCAAAACGTGCTCGCCCACGTATTTTTTCACTTTTTATTTTTCGTTTTCACTTTAGTTCGGTGTCTAAACAATTTTATTATTTTTTGAATTTTTTTTAGTGGGTTTTGTATTATGTGAAATACACATCTATAAATTTTCAGGGCATTTAGCTATGCAAAAAAAAAAAAAAAAAAATCGCAAAAGATGACGGTGTCGAAAACATGCTTGCGCACTCACTAAATATAATTCTCTTTTTATTTTTATTATTAGTATTTGTTTTCCGTATTTTATTTTTATTTCAAATTTGGTAAGGAATTCGGATGTAATGCTCGGGCAAATCTTGTTTAATTTATTTTTCTCCATAATATATCTTTTTTTCATATTTTTTTGATGAGGGGTCCCATACGTTCGGGCGTTCGGTCCGTCCCGAACGCCGGTTACCCTGATTGGGAGCACAATGAGCTCAATATATAAAAATTATAGTCGATATTATAATTGTTGATATTTGTTGTCTATTGTTTTTCTGAAGGATGAAGACTTCCTAATTGGAAACCAGTTGTCATTCTGTAAAAAACTAGAGAGATGACCTCATTCACATCAGTGGAACAAAACTAATAAGGCTGATACAAAGTTATAAAATACGGTCTGAACCCAGACTAACTTGACGGAGGGAGGGTAATAGCTCCCCAAAACCTAGTGGCTCTTGGATAACATTTTACCCGTTGAAGAGCCTACTGTGGCTCGAAACAACTGAAGACCCAAGTTGGTGAAATGACTTATCCGAAAAAGCAACAACTTCTCTGCCAGTATACATATTCTGTTTTGTACTGACTTATACCTGATAATCTTAGACAAACTTATAACTACTATATTTACTGAAAGCGTTTATATACACGCTTAGTACTTGAAAACAAGTTACTAAAAACCATATTACAAGATTAGATAGAGGTCTTTCAAAGAAATCATCATATGCAAAAAAAAAAAATGCAAAACAACGCAGCGCGACCTACTAGTGGAACACAAAATAACACTAAATATAAGGTCACCTTTAGTGGAAGGAACTGCCCAGACATATATGAAACCTCAAAGTTTCATAAACAAAGTGAATTTTAGAGAGTTTGTTTTCCTCGATCTGCTAATATGTCGCCGGTCAACTTACATTGTGAGTTTAAGTTCGGAGAGCATCAAGTACTTGAAAGATGATATATTGTTGGTCTTACCTTCGAAACAGAGGGTATTACATTTTCTTCATAGTAGTCAAAGAATCAATGTTTTAGATACTTCTGTAGGGCGGACTGTTGTAGGGCGGATTGTTGTCAGTGAGGGTCGTTTCCTTGCTTCACACCTGTGAAGGAGAATTTGTAGGGTAGGTTGTGAGTTTTGTGACCCACATCTCTTTATACATGTACCAAAAAGAAACGATAGAGAGATACTCCCACCACAACAATATATTTTTTTTTAATAATTAAATAATCATTCTATAGTAAAATTACATTTTAAATTTTAAATTTTCATTCCATCTTAAAAAATGTCATTCCGATTTTAAAATTTTTCGTCTTACTTGAAAACTTTCATTCCAATAATAGGGTATCCCTTTTTATTTGAAATTCATGCTAGGGATGGAATGAAAGTCTGGACGAGTTTATCAAATATTTTAATTGGACTGTCATTTTATGTGAGGTTTTTCAGTCGTAAATATGTTAATCCAATATAAAGTAAAAAATATTTGTTGTAGTAGAATGAAAGTTTAATTAAAATATTTTATAAAATCGTTCAGACTTTCATTCCATCTTGAACAAATAGATGTAGTTAGAAGAGAAAACTCATATTTAGACAAAAACTTATAAAGTAAAACTGTAAATTTTAGAATTTGACGAACATTGGAATTATAATTTATAAATAGGAATAATTTTTTTTTATGAAATGTTTTTTCAACTTTCATTTCTTGTAGAAATTTTCCTGTTGAAGTGACGGGCGTCTTCAATTCCCAGGGGTTGGCATGAATCACAAAAGATGTTGATGTTCATGCCCTTGACCACACACCATTTAATGATTGACACGTTAAACATGAAATATAGCCAGAGTAGGCTGACATGTTTCACCACGAGATAAGTTTTCAGATACTTCCCAAAGTTCGAGCATATTGAAAAACTCGTACTTGGAACCCATGTTGTAGCCTGTTGTGACACAATAATCGATTAGAGCACAATTATATTATTTTGCAGTTAAAATTACCCAACCATAGGATAATGGGTTAATCTTGCAATTCAGCAGAGGTTTACCTTCCAACAAAAGTATATGAGTTTGTATGGATTTACCCCTCAACTGTCTCTCAGTAGTCTTAACCAAAACTTGCAAGAGTGAATTGTTGGGAAGGGCAATCTGTCGTGTATCCTGTTTTGTGAAAGTGTCATTAGAGTACTTTCATTCTTCACACAAAGTAACCTCTTCATCAAGTATTTTCTAGACCCTCCATAATTGGGTTGGTTTCTCTAAAGTTGTGACTCGTGAATCCTTTTGGAGTTTTTCGTTCAACAAAAGATTTTTTCAATTCCTTGGTATGACTTCTAAAATGTTTGACATGTGTGATTCCACATTACTAAGATTCTTTAGCTTCAGCATCAAGTTTGTTGTTGTTACCCAACGCTTGTGAGCGATGACCACAAGTGTGACGAATTTGTGATATCCCATGTTGGCACCACGGTATGTCGAAGGCCCGTGTCTTTGAGGACGAAGAAAAAGACACCCTATCAGTAGTTTTGATTGTTAGGTTATCGAAAAGTGGTTGTATCAAGATTTTCTGGTATAACTGTGACCAACAGATAGTGTATGACAACAGGGATTTCCAGACGTCCAGGATTGATTTTCAAATGTTTGATTTGATTCTTTTGTTTAAAAATCCTATGATGAAGAAGCAGGGTCATAAATCTTTTTGGTTTAGGGTCCTTCATTATTGGAAAAAATGTACAATGTAGTCTTAATCCACGGGGGTTCTTCATTCGGGATTAACATTATGGCAATCCACTTTAACAACACGGCCTTCTTTTACAATTTCATATCCAACAGGCCCGGATTTCCATCCTTCCGAGCCCATTTTTGAGTAATTTTCCACCAGGTCGCTTTAGGGATCGTTTTGCCACTCTCAATGATGTCTTTCCATAGATATTTGAATATTTTTTTTTCTGAATCTTTTGCCCGTAGTTGAGGCTAGACCTACAATAAAGAGGATGTACCAGATTGTTGAGAGGGTCATTGTGTTGATTACAAGGGCCCTTTCCAAAAGAGATACAACCCACACCATTGACCAAGTGGAGAGTCTTTTTGGTGAGTTGTCATTGTTTCTTACTACCATTCCAATATTTAAAATCGACGTAGAATTGTCTCTCGGAAGTGTTATAAATTTATTTCAATTGAGTTTAGCTTCCGATTCTTTGCCAAAAAGATCAAGGGTGTTATTACCTGTTTGTAGGGAGGTCTATTTTTTTTTTGAGATTATTGACAGATCATCAACTAGTGTTGATGCCTATAATTTATAAACTTACGAGATTTTCAAGCCTTAAGTCTCTTCATTATTTTCATCATTGTGAGTAGAACATCTTGTTGGATCACGTAGAGGAGGGGGGCGAAGGGGCATCCTTGTCTAAGTAAACGAGACAGGGTGAGATGGTCTGTTTTTTTTTCCATTTGTTATAACAGAGGTAACAAAGTTCACGTAACGCATTTTCACTCATAGTCTGAAGTTTACCCAAAAACTTCTCCTTCTCAAAACTTTCAACACAAAATCTGAGTTAAACTTGTCATGGGATTTCTAAAAGTTAATGAGTAGGGTTATGTGTGAAAGGCTGCCGTAATCTATAACTTTCATAACCTGCATAATGGTGATGACATTGTCTAAAAATAGTCTGCCTTTGACAAAACCTGATTGGTTTAAGTGGACTAAGGCGGGAAGATAAGTGGTTATTTTTTTTGACAAGACTTTAACAAAGATTTTGTTGGAGGCAATAAGTAAAGAGATTAGATGCCAATTGCGGATGTCCCTCTTGTTGTTTTTCTTGTACAAGAAAACTATTGTACCCTCCATCATGTACTTACCAAATTTTATCATTTTAATGAAGTCGTTAATAATTTTCAGCAAAATGGGTCTAAAGGTACCTCATGTATTGGAGTAAAATTCAATTGGAAGTCCATCCGGTCTTGGGCATTTGCTAGTTGCCATGTTAAGACACACGCTTGCTTGTTCTTCCATCGTGAATTCTTTTTTTTTTAAATACTTTTGATGATATGAAATTATAGTGTCAAAGTTTTTCCATAATCTATCCTCATCGAAAGGATCCATAATGGGTCCTCCAAAAACTTTTTTTGTAGCCAGCGGATTTTCATAGTTGCTAATCTAGTCGGTTGTTTGGGCTATAGGAAATGTAGGATCAAAAGAGTGAAGAAGTTCCTTCATCCCAATTTGACCCCTAGTTTCTTTAGTATTTATGCAGAAACTTTTTGACATTCCGTCACCATAATTTTTTTTGCTTACCGCAGTATGACGTTGTTACTCGTCTTCCCTTGTTATTTGAAAGTTTTGTCACTTGTCTAGCCAATTATTCTTTTGTTTTGTCCAATACCAATCCAAAGAGAGGTTCATTCTTATTTGTTGTTTTGCATGTCAAACTTTATGAAGGAAGGATTTTTTTTTAGCTCCTCATTCTATAACTTTGATATGCCTTAAGGTAGAGAGAATTTTGGAGGATTGTTGTATGCCTATATCGAACCAGTCAGCAACTGAGGCGAACTGTGAGTTTTCCTCTTTCCAATCATTCCAAAAGTCATGCACCCCTTCCTAACCCCTTTATCTTCTATAATGTGAGTAGGAAGGCAAAAAAAAAGGTTCGTTGAAACTTTCATTCCTTCCCCTATTGACATATCCAATGAGATGGGGTTGTGGTCTGAGAGGGGATCAACATGAATTTGGGTACACCTTGTCCGATACACATCTTCTAACGAACTAGTAATCCAATCTTGTATGAACAATTTGACGTTGTTCCGTGGATGATAACCATGAGAAGACTTGTGTGTTCGGATGTATTGTACGGTAGGCAATGACATCCACGAGGTTTTGATTTCTAAAAAATGACTTAAGATGACGACTTTCCTGACCGTTACCATGAGAGAGAGAGGAATCCAGAGAAGGGTCTATGGTGATATTTCAGTCCTCTCCTATGACCAAATGATCCACTTGGGGAAGACAAAGAGAGATCTGTTCTATAAAGGACGATTTTTCTTTCGATATTACCTAGGCATATATAGAAGCAAACCCCCATTTTACTTGGTCGTTGAGATTAAATTAAGTAATTTAATCCAAACCCAACAATCGAGAGTATCATAAAAGAAATCAATAAATTCACTCTAAGATGTACACCCCTCCTTTGGTACCGTCGGAGGGGGCCCGCCATTGGTCCCCTACCCACCAATTACCCATCTTATAAATTTGATCGCTATTTAGTTTAATTTTCTGAAGAAGCATAATGTTGATATGGTTCTGGTGAATCTAAGTTTTGAATCTAGTTTTTATCTTCTTACGATTCTTATCGCAAATGCCTCTTACATTCCATAAACCAATTCTAAGTTTGGGTGGAGGCATGTATGTCTCTATGCCAGTGCTCGACCTCAATTTGGATTGACCCGTCCTCTTGTCCTACTTGAGTATGCAATGTCCAGGGGTTTCTCAATGCCTAAAACATAAGTTTTCTATATAGTTCCCTATATGTGGATGGTTGCTCATTGAGGTCTTTGGGATGCTCCCCATTGATGCCATCATGGATTTCAAACATCACATAATCTCGTAGGTTTGTAGATTTGAAGAAATATGCTTGAGCCCATTAGATGCTTTTATTTACATCCGATATAGGGCCGTTCATTGATGGTTGGACACACATGATCATCTTGTACATTAGCACCATTTTCCCTGAAGATGATTGAAGAGTTCCTACCCTTATCATGATGTATGATCTTACTAATTTCACCCCAAACCCGTTTGAGAGGTATCCTTGAACGAGCTGCGAGGCCTGTTCAAGGGTTGGAGGGTTAGCAAGTTCCCATGATGCCATCGTCAATGCGCCTGATTGACTTTGAACTGACATCTACTCAGCCTGTAAGGCTGCAACCTTAAAAACCAGAGAGCAAATGATGTGTGTAATCCGTTGTTGGTGGTGGGTGGCAGATAAAGTGGACATGCCATCAACAGGTTGTTGGGGGCTAGCCTCTAGGTTGGCTTTACCCATTCCTCTCGTGAGTGAGATTTCACCCTGGATAAGGTAGGCCTTTTCAAAAGAGGACACTAAGCGGGTTACCACACCGCTGTCACTGGTGTGTTCCTTATGTAGGGCGAAATTGTTGCCTTGTTGTGGCTCTTGAGACTATTGTTGGTTTGTTTCGTTTCTGCGAGAGTACTTGGTTGACGAGACAACAACTGAACCAATAACAAAAGTGGCTCCAATGCCTGGAGTGCATGGGGAGCTGCCTGCACCTGCCCGAAAACTTAGAAGTCTTGGTGAAGGTAAAACTCCTGCGTATTCCCCTAGTGGCCGATGAGTTGATCAGTGCAGTTGTCCTTTTATCAGAGCCAGCACGATTTTGACCACCCTTCTGTCTGCTCCTTGCATTAGGTGCGGACAAAGGTGGGGTTGCAATTGCCCCTGTAGAAATGATGGAGATTGACGGTGGTCTGGTTCGTCCCTGTCCGCTCCCTAAAACGCCAGACCCCCAGGAGCTAAAAATTTGGACCGGATTTCGGCCCGAAAACTCAATTTTAATTTCGTTCAAAAAATCTAATATGTCCGTTTTGACGAAATGGCCGTTCAAAGCCAGAAGTGTCCAAAGGTTGAGGCGGTACCCCTCCCGTTGGGGGTTGAGTTGAACCTGCAACGTGGACAACGGGTGCCGGTGGTTGCCGTTGTCCCCCACCTTAAGGTAAAGCCCTAACTGGGGCAGAAACTTTGCTCCCCAAAGCAATAAAGTTGCTCCTTTGGGGAGGATGGTTAAAGACGGCGTGTGTGAAACCTGCTACAGTCGGCTGTTGCTGTCCTGACCCTTAGGGTGGGAACCCGGGGGGCCTGGGGCAATGGCATGAGGAGGGGTGTACCCTCTACCTTGTTGCACCACATTCGAGCCTCCCTCCCCACCACCACTTCCAAAGGGAGGAACAAAGGAAGTAGTACAAAGAGGGAGATTGGTTGTGTTATCATGACAATCTTTTCACTCATTTCGGTACCAGTTGCAAGATGTGAACCACGACGTCAGACTGTCTACCACATATGCAGACAATGTGTTTATTCCTACTTCCAGGTTGAGATGAAGAAGGGTATTTGGATCCACAGTTGACCTCATATCTTGAAATCTTTGTTTAACACCCCTCTGTATTCCGAATTTCACATTTACCAGATGGGGCATCATGTCGTCCTCAATACGATCGTACTCTTTGACAATTTTGTAATAAGCCTACCCTATCATGGTTCTGACAAAGGAGATGATGTACAAAAAAAATCTTATTGCTATTATCCAATAGTTTGCCCTCTTTTCTCTATCTTTTTCTTCCTCTCATTCCTTTCTCGGCATCCATGAGCGAAAAACTGCCATTTCGTCAAAATGGACATTTTTTATTTTTTGAACGAAATTGAAACTGATTTTTTTCAATTTTTTTGACAAAAAACTCGGTATAAATTCGCTGCTCTTGAGGGTCCGACGTTTTTAAAACATTGGACTCCATGTATATATCTGGACCTAGCTCCAGACCAGATACATCTGGGCGGTCCCCCCAAGATGTATCTGGTCTCAAGTTTGGTCCTGATACATGTAGGGGGTCCAACGTTTTAAAAACGTCGGACCCTCAGGAGCAGCAAAATGTAGACGAGTTTTCAGCCAAAAAAAAAAAAAAAAACTCAGTTTCAATTTCGTTCAAAAAATAAAAAATGTCCAGTTTGACGAAATGGTAGTTGAAGGGAGACTCAACACTTCTTACCTTCCTGCCGAAAGTGAATCGTTTGTTTCTTACTTGCCATAGCCACCTTATTGGGTTGTGAGCGTGCTATGTAGGCGATTATGTTGCGACCTTCGACATGAGTGGTACCCTTGCCCATAACTTTTGTTCGGGTTTCAGACGACAATCTTCTAGGTCTGAACAAATCGGGAGTTTTTCCTGCCTACTCAAGTTCTCATAGACACCCTGAAAAGAGAACACTAGAGTGTGTTCCTTTCAATCGGATTTGGGCTTGGTTGAAGTCATCGTTGACATCTCCACTCACGACCCCGTTTGCGCTAGATACCCTCACATACTGGGATAATTTAGGGACGTTACCTTGTGTGTAGCATTCTTTCAATAGTATGTGAATGCGAGACTCTTCGGTTGCGTCAATGGATGATTGGTGAGGGACGTTCTCAAGTTCCATTGAGGACAAGTGGAAAACACATAGAAAAAATAGCAGGGGGGGGGATAAGTCAATAAAAGGATTAGATAAAAAAGTTACCCCTTATGCAAATGGAATGAATTTGTATCGTCTAGAGGATTCAAAGATTTACTCAGGTTATCAAGTCTTCCTGTACCAAAATGAAGAGGTGGAGAGTTGCTGTAAGAAACTCAAGTTAAGATTTGAGGAGGCAAGGGGGTTAATGTTGAGTTAAATCACAAACTTACAACACTTCAAGTAATGCACATGATCAAAAATAATTCACAAAACAGTTTGTCATCTAAGAAAACCAAGATGTGTGAAGACATGTGTGCAAGCCTAATATTATGTTAGCAATAAGGTAAAGTTTATGACTTTGGCAAATCTACCTCATCAAGTCAGAACCGAGGTAGTCCGACTATCCTGACAGTAACATCAAGGTAGTTGTCAAACCTAATATTTTGTTGATAAGTTGATATAATATTTTACTTGTCAAGTTTAATCAAGATGGTTTAATTTTATCTTATTTTCTTATAATATTTGATTGCTTTTGATGGTAAGTCCTCTCCGGACTAATTTGGATATTGTAGTTTGACTTTTGTGAGTTAGGTATCAAAAGGACTGAGATTGAGGTCGAGGTTTCACACTTGGTTGAGGTTGTCCTAGTCAACCGACGTACGTTTCGTAGTTAGGAGATCAACGCCGTTAGGAACTGACGATATTCGGGTCTGCTTGATGTTTAACCAAACGTACCTATACTGCAGCGAAACGATCAAACACCCTCGACTGATCTACCTCTGCGATCGCATATAAAAGCTTTCGCACGTGGATCAACAGTAGATCAGTAGGGGTACGCCCCTAATGGTGGTGACGACCCCTTAGGGAAGGTAAGTTGTGCCCCTCGAGAACCTATCCTGTCGTAGGGAACCATGGGAAGTACGGTTGGCGCACTCGGCTAGAGCAGCGAAGGTACGCTGCAACCACATCTGTCTCGGCGGTTTGTGGGGTTATTTTGTGTTATCCCCAAGTTGTCTCTTGTTTGTTTTGTTTAACTCCTGCGTGACATGGTCGGGAGGGCTCCCGCACTTTGCGAAAATAAGTGGGAGCCGATGCGCTCGACAGCGTGTTCGATTTTAGAGATCGGATCATGAATGAAAAATGCAATGCTCATCTTCGACCTCTTCATCTGAAAAGATCAATTTATCATTACTATAATCCCTGAATTTATTTCAATCCCTTTCTTCTATCTCCCTGTCCTCTCTCTCACCTTTCTCCTCCTCCTCCTCTTCCTGCTCCTCTTTCGATGATTCTTCTTCGACCACTTCCCTTTTTCTCTTCTCTCGAGCAGCCAGAATGCCTTCTTCCATTTGTCTTCTTCATTGACTTTCTCCTCATTCCCCATCTTGACCTCCTCTCTTTCCTTTTTCTCTCCTCCGACGCCATCAATCTCCATCCGTGGATCCGTTGTGGATCCCGTTTCTTCCTTTTTACGGATCGTTCAGTAACCTTTTCCCTTCTCTTCCCGAGGGGGAAGGTTGGATTGCGAGGGATGATTGATTTGAACAACCCTACGAAAGTGTACAACAACGAGACCCTTGAACCGAGATCGTTCTTTAAAAACCATGATAAACGACAAACATTGCACAAGGACTTAACTTCGGATGATGAATTTACCGACTTTAGGGAAAACGCGACGAACTCTGACAGAGATTCCATCCTCCAAGGAAATCAGGGACAACCTTCAGACTCAAAGATTACAAACTACCCGTATAAGCTCCTGACAAAAAAAGTAAAATCTCATGTGAGGAAAGTGTATTCAGTCTCGAAGGAAGGGTGTGATCCGTCCTCAAGCTCGACAGGGAATAAGAAGAACGATCCAAAAACCCGAACAGTGAAGCATGTGCTAGAGTTTGCACAACCAATGAGGACACTGTCACGACCAGACAACGAAGCAATAGTGAAAGAGTTAATTGTCCCCATTACTTGAACCCATAAACCCAATGGTCCGATGGTGCTCGCAAGGCTGAAAGACAATGAATCTATATCTCTACCAGCTTGAAGATCAACGACACCCCACCAAAAGCCTAACTGAAGAAACAAATACTATAAAAAATTATGGCAGAGTGTGTTTCTTGCATGATTCTACCCAATCCCATTAGGAGTAGAATCTTGGTCAAAATCCCGGGAAGAGGTAAACTTGCAATAGATGTATCATTCGTGGCAATCAAGGGAGAAACTCGAGAGATACAGAACTTAAAAAACCAACTCTTCCATTGGATTTTGATGATGCACTCTCTCGATGTAGGGATTGATTAACTGAAAAACATTCAAATTATGAAGGACGTTTCGACGTATGTCATAGCAGAATGGATTGCACAGTCAAAGTTGACTGATACCCTAACCTCCTTTACCTTCTATGAGAATTTGGACCCTTCCCCACCCCCCTCGGTCCTCCTAATGGGAAGGAAGGCGAGAGAAAGAGGAAGCCACATAACAAACCTGAACCTTCTATGTCGGTGTCGCACTTTTTCCAGTCAAACCACTTCGGGAGACCGGAAAGCCAACAGGCTGTCACACAGGATTTTGCTTGTGCTTGCAATAAATAAAATAAATTAAATAATGCAAATCCCTTCCTGTTGTGTGCGTCCGACTTCGAGCGATAGCCTTCAATTGCGGTCTTCGTCGGTCCCCGGTCTTAGGAATCTTTTATTTTGATTCGGAACAACAGAGAATCATGCAAATAAGTGATCATAATATTGTGAGGTGCTATGCATGCATCATTCATATCAATCCGATTTCGAGAACTGTGACATAATCATTCACGAAGCAATCGTCAAGCAAA
>BFEA01000007.1:579491-605782 GCA_003427395.1 Chara braunii | reverse complement strand
AGAATTAAAAAAAAAGAAAAATTCTAAAATAATGCAATAAATAAAATAAGGCGATAAACTAGAACTAAATAATTTTTCAGAAAGTAATACTCGAGACTGAAACCCAACGGTCAATCATGAACCCGCCTTGCGCTTGTCAGTCTCAGATCCTCGCGATAAGACAGCCGGTTCGGCACTGCAGTCCCATAACGAGATACAAGAGGTCACACCCCCCCTTCTTAAAACGCAGCACAGACCTAACCTCATCGGGTACCCGGGTCCGATGGTAAGGAGGGGGCTTATGACCCTCCATGGCGGGGGTGATAGGCCTCCTACCGATGTGGCCGCGGGTCGCTCTCTCTTTTGAGGCATCACCGCGCGGCGCTCAATCGGAGCTCGATCAGAGACGAGATACTTGGGGTCGGCCAACGTAGGCCGTGGACCACAGCCCAAGATTCGGACCGTTGATTTTCCCGCGAAGTGACAGAAAATGAAAAGGGAGGCCGCGTCCAGAAGCCGGTAGGGTCATAATAATAATAATAATAATAATAATAATAATAATAATAATAATAATAATAATAATAAGAATAAGAATAAGAATAAGAAAAGAGTGGCGATTCAAATTTCCTCCACGCGACAGCTCCGCGTGAATAGTGGTACAAGTCCACGCAGATCCCACTATATCAGACCTCCAATATAGCTAGGTCCTACTGCGCGGAGCTTAGATGCACAGACCCGGTACAGGTGATATTCGAAGGGTTAGGCCTGCCTAGGCCGCAATACCACCACCCGAACTCGAAACCCAAGCAGTTGGCCTCTCTACGAAGTGACGGGGACCGAGAGTGAACCCGCTTCTGAACATAGGTAAATTAATAATGACAGTAATAATAGTAGGCGGACAACTGTCACCGGATTACTCGGGACTAAGGCAACGGTCTTGATCCGTGTATCGATCAGGCGTTCCATATTTTTTTCTCTTTTTAATTTTATTTCCTTGTCCCCATCCTTTACTCCATTTTTTTCCTTTTCTTCCCGACAGCTACCTGTTTTTCGTGCACCTGACCCATAACCTAGCAGAAGGGCATTTGGCGCGCAGTAGAAAAGACTGCGCCAGCCCCTTCGCTCTCACGTCCCAGGGCGAGCCCGACGGCTACCACGGCCAAAGGCCGGTAGTGCTCTACTGTACAGCAGGGCGCCGAGCCTGCGTGGACCAATGGAAAGTCCTGTGGCGCACCGTTTTGCTGAGGCAGGCACCAAGCAGGACCGGTCCACGTCATGGTACAGCCCAGGTACCAAGTGTCATAGTGTTTCGGGAGTAGCTACAGATCGCAGCACTAAAGCTAAGGGTGGTACCAAGTAGGGACTTGGTACTCGGAGGAGGGCCGGGACATCGCGCCCCCCGACATAATACCAAGCCCCCACCCAGCGTCCCCGCTGGGTCGGAACGCATGATCAGCCGGTATAAATCAGTGTAGACTAGCAGTAGACGCACTCACTCTTACCGCTTCTTGCGGCAACGCTCGCACAATATTCTTGCGCTGTCCTGACTTCCCACACATCCGCTTTGCTCACGCTCTCCTTCTTAAACATACACAACCTTTTTCAAACTGCACTTACCTCCTTTTCCTGTTTTCTTCTGTTGTTCGCCATTCTCGCTCCTGTTTCGTTTCTCCACAACACACCTTCCTTTCCTTCTTAGTAGTGTGCTCGTCTCTCATCTCTGCACCATGCCTGAAGCACGCTGTGGACAGGGTAGAGGAAGAGGAGGGAGAGGGGGTAAAGCTAGGGAGGAGCCGCCGTCTCGTGCGCGGTGCGATTATAGTTCCGAAGAGGAGGAGGACGAGGAGCCACGCGGCTAGGGCGCTTATTCACGACCTTACCTTCGCTACTTGCTGCCATCGTGGTACGAGAAAACTCCATCTCCAGACAGAATGGAGTATTTTCGAAAAAAATTCGAAGCACGCTATGGCGCGCCCAGTGCTTCCTTTCCTCCTTATATTCCCAAGGCTCCTTCCACATCCGCTTTAAGCAAGGCCATAGTGCCATCTTCGTCTTCCTCTGTCCCATGTGCTGTCTCGTCACCTCATCACCCTAATCACTGCATTCTCTTCAGCATCTTCTTCCTTCTCTTTCTTTTTCAGCTTGAGCTCATGGCCATATTTTACGTCTTATACAAGCATGATTTTTTTCAGCTTTCTAAATCTGATTTCGGCTAACAGGGTTTTTTTTTTTTTTTTTTTTTTAATTCACTGTCCACTTCATAGCGTCCCAGGCCTGAGAGTTTGGCTTCCTTAAGGCCGGGGATGCAGGTTCCTCGTGAACCAGGCCGCTTGTCGGCCTCCAAATAAAATATAAGAAGGATTTTTGTCTACTTGTTTGATTTGTTCTGCTCCTGATCTTCTGTACGAAGGTTACCTTAGCTCTTGATCAGGCATGTGCCAGGTACGCTGTCCAAGTAACAAGGGCACTCTCTGTCTGCCATGCTGGGGATGAACCATACTAAACCCTTCTTCTGGTTTCCTGGCCTGAGTAAACCTCTCAAGTGACACGGGGGATACCAAACCCTGTCTTCTTTCTCTGCCTTGAGTGAGGCGTTTCCTCAACTTCTCAGACAGGGAAAAGGGATACCAAATCCTTTTCCCTTTTCTCTGGTCTGGGGAACTTTAAATGAGCCTTTGTATACCTGCAAAACAACGAGTCCCACAGACACCAAACTACGCCCCAACAAGTAGGCTCCACAACAGTTATCAGCCAGACAACATGTAACAAAATAAAACCCATAAATAAAATAATAAATAATAAATAATAAATAATAAATAATACATAACAACTCTTCACGCCCAATATTTATCGATTGCCTTGATTTCGACCCACCATTGATCAGGAATACCAGACGTCCCGTCAGTCTGACATACCTCATTCGGCCCGCCTCAGGCCAGGACTAGTCAGACCATTTGTCTTGACAGCCCCTTTGACCTGCCTCCACGTCAGGACCAGCATACCCACTACTCGAGTATGGCAGCCCTTTGGCACTCTCGCCAGGACACCCAGACTATAGCGGGTCTGGTCACCCTATGACAGTAGACGCCCCTTCAGTCAAACTGTCCGAACCCGGATTTGATCACTGCGGTCAGGGACCGACTCACCGCCTAGATTTTTGAACGTGGGACCCTGTCTAACCACAGTTCCAGGCTTTGGCGAACCTCACTGAATTGCATCCTCTGACTGCGGTAGGGTTCCAGCTGACCCCTTTCGACCTCATAGGCCAGGCTCCCGGAGTCTTAGCCTCAGCCGACTACGGAACTCGACACTCGCGTCGGGGACCTGCGGACCCCACCAGATTGCAACCTACTGCGGTAAGGCTCTGGCTGGCCCCGACAATCAATGCATCCTTAGGTTAGAGAAGAAAACTCCCAGGCGTAGACAATCAGACAAGCATATCATAACCCACAAGCAGACCGCCCACGCCCCATAAAAGGACAAACATTTCTCAAGAAACGCCCCATCAGTCTCGAGAGGTACTGAATAACAACATGATAACAAGCACCAAGCCCTTACAGGAGACCTCCTTTTAGTCTCAAGAAGGATGCTTAGTGCTGTCCCTATAGAGGTCCATTCCCTCAGATGAGAATTTTCTTTTATTTTTCAAGAGACGTCCTGTCAGTCTCAAGGAAGTGCCGAAATGCTGATCTCCGAGAGGTCCCCTCCCTCATCCGAGCGAAGACAGACTCTTAGCCAAAGACACGAAGTCCCTCTACCGACCACTGGTCAGTCAAGTAAAGCTGAATTTCTTTATGCCTGCCTTCGTCTGAATCTCTTGGATGGACATTTTACTTAGAGACACGAAGTTCTTCTGTTGATAACTCTTAGTCAGACAGAACTGAACCTTTCCATGCCCACCATGCTCTTCTCTATATCTTAGGATAATACAGATCATATCTGTTGATGTGCCACAACCACGAGCTTCTCGGATCTTTAACACCGTGTCAATACTCATGAAATTGATTTCACAGTTATTTCTCCACTCTCAGGGACTTGATTCTCATGAAACGACTGTAGCACTGCATCAAAAGATATAGTCTTATTAACTTTGCTGCTTACTGAAACAAAAAATTTACTGACGTGCTTGAAAAATTAAAATGCTGAATTAACCATGCACGAACGATCACAGTCTCTTGAAAATTCAGTCTTGCTGTCTCATTGTCTCACTGTACTTTTTCTCTTAGTTCTTTGGAACTGTTCTCTTACTTAGATGACTGACCTCTCTTCCTTCTCCTTGAGGTTACAATAGGAATCAAATCTGAGTATCTAAATATGAACTTACGAAGTCTGGAACCTGATACCATGTCATGAACCCTGGATCCTGTCAATTTCTGAAATCTCATAAACCTTGCCTTCTGCCTCTCCTGTGATTCTGTAAGGACCAAGCCATCTGGGCTCTAACCTTTTAGTCCATTATGTCTCAAGGGAACTGTCAAATAGAAGGACAACATCTTCAATCTTCATTTTATCTTTTCTTATATATATTTTCCTGTTCCATCCCTCTTGATCTGATAGTCAGCTGAATACCATTCTTTTTGCAGCATCCATCGCTGCCTGATCTACTTCTGATATCTGTCTCATTCTAATTTGGAGGAGCTCTGAGATGGAATAGTCTCTGTCGCTTTTTTGACTTGACCATGTCTTGACAATACTCTCTATTCGCAATGTAGCATATTGACCATACCACAGAGTAAATCGTGCATAGCCAGTAGTTCTCTGGACCGTGATATTGTCAGCGTATACAGCAGCTCTTAATACTTTCGGCCAGTTACTGATATTTTCTTCACACCACTTGGCCAGTGAATCTTTCAAAGTTTTGTGACCTCTTTCAACAAATGCATTAGCTTGAGGATGGTAAGTAGTCACATACTGAATTATGACACCCAATCTAAGTGTGGTTCTTTTGACAATCTCATTTATGAATTCTGATCCTCTGTCTGAGACAAATTCTCTGATAAAAGGATACTTGAGATAGACTTCTTCTATACAGTCAGCCACCTGTTCGGCTGTCTTCCTTTTCAGAGTTTTTGCCTCAACATATCCAGAAAAATTATCTCTCATGTTTACTATATATCTCAGCCCGCCCTTGCCTGGAGGCATAGTGATGAGATCCAGATGAACTCTGCTACCTGGCTCTACCAGGATTGTAGGGAATAGGGGCTCGATCATTCTTGTTGTAGACCTCTTCTGACATAACACACATGACTTACAATATCTGTAAATCATGTCTCTCATGCCAGGTCAAAAATATAGTTTGACAGTTTTGGAGTAGGTTGCCTTAGCAGCTCTGTGGTCACCAGCAACCCCTTCGTGTAGAGCAGTAATTATCTCCAACTATCTCTCTTTACCACAGACCATTCTTAGTGGAGGTAGGCCTCCCTTACCATCCCCAAAGAGATGTCCCCTTTTTAACCTGAATTTTTTTCTTAGATTTTTACAATAATATTCCTTTAGCTGCTCCTTTTCCATCTTCTTGCCAATCTCCTGATAATTTTCATCATATTATTCAAAGAAGAAAAATACCTCTTCTTCCTTCTTTTCACTCTCTTCTTCTTCCTTTGAACCTGAGCTTTCCCCAATTTCATGAGCAGCCACTGCTGCTGCATTAACTCTAGCATACCAATCGTTTGGTTCATCTTCTTCTTCTTTCCCTAGAATCGACTCATAATCGTATGCGCTTGGGATTTCTCCCCAACTGTCTCTCTCTTCGGGCCACAGACTCCACTTGTAGGAGCATGGTGCTTCATAATCCTCATCATTTTTTTCATTAAGGAAATTATCAACATATGCAGATTCTTCAATTGTTTCATTCACATCTCCTTCTTCTTCTTCTCGCCACTCAATCCGGCTTAAGCCATCCGCTCTGTTTTTCTCAGTGGGAATCTTTTTCAGCTTAAAATCATATGTCCAGATGAAGGCGATCCATCTGCTGACTGTTGGATCTTCCTGTTGGTGTTTTTTAATGACACCAATCACAGCAGATGCATCAGTCTTTAGGATGAATCTTCTTCCTAGTACGGAGTGCCTAAAGCACCTGAGACTATGAATGATTGACAACAACTCTTTTCTAAATTGAGTATAGTCTCTTTCTGTTGAATTGAGAGTCCTGCTCTCAAATCTCAGAGGTCTTTCTCTCCCATTTTCATCTTTCTGAATGAGCACCCCACCCAGAGCAACTGACCCTCCATCCGCCTCAATGATGAAAGGTTTTGCCTCCTCATCATCATAATATAACACTCCCAACACTACACCACTATCTCTAAGTTTTTCTTGTAATGTTTCTGCAGCAGCCTGTCTTTTATCATTCCATGCTAAGTTAGCCCCTTGCCTTACCATCTCCCTCAGAGGCTCTGCAAGGGTAGCAAAATGAGGAATAAAAATCCTCCAGAATCCGCAGACCCCCAAGAAGCTTATGACAACTCTTTTGAGAGGCAGAGGCCAGTTTAAAATCTTATCTATCTTCTTGGGGTCAGGACTCCCACCCTTGGAGAAACATCTGAAGCCCAAAATATTTACCTCTAGTTGGAAGAGAAGGGACTTTGGTCCACTGGCGGTCAGATTATATCTCTGAAGTCTTTCTATGACCATCTTTACTCCTTCAGCATGTTCCTAGACAAACTTTCTGACTCCCCCCGTGATCAAAGTCTCATCTCTTACCAGGGGTCCTTTTACAGGATTATCATCTATGTAGGGACTAGTTATCTCAGGAGAAATATCTTGCATGATTTTGATCATACCCCTTTGAACCACTGCCACGCCGTTAGTCCAACCCTGAGGTACAACACACATCTGAACAAGTCCTCTTGGCGTGTGCATGACAGTCATTGGTCGGCTAGTGAGATCAATGTGAAACTGATCATAGCCAGAATACAGATCAACTATAGAGTAAATACATCGACCAACAAAAAATTCAGAGAGGAAATCTGCATTAGGAAGACTACCTGCATCACGTACCGTCACAGAATTGAGCTTCTGAAGATTCTGTATACATCAAGGTACTTTACAACTTCTGCTTCTTCCTTCATGGTATACTTGGTCGGCGTATCATTCCATGAAACATGATCAACTGTCCAAATTTTGGTCATCTTGATCATGTCCACATCCTGCCGCCCTCTCTCTTCATCGTTAAAGGAGAAAGCACCAGAAAATTCCTGACACATAATGAAGATATATTCTTTCTTTTTAGGCATAATAAACTGATTCGAGCCTATCTTCATTGTGTCAAATCTCTCTTTAGTGACCCTATTCCCCAATTTTGCTGATTCTCTCAACGCTTCTATGATTCTCCTCTCATTTTCCAATGCTTCATCATAATCCTTTTCTATTAGGACTGCCACCGGGTTTTTCTTCACCCTTTTGGGCTTGTATTTTCTCTTTGACCCAGTGACTATTTTCCTAAAAAAAGGTGAGTCGATGCAAATCTCATCTCCATCTTTCCTCCCTTAGCATTCTCTACAACCCTTTTGAATTCTTCAATTTGTCCATCTTCGTCCTCAAGATTACCAAGGGCTTCTATCATTTTCGAAATCTGGTTGATACGTAGCGAAATCTCTTCCTTCACTTATGGTTTTCCGTCTGCTTTTAGCCTCCTAATCTTTTCAGTAGACTCTTCTCTTCTGATTGAATCAGCAGACAGTTGATGCTTGAAATCACTTTTTGTACAGACCATAAATGTCTGTTCCTGAGCAGTCTCAGGATCTCGTAGGCCGATCCAAGATGACCCCTCATGACTGAAAAATTGGACTGTCTCCATCCTATGCAAGAATGGAGTTCCCAAGATACAGTCATGGTCCAGATCCGGCACTACAAAACCCAGTAATTCCACAGTCATTGTCCCAACTCGGATAGGCAAATTGTCTATAAACCCTGCCACAAACAACTCTCCTGCAATATTGCTCAGTACATTTTGGGCAGGCCTATCAATAATCAAATTACATGCCTACATCGTTCTTCGTGAAAGAAGTATCATCTCTACCCCAGAGTCCACTAGGGCTAGAATCTTCACTTGGTTAATGCGAATTGTAAGGTGTCCACATCCCATGGTTGCGAATCTCATCTTGCAACCTGGTAGTGATCTGTTCACCTGATTGGGAAAAACTGATCCCAAGTAATTAACTTCCAAATTTTTCTTCTCAATTAACTTTTTCAACTCTTCTCTCAGTTTGGGTGCAAGTGTCATTTCTTCCTTGAAAGACAATGTCACTTCCGTCTCTTCCAGCATTTTAGCAATTACATCAGAAAACACTGTCTCATCATCCAAGTCACTCATGAGAATAAATTTTGCTCTTTCTCCCCTGTTCATTCTTTCCTTGTAAACGTTCCTGTTCAGGGTCATCAAGGATGTTAATCAATGACTCCTCAACCTTTTTCTTTTTCTTTTCCTCTATCATTTGAGGCGTCATACGGGTTTGAAGATTTTTCACTTCACCAATCCGGATACTAGGTTCCATGACGAGTTCTGGGGGTAAATCGTCATGAAACGACATCATGTTAGCCAGAAAGCGAACCATCCCCTTGAAAGACGATTCTACTAATTCAGAAGGATTCCGAGAAGCAGGATTCCCTTCTAATGGAGACTCACTTGTAAAAACCTTACTGGGCACACTCTCTGTCAATGTCAAGGATTGCAAGGATGACGTAATCGTGGTATGAAGGTCACTTGTTCCCTGTACTAGTTCATTAGGCAATTCTTTAATGAGAAAATGAACATTTACATTAACCTTTCTGTTCTTCTTAATCTTCATCTTTTCATTATGTTTAAGAGCAAGAAGCCTCTTACCTCCCGGATGTCTGGGGCCCAGCTTATTCCATGAACTATCACAGACATGGCCCATTGCATCTTT
The DNA here is from genome assembly GCA_003427395.1 of Chara braunii. Classification (NCBI taxonomy): domain Eukaryota; kingdom Viridiplantae; phylum Streptophyta; class Charophyceae; order Charales; family Characeae; genus Chara; species Chara braunii. The sequence continues at coordinate 596,918 of BFEA01000007.1, read as the reverse complement.
CTTTGCCACCCCACTCCTTACATCCTTCTCAAGAGGCTTGCAATAAGTGCTAGTGTGACCCCCTTCACCACAGTAGTAGCAAGTAAAACTCCTCTTAGAACGCTCATCATATTTTCTTCTTTCTCTGCTTCCTCCATCACCATTCTTTCCATTCCTTTTGGATCTAGAATAATCTCTCTTCTTACCATAGCCCTCATTGTCATCATCATCATCCTCATCCTCTTCACTTTCAACTTTCTTCTTCCCTCTGTCATCCACAACATGAATTGCAGCCCTTGAAGACATTAAGTTAGCCATCACTTTCTGAAGAATATTCTCAGCACTCAGATTGTTTCCTCTGTTCATACCATTCTCAGTCTCCCAGTCCTAGGTCAAAGTACCGATCTGATCTTGTGACCAGTTCTTATGAGAGACTGTAAGTAGAGTTCTTACAATTGCGACCATTTCATCCCATCTGAGAGGGTAATGCTTTGCCTGGTTAAGAACTGCCTGCCTTTCAGTGTCAGTAAAATTTGTCAAAAATATATGACATCTCTGGGCTTCGTCCAAATATGGAATTGTTCTTGCTGTTCGGATGAAGGTCTGAAGAAAAACATTGAAAGTGTCATATTTAGCTCTCCTGAGGTTGAGTAAATCCTTGGTTGTAGTTGGGACTGAGTCCTTCTCAAATTCATTTTTCATTCTCTCTTTGACCTCTTCCCATGTAGTGACACCTTCCATTAGTTCCTGAACAACTAACCTTGAGTCAGTATCACAGTATGATAGAAGATGCTTAAGCCGCTGCTTATCTGTCCAGCCATAACTGAGACCAAATAATTCATATTCGTCCAGGAAATCATTAACTTGAGGCCCTCTGAAACATGAAATTCTCTCATCTGGCCTCTTCGCTCTTGCAATATCTGATCCTCCTTTTATAGTGTCTGCTCTCTCGACCAGTTCCCGTATAACCCCAACCAAGGCCTCTTCATTGGTCCCTGCAGAAGAACTCGGTCTTCCTCGTCCTGCCATCTTGACCAAAGATTTTCCCGGATATTCTTTTCTCTCTTTATGCCACTCTTGTCCTTTTCTTCTTTGCCTTTCAATCTCTCACTCTTCTCGGCAAGGGATACATGCTCGTTTCTCTTTTCTCTTGTATGTTCTACCTCTTGAGGGTTCTGTACATATAGAACATAAGCAATAATAGATTGGGTAGTGATCAAGGGCAGTGCACTCCTTCTCAACCTTCCCTCTTTCATCATCCCTATTCAATCTTCTATTATACCCCTTTATAGTACCCCGAATCATAAAATATCAAGTCATGTGTATAATCTCATAATCAAATTGCATTGTTTACGGCCCGCTGTTGATCCTTCTTGCAAGAGAGACCCGTTCCTGAGAAGTGTGGTATGATACTCTCTCAGTAGTTCGCACTTTCACCACCTTTAATAGATAACTTATCTAAGTCTGGTCAGTAACAATTCTTAAGGCAGAATCTCTTATGCGGTCAAAGAAAGACTGCAAAAACTCAAGCTCATCTAGAGTTGAAAGATTCTTGTTAGAGATCCGAGGAGTCCCTTCTACCTTGACTATTCTACCTTCCAACACAACTCTTAGTGTCAGCTGTTCAGTCAAGCTGGGCATTGCTAAACATTATAAGCAATATCTGAAAGGTAGATCTCAGGTTGGACATAATCAGGGATCTCGAATCTATGTTCAAAGGTACTCAAAAATATTAATTTTACCATCAAAGTGAAGTCTTTTTCTCTCGCTCTACCAATCTCAGCAATAGCTTCCAGCAGAGGCATCCAATCTCTCCTGTCTTCAAATCCCTTAGCAATTGAGAACTCAGGGAACCGTTCAAATTGCCTTACTTCCTTCCCCAGCTTACCTTTCTCTTTAACTTCGCTGGCCACTCCTTGATTCTTATGAGACTAATATAAACACCTGTCTGACACTTCAAGTAATCATCTTCCTTTTCTAGGCCTGCGGGTACATAAATCCGTACGTCCAGGCTGCCAGTACTCAGAAATTTGACCACTGAGATGTGAAATATTATGGACCCTCTCACACAAGTCTCATATCTCAGGATCACAAAAGGATTATCACACCCTATCACCTCATAGAGTTTACCCCTCACAGTAGTTATCCTGACTACTGAGAGTATTCTTCGTGGGCCCTCTTCACTTTTTATGCAAACTTTATCATGGCATACCAATTGTTTCTTGGGAATGTGAGTCCCTCAACAGTTGGAGATGGCACCCCAACAAAAGGTCTGACATAGGTGCTAAAGGAAAAGTTCATTCCCTCTCGCTCTAATCTACTTTTCTCATCATGCAATAGATCTGATGCCCGTTGCCAACACACACATTTTCTACACTCCTCAAACCTTTGTTTTGACACGTAAATCCCAATATCATACTCATCAAGATCAGTGAAATAGCATGTAAGAACATATAGACTGTCCTGTTCCCGTTCTGGTTTCTTTATTGCTTCATACCTCACGATTTCATAAGGGATTACGGCCCTACATGCTATAAAATTAAGAGAATTTAGCAGTTTATCTGATTTAACCTTACTCAACCCTTCATGGCCTCTAATCAGTCTAAGCTCAGGTTTCTCTCTCAAAGGTACATAGCGTCGACTCATCTGACTCTTTGATCTCGTTTCACTTTCAAGGCAAACCCAATCACTGGAGACCAACTATCTTTTGACAAAATTATATCAGACAAGGGAGGAGCTAGAAATCCCTCAAAGATAGTAAATCGAGTAGATCCTGTGAAATTTTTATTTTCCCTCTCAAATCTCTCTTTCTCTCTTAGTACCACCTCCTCAGCAAATCCTCATCATCTCCCATATACTGCTTCAACACTTTTCTCCTTTAAGACATAAATTCTCACATCATACACGTCCAATTCCGTGAAATAGAATGTCAGTATGTATAATCGTTCCTGCTCCCATCCGCTCTCGACCATCTCATATCTGACAACCTCACATGAGAACACCTCTTTCTTGCTTAGAGTATTCAAGGACTTTAGGAGACATTCGACTTTCTCTTGACTCGGGCCTGAACCTCTGCCGAATTTTTACTTTCTCTGCCTGATTTTTTCTGCTGAAATCTTTTTAGTTCTCATGACCACCGCTTCTTTTCTCCCTTGTTAATACCATGTTGATTATCAGCAGCCAGTTAGTTCCATTACAATAACTGTTAGGTATAGGAGGAATCGGAGCAGTCTCATTTGTCACTGGCATTAAACCCCACTCCACTTTCTTCTTCTGCTTAGTTAATTCTGCCTTCTCATCGTAAAGAGACTGGATTGCAATTTTCCATAGCGAGTTGAAGGTCTCACCATCGTCACAGTCTTCCTTCTGAACATAGGGACGAATATCATAAATATCTCCCTCCAAGAAATGAGTCAGCACTACGCTGATGGCTGAATTGCATGAACGGTAGACCCAACAATGCTCATACTGATAGGGGAATATTCCTTTGGTAGTTACTTTCGAAAGTTCTCTCATTGCATCAGAAGTTAGCATTCTTGATGAATTCCCTGAACTCTTGATTCTTCCTTTCCCTTCTCAGTACTCAAAAGACATCATAGGCTCATGAGGCATACATGAATTCAAGTCTGATTCTCTCCAATCAATAATATCAATCTCCTTTCTCTAGTCCAGTGTGGAATGAAAATAATAAAATTAACATGAAACTCATAACATTATTAACAGTTCTCACGCCCTAATCAAAACTCAAAGATGATAATAACCAAGACTCTTTCCGGACACGAAAATTTTTTCATGTCCCCGACAACGACGCTATTTTTGTCGCACTTTTTCCAGTCAAACCACTTCGGGAGACCGGGAAGCCAACAGGTTGTTACGCAGGATTTTGCTTGTGCTTGCAATAAATAAAATAAATTAAATAATGCAAATCCCTTCCTGTTGTGTGCGTCCGGCTTCGAGCGAGACCCTTCAATTGCGGTCTTCGCCGGTCCCCGGTCTTAGGAATCTTTTATTTTGATTCGGAACATCAGAGAATCATGCAAATAAGTAATCATAATATTGTGAGGTGCTATGCATGCATCATTCATATCAATCCGATTTCGAGAACTGTGACATAATCATTCACGAAGCAATCGTCAAGCAAAAACAATGCAAGAGGCAAGACAGACCAACTCGAGCAAAGACAGAGTCAAATAAATGAGGGAAAAATGAAAACTCTTAATAGTCTCAGGGAGTACATATGAAAGAAAGCATGACCAGCATCAATCAAGAGTCCTCACTCAACCCTCTGAACTTTACTCTCCATCTGTCACTTTTACTGTCTGTCGTTTGAGCTTCTTGCCATGCTTTCGTACTCTCTGAGCCTGTGGCTTATGAATTTAGAGCCAACTGAACCCTACTAGTTCCAAGCGTTTCCAGCCAAGTCCCATGATACGGAAGTCAACCATGGCACAAAACTCCTTCCATAGAGTGGGAAGATATGGTTGAGAGAAAATGCCCCTCCTGAGATGCGGAAACTCTGAAGGCTCGATCACCGCCTCCGACTCATAGTCGATCACTGCCGGCGATCTGTATCTCTTGGCCAAGTCCACCAGTACACCCCAATAAGAGCCGTCAATGAGGTAGTAGGGGACCGGAGGCTTGAGATAGTCAGTGAACAACTTAGGACCAAAGCTATAGACTAGCTTTGTATTCCCCTGGAATCTCTCCGGTTTCCACTGCACATACCCGGCTGCTGCTGCCCATACTGCATTAAAATGAGGGTGTGTCTCATTTTCCTTTTTCAGGAAGATCCGTAGGTCACTGACTGTACCTTCAGCGAACTCAGTTAGAGCGATGAAGATAGACAAATCTTCACGTTTGAACTCATCAATCCTGACGTACTTGTAGGGAAAACTTTCGTTGGCAGCAATCTGGTTAAGCCTGTCAAGAACTGACTGGTCAACTGTGATGGGATTGATCTCTCTCATGTGTTTGGTAGGTAGTTACTCACAGACAGAGGAAAAAAACCGCTTGATTAAAGAGGGGTCTGCTGTTTGAATGTCCTTTGAAATACCGTTCTAGATGCTGTTCCGGGAATGTTTTTTCTGAAATGCTGTTTTCGGAATATAGATTAACTGTTGCAAACTGCTGACTGAAAACTGATTAGAATGCCATTGGGTGTTGATGAAGTAAAAACTGAATAGCAATTAAATACTGATCGTGCAGTAACTGAGTAACACTTTAATACCGCTCTAAGTACCGTTCCGAGTATTGCCTTGGACACCGAATTTTGCTCTGAGTGCTGTTTTCGAGTACTGTCCTCAGTACAGCTCCAAGCACAGTTTTGTTTACAGTTCTGAGTTCTGTTTTGAGTACTGTTCTGAGCGCAGTTCTGAACACTGTTTTAAGTACTGTTCTGAGTGCAGTTCTGAGCACTGTCTTGAGTACTGTTCTGAGTACTGATCAGGAAGCTGATTGACTGCTAACCAGAAAACTGAATGAGTGCCGATAGAGAGATGAATACCACTTGACTAATTGCTGACAAGAAAGAAAGAAAAAAAAAAAACCTGGTTGACCGCTGCTTAAATGCCGATTGATACAATTGTCGTATGTATTTTGTTGATATGTTGTGTGCCTTGTTGTGATCCGTTTCCGAAACTGGTTCGTTTTCTCTAACTTGTCCTCGTCTGATGCGAACTTGCCTTTTCTCAGAATTGAAGACTGAACCTTCTTACTGATTTCTAGCAACCACCTTCTTTGCTTCCTCAACGGATTCTACAGATGAGAGGGTACTGTGTAATCTTCCGTCAGATCCATGAATATAATATGTGTACTCAATGAGTTTTTGGTCTCTCACCAGCGTTAGCGCGTACTCCGTCATGAAAGGTTTTTGACGACGAAATTCCCGTGCCACTCTCTCTTCCCAGCCTTCTGATGTACCCCGGTGTAGTGAGTTAGTTACCCTTAGCACACCCTCGCATTCCATCTTTTTACGGAATATCTCACACTTTACCACTGTGCATAGAAGTCATGATGTCCGCTGAAAACTGGTCTCAAAGGGGTATCATCTCGACCTACTTTGGTAAGTAGGCTACTAACACTAGTTAGGAAGTCTAAGCAACTTAGAAAAGAAGTGGATGGATAATTGCTGATGGATCCTGTGCTGATCTTGCAAAGTCTGTACTGAGTTTAATGAGTCCGCACCGAATTAGCTGAATCTGGGCTCATTCGCTGTTAGTAACGCTTGTTTTCACCAAGTCCAGGCATAAGTGAGTTGAGACTGTGCCCAATCCTCAAACCTCAGATTCTTCACTAGTTTGTTCGATCCCGCGTTGATTTACTTGCGTCTGCATTAAACTGTCCGGATATGTTCTGGATTTTCCCAACTTTGGTTTACAATAATCAGTGTCTAGTTTCCAATATCCTGTGTCTAATTAGACACCGATTAAGTTTTATCCATTTACGGGTCACCAGAGCCTTAGCGGACGCTCAGACCCTTGGGTACCAGTTGAATGATAAAATGAACTGCGCTTGGATACTAGCCCTCAATGATAACAAGTGCACCACCTATCACTGGTCCACTCTCATACAATACTTCCCTCTTACACTCACTACTAACCTATAAAGGTCTCTTTTGTTCAGTGAGAGACGTAGGACATCCTCACCCAGCCTGCCCCTCCTACAGTTACCCTGCCCCCTTCATAGTACTGGCTACAGCCTGTCGAGGAGGGATAGAAAGCGGTGGGCAACTAACGCTCCTCTCAAAACTTCGTTGTGTTGTTTTCACTTGACTGAGACACTAACCCTCAGTTACTCACAAGATAAACCCCGAAATAATCAATCAAAATGCAGGGGTCTGACAAATGACCACGATTTCGCAGACCCGTTGTAGTTATCAGAACTCAAATTTGTCGTTTTGGAATACCATCAAGAGAGGGGAGTAAAGAGTTTTCCGTGTACCCCAGACGGAACAACGGACGAAGAGGTTCTCTTGTTAATTATAGGCTTTAACTGCTATACAGTGTGCAAGGTCTTTGGACGCATTTACTCGAGTAGGAACTCGTCCGGCACGAGCCTCAACTTTGAAGCTGAGGATCCAAACTCAATACTCGACCTTAAGCACAGCCCGACCTGATCCAAAACAAACCCTTTTCTCATCGATACCACTTTTGCAAAGGGATCGATATGGTTGGTGCTCAGAGCCTAGGCCCTTCGCCCTAAAGTCCTAACCACAGATATTTAGTCATTCCGCACCAAATTTCGTTAAAACATGTAGGAACTGAATCTGAGAAAATTGCCTGAGTACTCCAACAACTTTCGCCAGGTGGAGATCGACAAGGGACAAGTTTTTTGAGAGCAAGTAAGAAAAATGTGCTCAATGCGTTCTCACCATGTAGCCAAGGCCTGACGAACTATAACGGGTGAACTCAAGCTATTTTCACCGAGTTGAAGCTGATCCAGCCCGAATAGAATCACATATTTTTAGTCACAATCAAGCAAAAATTTAGCAAGCGTGTAAGAGATTTTTCTCAATATTGCTTTTTTTCTCCCCATTCATTCAACAATCAAGGCCATAAAATGTAGCCAATGAAAATCGCCCCAGCGTTCCCTCCAAAACATAAAAGCCCACTCTCATTCATTTGCAGACTTACTCGGTCACGCACTAGGGCACAATCTAACTTTCACCACTACTAACCAACCATTCAATCACGTGAACATGTGCCAACCGGCACGCTCACACCCTCGTGCAGTCACACAAAACGGTCACGTGGTACAGTTCATCGAAACGATCTCACAGTGTAATCACACGAACATGATCACATGACGCATTCACTCAATGCAATTGTAAGCGAAGAAGAGTCAGAGCCTCAGTTGTACTTGTAGTTTCCTCTCTCACGGGTCTCAGACACGCTAATACAAGTACTGCAATACTCTCAGGCTTTGCTGGCCAATCAAATAGGNCCTCAGTTGTACTTGTAGTTTCCTCTCTCACGGGTCTCAGACACGCTAATACAAGTACTGCAATACTCTCAGGCTTTGCTGGCCAATCAAATAGGTCACCCAWCACAAGGGGATGCATCCAATAGCCAYGCYAATACTATGATTATCCAGCARTTTMTCCCTTGCTAATCCCTCAGACWGATAACCCATACGTTGGATTCCTTCYRTGGTCTTGACGTTTTCGAATCATCAACACCWGYCGGGGCTATTTCMCCTGCTCACACGCTTACACARCSAACCAAGGGCTTTACCTCTGTCAGAACACGGCATAGTTGGTTAACATCGATCAACCGTTCTGATGGACTATAATAAAACAAAGGAAARAAGACTGAGATTAATGAAAATGAAGRRAATTATTACGCAATGGTYGGCTTCTTATYTGAGAGTTCGACCAAGGCAACTRTAAAAAGCGCCTAATGACCTTCGATAGCARAACCCCTTGYGGATTGAGGGTTACATGAMGGTGGSACGATAACTGATCATCAGGGCGGATGCACTGGMAAGTAAGCGAAGTCGCCTTCAAAGAAAGAGACCCCTGCTCGCCTCTTAGCCCTCAATCTTYCCCCGCGCACCCTCGTAACTCAGGTAACTATTCCAGTATAGAGCCTTRTRTCCAATCTTACCGCACGCGTCCTGYTCGCTCTTTACTTAGATACATTGATGCAGATAGCGAGCTTACAAGCTCACGTTTYCCCAGMTTGTTCTACTTACTCAGTGACCCGCATTCTCGTGTCTTTGCYCTGGCCCTACCTCGTCTGTTTCATCAYGACTCACTTGACAACCARTTCTCGGTCRATCAAATCATGYGCACACCAGTCAGAGTAACGGAGRCMTGTTTCTGCATCTYYTGAAGAAAYTGTCAGCGGAAGACTAGTTTGAGTCCCTAGRAGGACGGAAGCTCTCACCACTCCAAAACAAGTAAAGGATGACGTCAACTACTCCATGCGAGARCGCTGACTTTTTCCACGTTCCACAAGCATACAAACTCYATCGCGTGAGCGTGTGAGCGGCAGTTWTCATCGGTCGCATTCYACAAGCTCGCTCGCCACTTCGCTCATCCAGTCCCCCTCTTACATTGCTCAAGCACCAAGAACCACTACTTTGATCACTCATACRCTCTCTTTCTGATYAGTCAMGCGCGTCCTTTCCSTCTCTTCCACCGCCTTAACGTCTAGTCCTCTACCACAACATCATGGCCCACTGCAGCCCGGAGGACACAAGATGCTACGAGGGAGCGAGGAGGCAACGACGCTAGCAGGATTGAAGACCCGCGTTGACGTCAACTATCTCTCTCTAGAGTAGCCACATACGTTGACCTCCCTTCGCTCTCGCGGACTGCCGCATGTCATGTCATACTCCGCACGCTTGCCCCCCTTCCGCTTTTGCTCACACCTTCTCCTCTTTCGTTGACCGCCTTCTCGCTCTCCAGGCCATGCCACCTGTCGCGCGTGTGCCCGTGCATCTACACTTGCCTCAGCATCCCCGTTTCGGGTTCAGTCCCGTTCACCCTCTCGCCCAAGTGTTTTCTCAGACCTGTCTTTTCCCCCTGATCTACCTCCCACCCGTCCCACGGCCTCTGGGTGTCAGCTGTCGAGAGCTGGCCTCGGGTCCCTCTTCCACCGGCTTTTCAGCTCGGTGATACCTCTGGATCTCACCTGGTCTATTCCAGGACCTGAGGTCTGTTTCCCGGTCTCCGACTTCACTCATTTCACTCTCCCCACCTGAGTCCTTGTCCAGGTGAGCTTGTTCCAGGTCCGCCGTGTCCATTGAGGTATCGGTCTCATGATACGAGATTGTTACGTGCAATCTTGCTGTCACTCCGTCCCTCCTGCAACGCCTCTCCGCGCGATCTTTCGCCTCTGTGATCGCGTCCTGTAGTTTTCCATCAATCCGCATCTCCACCTCTTTAGCTCCTTCCACGTTAATCTTCATCCTCACTTCATCACCCCCATCGTAGTTGAGCATGACTGTGATCCAAGGCCCTTCCCCAGACATGGGTTTCCACCGGGCCTGGTGATACCAGCAACCAGGCCTCGAGCCGTGCAACGCCATAGCCACTTGGAATAACCAGCCCTCGTCCGGTAGACAGCGCAGCACAAACCACCAACTTCCAATAGCACGCCTTTCTCCACCGGAGCCTGCAGTACAGACTGCGTGCTACCAGGATGCGGACGATATCCCGTCTCCCTCTTCCTTTTATAGGCTTGCCTCCCTGCGTTCTGAATGAGGTATTCCGACTAGTCCTTTTCGGGTCTTACCGGATTCAAGAATTAAAAAAAAAGAAAAATTCTAAAATAATGCAATAAATAAAATAAGGCGATAAACTAGAACTAAATAATTTTTCAGAAAGTAATACTCGAGCCTGAAACCCAACGGTCAATCATGAACCCGCCTTGCGCTTGTCAGTCTCAGATCGTCGCGATAAGACAGCTGGTTCGGCACTGCAGTCCCATAACGAGATACAGGAGGTCACACCCCCCCTTCTTAAAACGTAGCACAGACCTAACCTCATCGGGTACCCGGGTTTCGATGGTAAGGAGGGGGCTTATGAGCCTCCATGGCGGGGGTGATAGGCCTCCTACTGATGCGGCCGCGGGTCGCTCTCTCTTTTGAGGCATCACCTCGCGACGCTCAATCGGAGCTCGATCAGAGACGAGATACTTGGGGTCGGCCAACGTAGGCCGTGGACCACAGCCTAAGATTCGGACCGTTGATTTTCCTGCGAAGTGACAGAAAATGAAAAGGGAAGCCGCGTCCAGAAGCCGGTAGGGTAATAATAATAATAATAATAATAATAATAATAATAATAATAATAATAATGATAATAATAAAAGAGTGGCAATTCAAATTTCCTCTGCGCCACAGCTCCGCCTGAATAGTGGTACAAGTCCACGCAGATCCCACTGTATCAGGCCTCCAATATAGCTAGGTCCTACTACGCGGAGCTTAGATGCACAGACCCGGTACATGTGATATTCGAAGGGTTAGGCCTGCCTAAGCCGCAATACCACAACCCGAACTCGAAACCCAAGCAGTTGGCCTCCCTACGAAGTGACGGGGACCGAGATTGAACCCGCTTCTGAAAATAGGTAAATTAATAATGACAGTAATAATAGTAGGCGGACAGCCGTCGCCGGATTAGTCCGGACTAAGGCAACGGTCTTGATCCGTGTACCGATCAGGCATTCCATTTTTTTTTCTCTTTTTAATTTAATTTCCTTGTCCCCATCCCTTACTCCGTTTTTTTTCTTTTCTTCCCGACAGCTACCTGTTTTTCGTGCACCTGACCCATAACCTAGCAGAAGGGCATTTGGCGCGCAGTAGAAAAGACTGCGCTAGCCCCTTCGCTCTCACGTCCCAGGGCGAGCCCGACGGCTGCCACGGCCACAGGCCGGTAGTGCTCTGCTGTACAGCAGGGCGCCAAGCCTGCGTGGACCAATGGAAAGTCCTGTGGCGCACCTTTCTGCTGAGGCAGGCACCAAGCAAGACCGGTCCACGTCATGGTACAACCCAGGTACCAAGTGTCATAGTGTTTCGGGAGTAGCTACAGATCGCAGCACTAAAGCTAAGGGTGGTACCAAGTAGGGACGTGGTACACGGAGGAGGGCCGGGACACCGCGCCCTCCGACAACGGAACGCATCCAAACGTCACGCAACAAGAGCCCATAATAGGTTTTGCTGCCGAGAATTAGAATCGCCAATTGAAATCTAAGAGGTTTGAGAGACTTTAATTGTAAATGCAAGAAAGTCGGGCTGGAATTTTGTTGTTGCTCACACAATGTGCAAATATTGTGTATTCAAGAAACAAAATTAGATAACACCAAATTGAAAGAAATTATGAAATATAGAAAGAGTACACAAATGTATGTCTCAACATAAGGGACTGCAGAGGTTGTAGTCGTCTTAGTTAATAAGAATCTAGGTAGATGGGTGTGGATGAAATCCGTTATAGGGGAAGAAGGTTGGTCTATCATGTCAATTTATGCACCAGTCATTTTTTGAGATAAATGTGATTTCTTGACATCTTTGCCAACTTGTATTCCATATTCGGAGAACCCGGTGTTTGTTGGTGATTGAAACATCATATTGAACCAATGTCTTGACTCTTTAGAAGTCACATTACTGAGAACAGATACTAGGATTTTATCCCAATTGAAAGAAGAATGTTTATTGTCAGTTAAACACAAAACTTTAAACCCCAATGAGAATGACTTAATGTGGTTTTAGCCAAGACCATCCAAGAACACCCCCGCTCTGTGCAAGCAACTATATTTTTTTCTTATCCGGGACGATTCATGGGATAGGGTGTGGTGCGAGGTGGGTACAAACTCCTTATCGGACAACCAACTGATTCTTCTAGACGTTCTTCCAAAAGAAACAGTGGAGAGGCATCGACTCCCCTTCAGGCTGAGTACCCAGGTATTGAAGGATAAAGCAGTTAAAAGGTGGGTCTCAACATACACGCAGACATGACAAAATGCGAAAGACTTATTCAACAACCTGCACACATGGACGAAAACAAGAATGATCATAGTTCAGACAGTGTTAAGAGAGTTTGCAAGAATGAAGACTGTTAATCGAAACTAAAATGAGAAAAGTCTAATAAAGAGAATTAAAGATGCAGAAACCAAGATGTGCAAATACCCCTTCTCTGATCTCTACTGGTTAGAAAAAATGACTGAATCCGTAACCCTAATAAAAGTATTAGAAATTCAAAAACAGAATGAATAAAAAAAATGATACATATTAGAGGAATAATTAGATACAACAAAATAACCAAACTAACCTTTAGGTCCCTGTTAATCCGTTAGACTACATCTTTAATTCGTGAACTTTCACATCCATTTGCTATCAATAATCCAGGTGCTACATGCACTATAGTATTACAGAGACATTGTGCCTATCAGACGACCCTACGACCCCCCAAATTTGGATCTCTTAGAGTTTTCATTTTTTTTCTCCCCAATAAGGATGAAGATTTCACAGTCAGGAAAAAATAAGACAAAACTTTCAATGGCATAACAAAAAATTAAGAAGACCGCTAAATTCATGGCCTCAGATAAATGCCCGAGCCTGGACTCGGATGACCTACCAATCGAACTATATCTGTGTTTTTAGAATGATTTCGTTCTTTACTTATGCGAGATTTAGAATAATGCCTTGAAAACAGGATCTTTTTTGAAGTTACAAAGGGACCGATAACTCCGTTGTACAAAAAAAGGGACAAAAGGCAAGTAAAAAATTGACGACCAATCTTCTTCTGGAACATATTTTACAAGTTGCTTCCAAAAATGTTGGCCCTGCTTCTGACAAAACTCCTTCCATATCTGATAAGTTGGGAGAAGGGAATCTTCGTTAAGAGTCGGTCTATCTTCGAAAATATAATAGTAACAATCCAAACTCTGGAAATAATTAGTAAGGAAAGGAGGGACGCGACCATCCTCTTACTAGATATGAAAAAAACATATGATAAGGTAGGCTGAAACTTCGTGCATATGTCATTGGTGTGGATGAAATTTGAAAGAGTCTTCCGTAAAGCGGTAGAAGCTAGTTAGTTTAATGCTCATTCGTTAATTATGGTCAATGGAATGTTGTCCGAGGAGTTTGATCTAACACGTTCCCCAAGGCAACGGTACCCCCTGCACCCCCTGATATTCATTCTCCAACTAAAAATATTATTTAACCATACTTGTCAGCATTTTCCTTCCCCACTCCCTCTTCATTCTCATAGGTATCCCATTTTCTGCTCGAAGAAATATCCCCTACCATTTCCTTTGAGTCACACTCGTGCATTATTTTTTAGCTGAATCTAATCTATAATTTTTTTTCATCTTGGTATCAAGCTTGATTTGTACATATACTTTATTTGTCAGTTCTACATATGGAGCGACTATTACAGTCGTTCTTTCAATTTTTACCAACAATACCAACCACTGTTTGCTAAAATAATGACTCATAGCCAATCAACCCAAGCAATTAATGAAAATTCATTCGTTATTATTTTATTACTGTAAGTAACCCTTTCTTCTTCCATACTTAATTAACGTTGCAGTTCATACGCCTACAATTAAGGAGCCTATTCCGAAGTAAGTCATCCCCTCCAACCCTCTTGCTTGGCGAACTGTACTCCTGGCCTATCCTAGCTTGCTCTCCGAAAGCTGTATATACATTTTCCTGTTTTTTCTCATAAGTAGACAACTCTAGGATCTCCATAACTGATCATGACAACCTCCATACTTTGTTATTAATTAGGCTTTTAACTTATTGTCACTCTCTCCCTTTCCCGTTAAACCTTGTACTCACTAACATACATCTGGCCACCCGATTACAGTCTTGCAGCAATAGTCCTGTTCTCCTCTCTTCGTGTAAATAAACCTTACTCTCACATTCTCTCTCTATTCGCGATTCATCATTTTATTTTTCTTGTACCATCCAGTTTCAGTGGAATAGACATGTAAGGATGTGACTATTTCAAAGAAGTGATTCATACCTTTCCGTGCCCAATTCATCTTTTGTATGCTTGGTTCCCCCTCAATGCCAAAGCATGATAGTCGGGATACTATCCATCCGGTTGCTCCCATATATATATATATATGCAAACTTGAGGGTTCAGCCTTCTGATGAGTCGGTGAAAATCCGACGAAACAGTTTGTCACAACCCCTCTTTTGTTGTCCTCTTCTCTCTCTCTGCATACGGTTTACCGGACAGTTGTGTTTGTGATGATATATATATATATATATATATATATATATATATGATTACTTTGCCGAACTATACAAAATAACAATGATCTTAGCATAAGAACAACCTGAACGTGGTCCTTTGGACAACCCACGAAGACTCATCTGGCCATGATATAGTTGTCGGCCTTCTTGGGCCTCAATTTCGATCTGGTCGAATCGTGGGAGTCCGTCGTCATTTGAAGTCAACGTGGTAACGTGGGTCTCGCACATAACTTGAACTGTTTGCGAGCCATAGAGGGAGGCCATCTAAGAGGTCAGTCTCCAAACTATGGCACGAAATGGTTGACGCATTCGAAAAAGGTGCCCCATCATGGTGTTCCTAATCCGGATGACGCCGTAATGGTCTTCGGATGAAGTAATCTCAACGCTCACAATGACCCGAGAAAGGCATTGGAGATTACTCGTGCAATGAAAATACAAAGTATATCCATGTAGCTCATCCGGAGGCTGGGCCACATTGACACGAACATCCTCGCACGAGTTAGGAAAAAAATATTGCCCATCTCTGAGCAAGCCAATAAATCCAACCCATCGAGTTGGCTAGTTGTTTCGAACCAGTAGAAGTCACTCCGCTCACGGGATCAGCTCCTCATTAGAAGTATCGCGCACCAACAAATACCTCTCTTGGGTAAGATCTCGTCGCCTGCCAGCCATCTGTCAACAAAATGAATCATGTCATGCTTCAATGAGACGTCGAAGGTTTTAAACTTCATCCCGATATATCGCCCTCGGACACACCTGCCTATCTACTTGTTCGAAGCGATTCTCGTAGACCCGCTTGAAGAAGTCGATATTCTCTAAAGGTCCCAAACGTGCATCATATTGCAGGAATGCCTAGATACCCAGTTAATGATAGAGGTACGGGCAACGGATGATGGCTATAAGCATACTGAGGATGGACACTAGTGATGTTCTAGGTTCGAATAACCTCCGTAGAATTCAAGAATAACCAGAGGGATCTGGCGATGATAAGGCTAGGATCTCTCTAAAAGGAAAAAACTAGAGTTTGCCTATGGGACCTTTAGTAGCATGTTTACCCCTAGCGCTCAAAGTGCCCGGTACAACGTGGCTCGTTCGATAGTGCTTCAATCAGGGCTGGTGAGGGCCTAGCCCTGATGCCTAGAACCGCTGCCCGGGAAAGGTCACTAGAATGGGTGATGATCCTGGGTGTACTCAGATAGGACCTCAGGAGTAGGGATGCACCAGGGAGTGTAATGATGAGTAACGGTGGGAGAGTGTCTCATAGGGGGCCGGTTAGGCATTGCATCGAGATGATCAAATGGCCAGTTGTTGATGGACCTGTCGTACGCCTGGTGGCCAGCCTCTACAACAACCTGGACATTATTTCAAAAAAAAAAAAAAGAAATAGGCTATGATAGTTTAGGATTGGTCCTTGGGGCCATGTTAGTCCCAGTTCTGAACTTACTTATAGTCTTAGTATAGAGCTAGTTGGTTCCTCTTTGAATATTTCCTGTAAAATTGTTATTCTCATCTGCAGAACAACTACCTCAAGATGACTTCTTTTTTTTTTTTTTTTTTTTTTTTTTTTTTTTTTTTTTTTTTTTTTTTTTTTTTTCTTTTCTTTCTTTCACCTGGTGATAGGCTCCATCTATTGGTGGGGAGCATCACCTGCTGGAAAACGGGTCCTACGTCCCTTGTACAGACTGAATTTGGAATACATCTCAAGTCTTAGATGACTCAGTACAGTTTTGTTCAGAGTGAGTTTCAGTTCCATCATCTTCTTCTTCTTCTTCTTCTTCTTCTTCTTTTTCTTTGTTCTTTTTTTGCTAGACAGATGACGGTCACCCATAGTAATCAGCCACTCGGTTGTCCAGATGAACCCCCGTGAAGACCCCACTCACCTCACATCTTTTTGCCCTGGCGCACCCCGACCCCACCTGTCCTACCCTTGTGTTAACCACCCAAGATCTTCAAGTTGCTTATGGAGCTAGAGTTCTGGAAACTCAGGTGTAGTGACTTTCTGCAGGCTATAGCCTGTAAGCTAAACTGGCTGATGCTGTCCGTAACCTTGGTGGAATTGTGAGATCCCCGACCTCGACTGGATATTGAAACTAATTGCAATTGTTTTTTTTTAAAAAAAAAAAAAAAAAAAAGAGAAGGACATTTCTATGAGAACTTGTGGTGCTGTTGTGGTGAGTACGTCGATTCCACCTTTTCCGTGATTGTAGGGAGGGAGTGAATGTCCAACTGCATGTACTTTCCCTGCCCCCTGCCACCCCCCCCCCCCAACCTTGCATTGATGACTTTGGCCCGTTGGTGGGGAGCTGCACTTGCTGGAAACTAGGTCCAGCATCCCAATTGATAGAGTCTTTGAGGTTTTTCCATGCCTGATGTATGTTTGTACGGATTGTGTCTATAATGTGAGCTTTGGCTTGTGGGAAGCCAAAGGTGTGTTGTCTTCGTTCGTGAGAGCACCGGGCCCGCCAGACCGTCATCAGGACTTCCAGGCGCGTGTAATTAAAGAGAGTGGATTGGAAGGAGGGCCATGTGTGCTGGTTAGTTGTGGGCAGGGCCATAGGGACGTTGTTAATGGAACTGCCCACAACTAACCAGCACACATGGTCCTCCTTCCAATCCACTCTCTTTAATTGCACGCGCCTGGAAGTCCTGATGACGGCCTGGCGGGCCCGGTGCTCTCACGAACGAAGACAACACACCTTTGGCTTCCCACAAGCCAGAGCTCACATTATAGACACAATCCGT
>BFEA01000007.1:558117-575022 GCA_003427395.1 Chara braunii | reverse complement strand
AGAAAGAAAGAAACGGCCATGTGCCTGACTGAACTGCTAGACAAAGCCAGCCTGAGTTTCAAACTGCTAAAATGCAGTTCCAAATGCAATTGAAACTCGGGCCCTGACTAAACTACTAAAAGGCAGTTCCAAATGCAATTACAAACTGTAACCCTGACTGCGCCGTAGTTTTCTCAAAAAAAAAAATAAAAAAATTCAAGTCAATTTCACCGCACACTACCTACCTATCACTACTCTTAATTATAGTCCTATGGGAACCCCGTAGCTTTAAGCACCCCGTTCAAGAGAGACATGCGTTGGCTGCTCCCGACCTGCAGGTGAGCGATACCGGCCAGGGGACAACCGATAGCATCAGGGACCATGCCAACAGGACCAATCCCTATGCCTCCCCTACGGACATCAACAGACTCTGGTCAATGTCGATCGGGGGATCCAGTGGTCCATCTCTAGGTGGCAGGCACCAAGGACCTCACAATTCAACTCGGAGTTATCCTGGAGTCTCATTTTCAGTTCTGATATTAGTATCAAAAGCTCCTACTTAATCCAGTTATCATCGAAAACGACCAGTGTATCTTTTCCCACAGCACGATGTACCTACTTAAACCACCAGTATTTGGCCCATCTATCGCGCGCGGAAAAAAATAGAGTAGAAACATTTCTAGTTGGATGATTGGGCGCTCCTGTAGTGGCCCGTACATTTCCTAAAATCGTGGCACGTTAATGGGCACGACTTTAGGAAGTACTGGTGGTTTAACCTCCCGGCCTACTGTGCTACTTCCACCTATCCTATTCTACTGCACAAGCCTACTCCGTCCTGAAACCGGCCTGTATTGTGACAACCAACCTCACGCCCTGCGCGACTTCCTGTTTTCGGAGCGGGAGGGGGCCCAAAAGTGCGTAGTAGGGGTGTGCCAAGGATTTTAGGAAAGTGGGGGTGGAGTCCCAGACCGGAACTGAGATCTTCGGTGCCAAGGTTTCAAGGACAGGAATGCAAGTGGTTCAGCGTAGGACCAGATTTTTGGTCTTGCCCTTCTCAAAGCCAAGCGGCTAGTTTCTCCGTCCTCGTTGCTTGGGGCGTGTTCATACTCGGTGTACGGAGGGAATACCGTGGCTGTCTCTTTGTGTCAACACCTGTTGTTGTAGGGTTTCATAGATCTCTGAAATCTGATGTGGACGACCTCAGCCGGAGATTGTGTTCTCAGTGCTCAGTTTCTGAACAGATTCGTCTGACAAATCATGCAGCTCGATAGGTGTAGTATTGCTGGCACTCACAGCACGACCTTCGGGGCCAGTAAGGGGCTATCGACTTCCAGGGGAAGGCCGTTAGATTGTGATACGGGATAAGGAGATAGAATGGAGGGAAGTTGGTTCCAACGACGACGAATCCCGGTGTTATGTAGTATTGGTGGTTACGGGTGTCAGGGTAATCCACGATTTGGTAATTTCATCCGATTGCCCTCTGGAAGTCCCAGACACACAGGCGATCGTTCTCAATTTGGCAGGGATAGGTCGAGAGCCTTAAGATTGATTGGTGGAAGTGTTGTTTGTTTTCCCAGTATTCTCGGTACTCAGGGTCCCTTAAAGAGGCACGGTCGGTGATCCAGAATGGAAAGCCAACGTCCATACTTTGCAAAAAGGACTTAACCCATCCATTCGTGAGTACCAGGTGGGATCGGGTCGGGGGTTGATCCGGGGGGGGGGGGGGGGGGGGGGGGGGGGGGGGGGGGGAGGGATTATGCAGACACGCGTATACGTGATGACTTTTGTTTGGTGGTCGTTTGTATACGTGTGTGCACATGATCTATTTTCAATTGGATTCGAACCAATTTGTTACACATACATTTAATCTACTCCTAGTATAACTTCGAAGAGACGATACCTTGATATTTTTTTGCAAATCGGACAACCGTTTGATGCAACATTCGCCAACTTACAGGCAAAAGGAAAAAGGGAGGGAATAATATTCCCTCGCATCAGGTGTCAACGCGTATGGACCATGGATGAGGAAGATCCCACCCCTACCTAGGCGCGGACACAGGCTGTAAACTACCCGTTACGCATGCATTTATCCCGACCCAGGTTTATTCAGGTAGACAACTTTCACAGGCTTAACACAAAAAGAGACAGTTGATGTTACATATACAGAAGCATTGGCGTGCAAAAGGGCCGGGTTCCATACATCTTCCCATACAGCAACAAGACGCCCATTCCATACACATCATAATCCCTTGGCTCGACGATCGACAACCCTTTATGCTCTTCAAGTCGTTCAAACAATCAATCAATTTTGACAATTGTCATACATTCCGTACTGAAAAGAAGGAAATGGGGGAGAGGAAGACAAGTCATCCATCAATCACAGAAAATAAAATCCGATAATGTCGCAAACGAAAAGGGCCGAAACCAGAAATCAAAATTATACAGAGGATGCAAAGAGATAACACCTGTCTCTTATACACATCTAGATGTGTATAAGAGACAGGTCATACATTCCGTACTGAAAAGAAGGAAATGGGGGAGAGGAAGACAAGTCATCCATCAATCACAGAAAATAAAATCCGATAATGTCGCAAACGAAAAGGGCCGAAACCAGAAATCAAAATTATACAGAGGATGCAAAGAGATAACACCACTTCAACATCTCTCTCTCTCTCTCTCTCTCTCTCTCTCTCTCTCTCTCTCTCTCTCTCTCTCTCTCTCTCTCTCTCTCTCTCTCTCTCTGTCTCTCTCTCTCAGTTCCCATGATGTGGGTAGTCCGTTGTCTCGCACCTACCAACAATCCGAAGTCGTCATCCCGCTTAGTCCGCGCATGCAAGCTAGGTTCGCTCCTCTGCCACATTCCATCGCGGCCACACAGTTACCCCGCATACCTGACACCAACTCGTCAGATCGCCCAATTTCCTACTCACTGTTCTATCTCTGCTTGTTTGCTGATCCTCTCGACTGCGAACTCCCAAGTGTAGATTAGAGAGTGAATTAGTCGCGCTTACAAAGTTTATAGCACTCGGTACTTGCGCGAGATAATTCTGGATTACGCTGAAGCAAGATCAGAAAGAAACGAAGGAAGTGACTACAGTTGCATGACCGGGCCTCGGCGTGGGGGACGTAGCCACTCTCCGCGCATCGATCCAGTCATGCATATTTTAGACCAATGAGATCGATAGAAAAGAGGCGCATGTTTTAACGGGGAGAGAAATCAAGAGGGAGAAGATTACAGTTACACCGACGCTTGCCAAGAAGGAGCAATAAGATATTACAATTGCGATTAGAATTTAGGCGCGACAAAAGCAGAGTGCATGACAGGACGTCGCAATGCGTGTGCGAGTAAGGAACATCATGCAGTTACAACAACAAAAATCCGCGACAAAATGACGATGCCCTCAATTCCTAACTCAATTAAAGTCCTAACTTCGTATTCCCCCATATTTCAAAATTCAAAAAGATTTCTCCCGCGTGATGATAGCGCCAAAGTTCCCTTCCCCACTTTTAGCAGAACAAGAAAAAAGCTAAGACAATAATTATTTCCATGTTCGCTAAGGCGCGATGTCGTACCAAATACCCTTACAAGGGTATTTGGCGTGTTTTCTGCAAGTCGCACGAGTGCGACTTAGTCCGTTTGTCGGCGTGCGAGCGGGGGGGTAGTTTGGGGCGTGCGAGCGGGGGGGTAGTTTGGGTCCTCGCCCAGGTGAGGGGCGCGCGCGGGGTATTGACGGTGAGGCGCATCCATGGGCAGCCTGTGCCTGCACGACGTCACGGACTAGCAGGACGTGCGACGTTTATTCTTATTTTTATTTATTTATTTATTTATTTATTTGTTTCTACTGTTTTCTAAGGTCTTTAACTTGGTGATTGATTTTTGAGACTGTTGTCAGGACCTACGGGCCTCGCTTAGTTGCTACGACGTCGGACATGGGTGGCCGTCGCGGCAGTCGAGGACCTTGAACATGCGCCTCTTTCGGCGGGGCTGCTCGGATGTGGCGTGTTCTGGATGCTGGCTAAATTCCCCTGATCGCTGATCTTGAAACTCGGACTGGAGTCCGACGGGCGTACGAGCCAGTGGGTGATTCAGCCTACGAAGTGGAAGAAGCTTGAGTAGTTGGCGCCGTTTGTAGGTGCGCCATCCGCCAACCGCCGATTGCCGCGAGGAGCCTGCACCTTGCTTGGCTGGCTGTAGTCTACAAGCAGACTAAGCGTCCTGCTGATATGAGCAGCACCAGTCGAAAAGTAATGAGCTGCCGACGCTGTAGTCCACCACTAAGACCAGATACGCCCCTGCACAGATTACGGTAGGTCGATCCCCTTCCCAACTCCCGCACACATCTGGTCGCCCTCGCTTTCCTCTCAAAGAACAAATGCGTTTCTGGACAGGTAGCCTTTCACCCGCAACTCCCGCACACATCTGGTCGCCCTCGCTTTCCTCTCAAAGAACAAATGCGTTTCTGGACAGGTAGCCGCTCACCCGCAACTCCGACTGATCGGTTGTGCAGCGCAATGGCCACCCAGTAAGTCTCCAGTGTTGCGGCTGGCCCCACACCGTTTCCACAGGAGCGAGGAACAAAATTGAATGAATCTCCCGCTAGGACAAGGTCGGATACATCCGTCAGGAAGTCATTTTTTCAACATCCTTCCTCTTACCTTTTTTCTTTCTTTCTCCGACTTTCTCGTCGGTCTCCCGATCCCCCCCCTTTGCTACTTCCATCGATAGGATGAGCAAAAATCGGAATGAATCTTCCGCTAGAATACGGATAAATTCATTTTCCTTATAACTTCTCTTCCTACTCACCCTTTCACGCACACCTTTTTCCCCCTAATCTTCTTATCTGTTAACTTTCTAATTAAACTAACTTTAAAGTCGGTTTCGCATGGGGCCAAAACCCCGGGGACGACTCTCCTCTCCCCCCGGTTTTGTGGAGAATCGCACGAGCTATCGCCTCTTCCGTTCATGCCCGCAAACATCACTCTCGGGCGCAGCCTCGTTCCTTCATTCCCCCTAAACTAAGCACCTAGCCTCAATTCTGACTCCATAGATCGATTCGTAGGGTTCAAGAACCCCAGGATCGGGTCTTGGTTCGCCCGTTTTCATTCAGAATCGAGCGAACTACTCATTTCCTACTCCTCCATAGCCATTGGCTCGTCATCTTCGCGCAAACCTTTTCTCTACTAACTCTAATTCCACTATTCTAACATCGGAATAGACGTTACTACTGACTTTGCCCTGCCTTAAAACCCCTGAATCGATTCTTTCCCTGCCCGATTTCATCAATAATCGGGTGATTGACCTACCTTTCTTCCACCATAGCTCGTTCTTCTCACATTCGACCCGATTCCACCTGGCTCAATTTAGCGTTCAGGTTCTATTCTTTTTCTCCACTACCTTTGTCGCCTCTACTCAGTACTAACGCCTGCTGTCCCCCTTCCTTCGCGTTCGTCTTCTCTTGCTCCCCTTACTACCTCTGTACTCTCTTGCTCCATGGCGCCCCGCTCTCCGCTATCGCCCCCTTCGATCGTCAAACGTACTTGGGGCGGTATGTCGTCCGCATTCATTTCGTGCCCGACACTCCGCTGCTTATCTCGCTTGCTGCTGCTACCGTCTTCCACCTAACATAACCCACCCTGATAATGACCGTACATAACCTGTATCTGCGGTCAGGTTCCGCCAAAATGGGGGTGCGTTGTGTTCGGGGGAAGACGGTAACGCAGCAGCTTGGCAGTTGTAGTGACCCGGCTCTATCATTCGATAGTCCCGGTCACTCCGCTCCTCCTTTGTCCCCGTCTGCGCTCGTGCGTCGTCGCCCTCTGCCTCTTCCCACGGTCTCAGCACCTGGTCGCAATGACAACCAGTCTCCCCTCCGCCCCTTCGCTATCCTGGGGGAAACTTCGTAGGAAACCAGCTACTAGACGGTTCGATTAGGTCCGTCGCCTCCATACCCTGGTCCGACAGACGACCGCAACACTAGAAGTTGCGGCTCTCTGGCACAGCCCCTCGGACCCCAGCAGGCAAGTCCCACACAGTCTGTCGACCATTGTGTCGCAGACGCTGGTCTGTTGCAAGCCTAAGTGCGGGTCTGAATGAGCCGGGCCTGGTCCTGGCGGTAGTAGCAAATATTCAAATGAGAACCTTGAAGACCGACGTGGAGACTAGCATCATGGGAACGGTCCTGGCGGTAGTAGCAAATATTCAAATGAGAACCTTGAAGACCGACGTGGAGACTGGCATCATGGGAACGGCCGCTGCAGCCAATACCGTTGCGGGGCTCCGCCTGGTGCCCCCTGTGCCCAAGCATAGCTACGAGGCTGTAGGCCTAGTAATTAGCCGATGTGCTGATTCTCCTATTGTTTGAGGTGGCTGGAGGCAAGCCGCGAGGTTGCAAACTCACTTATGACCATCGGGCTCGTCGTCACGAGAACAATTGGGGATAGCCACAAGACTTGGAGACTTGGCTGCTAGCTGGTGCGCTGCTCATCCTACCGGACGGGATAATAGGAGGTGAGCCGCAAGGTTGCGGACCTACCTGTGGCCAAGTACCCGTCAGGTCGCAAGCTTGTGGAAGGGCTAAGATAATTGAAGGAGGATCCTTACCGCTAGTGGGAGAGTCCCCAAGGAATCCATAGTTGGTAGTTGGCTTTGGTTTGACCAGTCTACGGTGCACTTTGACCATCATTGCGGGGCCCTCAGGCGATGGAAGGTAACGAGGCCCTCTCCTGCGAGTTGAGTTTGTACCCCTCTTGTATCTCGAGCGTCTGAAACCCCTTACTTCTGCCCTTCTTACTCTAAGTCTAGTCCTGTTCTGAGAGGAAGGCGGCAGGCGGGATTGCAACCCGTAGGACTGCAGCAAGACTCTGTAAGGCGTCTGCCCACCGATTGCGGGAACCCTGCCGGAACTCAGGAGGAGTTATGGAGGCAGAGAACTGAGAGGTAAAGGTTTCGTTTTCCTTTTATAAACCCAGTTATAACCCTATTTGTATTCCTTGTTGCATTTCGACTGAGTATATCGCCTGCATCCCTACTTTGACTTTCAGTTTGACTGCAGGACAAGATTCAAATTTAAATAAAGAAATGTATGTGCAATGCAGTTTCAGTTTTGGTTGTCTGACTGAAAGCACATTGTGGGATTGCATCTGGGGAAAAGGTGGCAGAAAGGCAGTATTGCATGTTTGACTGGGTCAACCAAAGGCTGGGAGAGGCTCCATAAGATTGAAGGGTCAGTGCTATGTTTATTTTCGATTGCTTGAAGGACCAGACAAGTTTCCATAAGTTTGGGTGGTCTGGTTGCTCTGATTTGCGAGGGCTGATTGTGATTGACTTTACGGGACCAAGCAGGTTCCCATAAGTTTTGGTGGCTTGGTCGCCTTGTTTACTTTGAGTTTCTTTCAATTTCTTTAGTTTCTGAACGAGGAGGTCTGGGCATGCTCCATAAGTTTGGGTGGCTCAGCCTCTTCCTGTTTTGGTTTTAAGAGAAATGAACCAGGTTGAGGACCAAGACATGTTCCATAAGTTTGGGTGGTCTTGGTCCTACGTCATGCACATGCTGGAACCAAAAGACTATAAATTGACTTAATTACTATCCTACTTAGGAACCGGCTAGTCATACATTGTTCCATAAGTTTGGGTGGTCTGACTATAGCTTATCACCAACTGAAGAGAGTACTAATTAAGAATAAATATGTGGTACGAAGGGGCAGACTGAATCTTGAGCTAAAGATGATCGGTTCAATTATATGTTACCTCAAAAGACTAAGTGAAGATAATTATATAAAACTTGGATACTTAAATGGTTCAGGGCGACTAGGGTGACCTAGTCATGTGCCCAAGGAAGAGAAAAGTTGTTGTGCCCTTTGTTTGTGTATATTCAATGGTTGAGCTAGACATGTTCCATAAGTTTGGGCGGTCTAGCTTTATGCCCTATGTAAGCTGGGCATAAAGGGATAAATCATTGAGAGACTATTGACTATTGTTTGATAAAATGACTTTGGGATGGTGAGAGTACTTACCTTTGTGGCTCGACTTGCATGAGACTGAGTGTGACTACTACTTAGTTTGAGTTTCAGTTTGATAGGTGGTTGTTTCAGTTGTTTACCACGTGCTAGAGCCATAAGAGTTGGTTTATATTCCTGCATTTTTCGAGTTAAGGTTTTTTACTTAGGTCAAATTCTGCATTTTCTTGGATCTTTTATTATACTTGGGCTTGTATAAATCTTGGTAAGCCACTTTCTCTACGGGAAGCGCTGCCGAAATTTCTACAAAATCAAGGAGTTAGTCAAATTTTATCTTTTTCAGGGTCCAGTTTTTCTGACTTTCTGACTTAGTAAAAATCTCGAAAACCTCATTTTCTAAAAGGAATGCTGCCCAAATTTTTGCTAATTCAGGGAGTTAGACAAAATTAGACCTTGAGAAGTCAAAGTCATTTTAGATTCTGAACTTAGCTCTGTATAAATCTTGGAATAACACTTTCTCTACGGGAAGCGCTGCCGAAATTTGTACACATCCAAGGAGTTAGTCAAAATTTTTCTTTTCAAAGTTCAACTTGTCTGATTTTTATATATGACTTAGTAAAAATATGGGAAGTCTTATTTTCTCAAGGGAGTGCTGCCCAAATTTTTGCTTATTCAGGGAATTAGACAAAATTTGACTTTGGAAGGTTGAAGATTATATCTATTTTCATATTTAGGCTGATATAAATTCTGGAAAGACACTTTCCTACGGGAAGCGCTTCCGAAATTTTCTTAGTTTAGAGGAGATAAATTATATTTTGACAGGTGGCGACTCTGACGATCCACTCTGTACAGAGGAAATTCTGCCATAGGTCTACCTTTTTTTTGGGCACTAGCTTAAAGGTAGACCTAGACTTGACTATTAGGAAAGTCTTAAGTGAGAATGTATCATGGGGATTTGATCTCCATACATTGACGATTTAACTTGGACATTGACCTGTCGTATGATACATGTCTTCTTTGGACATTCGATCTAGGACTTGGACTAACTTGAGTTTTGATCCTACAAAGATCAAATTCTGTTATCACTGATAATAGGTCGGTTGGTTGATCGCCGACTCGTTCGCTCACGACACAACTTTGCTTACACCTGTATCTCAGCTTGATTGCCTTAACCGTGATATTTAATATGTTTCTTTGAGGTTTTTAACAGGACTTCTTTTGATGACCATTATAAAAAGCTTATGAAATTTACGGAAAATTGAACTATGACTGGGGCTTGAGTGTGTGAAGCGTGGTATGAGTTACAGGGAATAGTAAAGTTGACCACATTGGTGTATGACAATATGGCTATTGTGTGTGCTTGTGTTTTATGCAGGTTAATATTTTGGACCTTGCTATATGTGCCGTACCCCGGAGACAGTGAGAATGACAACCATGTGACGCACAATCTGCCAACAGAAAAATTCCCATGAGAAATGAAAGTTGAAAAAACATTCCATAAAAAAAAAAATTATCACATTTATAAATAATCATTCCAATGTTTGTCCAATTCTAAAATTTTCAATTCAATTTGATACGTTCCCGTCTAAATATGAGTTTTCCCTTCCAACTACATTTATTTGTTCAAGATGGAATGAAAATCAGGACGAGTTTATGAAATGTTTTAATTAGACTTTAATTCCATTACAACAAATATCGTCTAATTTAGATTGGATTAACCTATTTATGACTGGAAATCCTTACTTAGAATGGCAGCCCAATTAAAATATTTCATAAACTCATCCAGACTTTCATTCCATCTCTAGCATGCAGTTCAAATAAGAAGGGATACCCCATTCTTGAAAGGAAAGTTTTCAAGTAAGACGGAAAATTTTAAAATTGGAATGACATTTTTTAAGATGGAATGAAAATTTAAAATTTAGAATGTAATATTACTCTAGAATGATGATTTAATTCTGGAAAATTTTTCTATTGGCATACCTGATGGGTTTATGTTTCCCCTTCTTTTATTTTATCTCGAGTCCTGATTTGATATATGAGTGTCGGGATGTTTATTTATTTATTGGACGATTTTGCTTATTAATTTTGATAGTTGGACGTTGTAGTCCGTGACAGCCGTCAAAGTCAAACCCCTTGATTTCTCTCCAGACCCTGGATGATGGGGCTGGTCTCCAGAGCGATAAGGGACGATTGCCACCACAGGTATGAACCTGTGTACCACCCAATCTCCGCAGGGTGCAGAAGAGGGTGTGGTTCTCAACTGCACTTGGCGGTTGTCCAACATCGAGAGACCATTCCCTCAAGGCACGTGTCAGCCTACACTTGGGTGTGGAATGCGACCCTCGAGATTAACGAGGACCGCATGAGTATGAGTACTATATAGTACGTCATTATTGCGACTGCTCACGTATTCATGCATTGAGAATCGATATGAGTTAGCCCTGCGCCCGCGCGGTTTTATAGTAAGTCTCGCGCGTGACGCCTATCCGATTTCCGCATCGGAGAGTTATGGGATGGCCACTAAGGGACTATGAGTGTTGTTGCGTTGTTTGTCCTGTATCGTTCTATATATGTATGTGTATGTGAGTGTATTTTTATTTTTATGTTCCTTAGAGTGGTGTACGCGTGGTGTGTGGGATGCGTCCTAGTCGACCGACGACGAGTCGCGCTTGGAACCTCAACCTCCCAATGCGTCGGTTCGCGTGTGGGTCCGATAGAGGCGTAAAGCTGCGCGTACCCCCTATGCTAGAGCGTACGAGAAACGTCCTCGGCTGGTCCACCTTTGCGATTGCAGCTGGCTACTTTTCGTACTATGGACTGGTAGCTCGAGGGGGATACGCCCACCGAAGGGAGATGAAAACTCAGTCAGGTGAAGGTAAGTCGTGCCTCGTGTAGGCCCTATCCCGTCGTAGGGGCTCGCGAGAGGTATGGCTGGCTCACTCGGCCGGAGCGGCTTGTGGAAGCTCTATGTGTATTCGCGACGAGGATAAGGTTGACTCCTGCGTGACGTGGCCAGGAGGGTCCCGCCCCGTTTTGTGCGGTGCCGAACTGATGCGCTCGACAACGATCAATTACCAACCGCCACGGATCCAAACCTTTTCAAAAAGAAAGAGATGAGGGCATTGATGCAATTTGGTGGGCCCCTCCCGATCAACCCCCGAAATCCTGTCGAGCAGAAGGTCGCGCATTTACCGAAAGCAGATCATCACAGTATGACTGGTTGGAAACGAGGTTCCTTCTAACTAGTGATCCTCCACCACCCCCTCTCCTGGTTGGTCTATTGTGACCCAGAAACCGAATAGAATGAACCAAATGTCCTGGTTCAGAGGATATACTGACCTGCCTTTCTATCCTATTCCTTATCTTCCCATTTCTACCCTACTCCCGGTTGTGTGAGCCTTCTTATTCCCCCTTTATAGTTCGACAACCATGCAGGCCGATGCAACTAATTTGAGTTTCCATGTCTCTGCCACTAATGCGGGTCTGTTTCTCTCCGCTTAAGTTTTTTTGAACCACTCCATTTCTTTCCTGGATCTTCCCCACTTTCATTTCCTTCCGCAATCGATATATATTTCATTTGCAAGGCTTCGTTTGAACATGCTTTCTGCTTCTTGTTCTGACAACGATTCGCTTTTAAACCTGTGTCTGTTTCTCTTCTTCTAAATCACTCCCAATAGAACTGCCCAACCAACTTGAGCCGCATACCCCCAACCTTGATCTATTGATAGATCATTCGGCATCATACCTGTAAGAGCCCATTGTTCTTTTGTGGGGTCATTTCTGCCAATGATTTCTTTCAAATGAAAGCGCCACTATCGGCACCATTGCTACAATCGCCATTATCTCTATTGCCTTGGACAAACCCACCATACATGTCTTGCATTCTCATTTAGCCAGCCGGACGTATCACACTTTGAGTTTACTGATTGCATCCCCCTCTCCTTCAACCACATGGATATAGGGATCGCCATATGGGATGCATCGAAAGTAAGGCGACCAACTTTTGAGATGAGATTTGTTTCAGCTGA
Source organism: Chara braunii (assembly GCA_003427395.1). Classification (NCBI taxonomy): domain Eukaryota; kingdom Viridiplantae; phylum Streptophyta; class Charophyceae; order Charales; family Characeae; genus Chara; species Chara braunii. Next base: position 563,059 of record BFEA01000007.1, on the reverse strand, counting down.
TCCTACAACCGTCCGTACTCTTCCTGGGTTGGCTTTTTCTGATTTTGTTGCATTTTTTCGCACCGTTCTCCCAACTTATCCTGCAGGGCTTGTGGTTTCCCTAACAATCGGGGAACAATTACTAGCCTAATAGTTTAAGCTATTGATTCCTACTAGCTCCTCTCCATTTACTGTTCGTCCTCATGCTTCTGGATTTAGTCTCAGCTTCCTAAGGTCTCTCCCACCGGGTGCCTGTAGGTATCTATGTTTGTTCCCAGCCAGGTTTAAGTATTGAATTCTGCACCCTTGCAAAGTTGCAGTCCATTCAGACCCATTGAGTCCAGCGTGCCGAAGCTTTGCAGAAAACCTGACCCTTCTCTGTCTTCTTCGTATACTTCCAGTGTGCATTTTCCTGGTGGGAACTCCTTCCATTCTTGGATACGGATGCAGTTTGAACCTTCTTCTACCTTCTACCATGCGCCTGGTTGGTAGACTCTCATTGGGTGTATCAGTTCTTTCCAATGCTAAGGGATTGCATTGATTAGCATGTCTCTCTGCTCCCTCCGTAGTGGAAGTTAATCCAACTTATCCTTTAACTGGACTAGGTTATTCTTTCTCCACCGATTCTTGGAAAATTGAACTATGATTGGGGCTTGAGTGTGTGAAACGTGGTGTGAGTTACAGGAAACAATAAAGTTGACCACATTGGTGTATGACAATGTGACTATTGTGTGTGTCTGTGTTTTATGCAGGTTAATATTTTGGAGCTTGCTATATGTGTCGTACCTCGGAGACAGTAAGAATGACAACCATGTGACGCACGATCTGCATACCTGATGGGCTTATGTTTCCCCTTCTTTTATTTTATCTCGAGTCCCGATTTGATATATGAGTGTCGGGATGTTTATTTATTTATTGGACGATTTTGCTTATTAATTTTGATAGTTGGAAGTTGTAGTCCCTGACAGGCGTCAAAGTCAAACCCCTTGATTTCTCTCCAGGCCCTGGATGATGGAGCGGGTCTCCCGGGCGATAAGAGACGATTGCCACCACAGGTATGAGTCTGTGTACCACCCGCTCTCCGCAGGGTGCAGAAGAGGGTGTGGTTCTCAACCGCACTTGGCGGTTGTCCAACATCGAGAGACCATTCTCTAAAGGCGCGTGTCAGCCGACACTTGGGTGTCGAATGCAACCCTCGAGATTAAGGAGGAAGCTGCGCGTACCCCCTATGCTACCGTGTACGAGTAACATCCTCGGCTGGTCCACCTTTGCGATTGCAGCTGGCTAGTTTTCGTACTGTGGACTGGTAGCTCGGGGGGGATACGCCCACCGAAGGGAGATGAAAACTCAGTCAGGTGAAGGTAAGTCGTGCCTCGTGTAGGCCGTATCCCGTCGTAGGGGCTCGCGAGATGTATGGCTGGCGCACTCGGCCGGAGCGGCTTGCGGAAGCTCCATGTGTATTCGCGACGAGGATCAGACCGACTCCTGCGCGACGCGGCCGGGAGGGTCCCGCCCCGTTTTGTGTGGTGCCGAACCGATGCGCTCGACAACGATCAATTACCAACCGCCACGGATCCAAACCTTTTCAAAAAGAAAGAGATGAGGGCATTGATGCAATTGGGTGCGCCCCTCCCGATCAACCTTCGAAATCCTGTCGCGCAGAAGGTCGTGCATTTACCGAAAGCAGATCATCACAGTATGACTGGTTGGAAACGAGGTTCCTTCTAACTAGTGATCCTCCACCACCCCCTCCCCTGGTTGGTCTATTGTGGCTCAGAAACCGAATAGAATGAACCAAATGCCCTGGTTCAGAGGATATACTAATCYGCCTTTCTATCCTATTCCTTATCTTCCCATTCTCTACCTTACTCCTGGTTGTGTGAGCCTTCTCATTCCCCCTTTGTAGTTCGACAACCATGCAGGCCGATGCAACTAATTTGAGTTTCCATGTCTCTGCCACTGATGCGGGTCTGCATCTCTCCGCCCAAGTTTTTTTGAACCACTCCATTTCTTTCCCGGATCTTCCCCACTTTGATTTCCCTCCGCAATTGACACATATTTCATTTGCCAGACTTCGTTTGAACATGCTTTCTACTTCTTGTTCTGACAACGATTCGCTTTTAAACCTGTGTCTGTTTCTGTTCTTCTAAATCACTCCCAATAGAACTGCCCAATCAACTTGAGCCACATACCCCCAACCTTGATCTATTGATAGATCATTCGGCATCATACCTGTAAGAGCCCATTGTTCTTCTGTGGGGTCATTTCTGCCAATGATTTCTTTCAAATGAAAGAGCCACCATCACCACTATCGCCACCATTGCCACAATCGGCACAATCTCTATTGCCTTGGACAAACCCACCATACATGTCTTGCATTCTCATTTAGCCAGCCGGACGTATCACACTTTGAGTTTACTGATTGCATCCCCCTCTCCTTCAACCACATGGATATAGGGATCGCCATATGGGATGCATCGAAAGTAAGGCGACCAACTTTTGAGATGAGATTTGTTTCAGCTGATCCTACAACCGTCCGTACTCTTCCTGGGTTGGCTTTTTCTGATTTTGTTGCATTTTTTCGCACCGTCCTCCCAACTTATCCTGCAGGGCTTGTGGTTTCCCTAACAATCGGGGAACAATTACTAGCCTAATAGTTTAAGCTATTGATTCCTACTAGCTCCTCTCCATTTACTGTTCGTCCTCATGCTTCTGGATTTAGTCTCAGCTTCCTAAGGTCTCTCCCACCGGTTGCCTGTAGGTATCTATGTTTGTTCCCAGCCGGGTTTAAGTATTGAATTCTGCACCCTTGCAAAGTTGCAGTCCATTCAGACCCATTGAGTCCAGCGTGCCGAAGCTTTGCAGAAAACCTGACCCTTCTCTGTCTTCTTCGTATACTTCCAGTGTGCATTTTCCTGGTGGGAACTCCTTCCATTCTTGGATACGGATGCAGTTTGAACCTTCTTCTACCTTCTACCATGTGCCTGGTTGGTAGACTCTCATTGGGTGTATCAGTTCTTTCCAATGCTAAGGGATTGCGTTGATTAGCATGTTTCTCTGCTCCCTCCGTAGTGGAAGTTAATCCAACTTATCCTTTAACTGGACTAGGTTATTCTTTCTCCACCGATTCTTCTCTTTATTCCACATGTCTTTAATAGTGGCCATTATTTCTAAGTTGATTGACTAAGTCTTATTCCCATATTTTCCTTTCTTCTGAAGACAAGTCAGAAAACTATTAAACTTTTGATATTAAACAGCTCAGGGGCGACTAGGCATTGTTTCTAAGCCGAATGTTCTAGTTATACGCCCAAAGAGAGAAACATAATTGTGCAACCTGTTCGTGTATACTCTAAGGCATGTTAAACATTGTTTCTAACTTGAATGGTCTAGTGTCATGCCGTATGTAAGTTGGGTATAAGGGATAAATCATCTGGAGGTTCTATGAACTATCTAATTAAGAATTCATTTGGTTTTTTTGTGAGAGTACTTACCCATGGTGGTATGAACTTGCATGTGGCTGAGTGTGAGCTCGACTTAGTTTGAGTTTCTGTTAAATATGTAATTGCTCGCTACGTGCTAGAGTCGTAGGAGTTAGTTCAATTCTTGTTGTTTCTGAGTTAACTTTATTTTACTTAGTCAAATTCTTGCATTTTCTGAGATCATTTATTTTACTTGACTTTGTATAAATTTTGAAAAGCTACTTTTCCTAGGGGAAGCGTTGCCGAAATTTTTACAAATCCAGACAAAATTTAAATTTGGGAAGTTAGAATTAGTTTCAAATTTTGTATTCAACTTTGTATAAATTTTGGAATGACAGTTTTCTAACAGGGAGTGCTGCCGAAATTTATGTAAATCTATGTAGTTAGTTAAATTTTGTCTTGACAAAACTTAAGTCTTGCATCGAGTTCTTGTCTAAGTTAGGGAAGTTTACTTCTGTAAAAGAGATGCTGCCAAAATTTCTACTAATTCAGAGAGTTAGACAAAATTTGACGTTCTAAAGTCGAGAGCCACTTCAGTTTTCATATTTTGGCGAGTATAAATCAATAGAAGACACTTTTACTAGCGTAAGCGTTGGCAAATTTTTCTTAGTTAAAAAAAGTTAGAGTATATTTTGATAGGAAAGAATCTGGTGATTCACCTTGTGTAGGGGAGATGCTGCCAAAAATCTTCTTTTCCTTGGGTACTTGCTTAGAGACAGACTCAGACTTAGTTATAGAAATATTTTGAATGAAAATGTGATATGGACGTTTATTCTCCATACACTTATAGTCTAGCCTTGGACATTGACCTGTCTTATGTTACAACTACTCTTTTGAACATTTCGATTTAGAATTGGAGCATTCCCGGCTTGATCCCACGAGGATCATCTTCTGTTATAATTGATAACATGTCGGTTGCTGATTCGTTCGTTTACGACTCAACTGTAACTCATTATCGCAATTCAACCTAAAGGCTTTAACCCTGTGGTTTGAATTGTTTAGATGGATTTTCACCCAGACGTTATTGAATAACAATTTAACAAAGATACTGAGTATTTTATTATCGAAGGTTGAACAAAGGTTGGGGCTTTTGTGGTTAAAGCGAGGGGTATGAGCGCATAGAGTGGTTGAAGTTCACCCCGTGTAGTGCGTAGACTTTTGATTGTATCTTTGATGTGATTACAGGTATGTTTCTGGTTCGGACTCTGGATTTGACTGCCTGCGATCACATATATATATGTAATATGCTGGGTAGCACGGCGTACACGTATGCGGGCTCTGCATACGTGCATACGCGTATGCACGTATGCGCATACGTGGCGCATACGTATTCGCGCGTACACAAATTTAGGGCCCGCGTACGTGGTCATAGCGGACCTTTTCCCGGGTTTATCTTGGCCCGGTAGGGGTTGGGGGGTGGGCGTTGGGATTGGTGTGTGTGTGTGTGTGTGTGTGTGTGTGTGTGTGTGTGTGTGTGTGTGTGT